>CM053785.1:784375435-784952935 GCA_028749045.1 Cupressus sempervirens | reverse complement strand
CACAATCATTCACAAGTGGAATCATAAACATTGGGTGAAGGTGGGCTCCCAAAGAGGAGAATGCCATATCCTTATGCATTAACCATCTTTCAATTGCAATATACCCAACAAGGTTTCCAAGAACACATGTCATCAAAGACTATAAATAATCACATGCCTCAACAAGGATATCCATGCATGCTCCTTTCATATATCTTCACTTATACCTCCCATAGAACAATAGAAAGGCATATGGCTTTCAGTGGAGCTCATACTCCATGAAAACTATCCCCTCACCAAGAGAAGGATTTCTCAACTTCAATGTAAAGCCCAACTAACCCCTTTACCCCAAGGCTTCTCTTCCCTCCCAAGAGTGAGTGAAGCCTTCATACCCAACACAACATTCAATCCACCACAACAATTCAAGAAACAAAACCAAATGCAAATAGATTCAACAAGCACACTCACATACACTAACATTTATAACATGCACCATATGCAACACATAAATCCTACAAGAACACTCTTACAATTTCCATCCTTCAACTTTCATGAGATGAGAGAAAACATGGCATGAAGCACTAACCTTCTTCCAAGCTAATGGTTATGAAATGGTGATGAAGAGCTTTCCTTCCTTCGCTTCCAAGTTTCCTCTTCCAAACCCTAAGTGTCTGTATAATTAGAGAGTGGTTGAACAACCACTAAGTTTGGCATAGGTTCCCTAAAAAGACCTCCACTTCCATCCCCACCTACCCCTTTACACCCTTGTACCTTTATACCAATAGGAACTTAACCAAGTGGAGGGTTGAGGAAAGAAGTCATGTGATACTCTAATTTTCGAATTGGCTTGAAAATGACTAGTTTAGAGGGTCTCTTAGGTCCCCTAGACCAACTTATGGTTATATTTAGACCCCAACCTATACTATTACCATATGGGTGACTTATTTTCACAAAAATAACACTTGGGAATCACTTTTAGGCTCTCTAAAGTTCCTACCAAGTTTGAAATTTGAATTCCAACAAGACAGTGACTCCTCCTAACACTCTCCAAGGTGGGTTGACTTAATTTCATAATGGAATTAGGTTTAGGTTAAGTGACTTCATGCCCAAAAATTCTATATGACATGTCATTTACACATAAACAACACAAGTGTCAAATGACACACACACTAAAATACTTTACACATCACAATGACATGTCTCTAATTAATTATGATCTTTAAATTTGTTACACCCATGCACAAACACATTATGAAATAAACACAATACAACGAGGTTTTCAATATCCATCTAATTATTTCCATAAAATATTCACAACATTACAATATTAAAATATGTGTATCAACATTTATCTTTCTTATCATAACAAAATTACCATTCTAAACACTATCACAATACTTGTCTATCATAACCATGAAACACTGAAGTCATATCTATTAAATCATTTAAGCAATTAAATGAATCCTAGTATATGTCTTAAGTGGAAATCACTAATATGCAAACATGTAACTACTATCCTTTCAATCAAGTTAAACATAATGACATTCCTAGCAATACCCCTTTATTACTTTATGAGGGGTTGTGTGTGTTCTAGGGTTAATTACTCAAGCCATTTGAATGTTTTCATAATTATTTCATCATGATTTAAAACCAATCTATGAATGCAACTATTTATGTTTTGTTGTCATTATAATATACAATCATTGTTATTTCTCACAAAAGTAAATGTTACTTTATCTTTCCTAATTGTCTTGTAGATCATATCTTGAATTCCTTGGCCAAGTTCCCAGCTAGAACATATTGAGTCTCATTTTCATGTGATCTTATCTATTCAACCTAATGTTATTGAACAAGTATTAAACTTATAATAACCAAAATCTACATTAGTCTCTAATAGGATCTCATTAATCATTATTAGTATTGAAAATGTCAATCATGACCTAATTTAACACCTAATCACATTCATTTCTTATGATTTATAATAGGGTACGAGTGTGGACCTTACATCCTCCTCCTGTAGCTATTGACTTCCTCCTGGAAGTCTCCTACAATTAGGGACACAACACTCATATGTAGGACTTACCTTGATTTGACATAAGTGTCCCACTTAGGGGCCTTGCCTTAAGATCACCTCACATTCCTAACTGTTTTACATATATTCGAGATTTAACTATATAGACTATAAAAATATTGTTCCATAGCTCATACAGGGATTATTATCCTTAAAATGAATTAACTTACCATTGAATGGTTGGGTATCATCTCAAGTTTGTGTACCTACTATTACCCAAAAATGCATAACTTCTTCCTAGATAGGGCACCTGTCAATTATATCTATGATGACCAGGCTCATTGTGGCATTCCCAGTCTCTTGGTGGATTTAAGACGGGTTACCATGAATACTGTATTCAATAACTACTTTGGATTCATATCTCTTTGATTGTTAAGTTAGTTCCTTGTTCGTTGCGTAGTCTCATTACCTTGTCAACTTGTTTAACCAGTATCGTTTCCAATTGTAGATCGATGTTACTTGTCTACCTATCTCCTCCTATGTTGTACCTTAGTTGGCATACTTACTTAATTTCCTTCCTCTCACTTGGTTACTCTAATTTTAGGAGTTTTTCTTCTGGTTTGGTAACTTGTGCTCTTATATACTATGTCTTCTTTGGGTAACTATTTATTTATCAATGTTATCATATTCTTCACTAGTCCTTACTGACTATTTTTACTCCTTATTAGTTTTTGAGTTATTCACTCACCTTGCACTGACTAATTCTATGATGATAGTCCAATATCAACTTATTGGTGAAGGGTTGATATCTTTTGTAAAAACTTCAAGAGTTCATATGTTTAAGGTTAATATCAGGATCTACTTATAAGTTCTTAATGATAGACACCAGGTGTTACTGTATTCTTTGGTTGCATCTTAACTGCAAAATTTGGCCATTACAACTATGGGTTGATATATTTATTAGGTATTAGGTTAGGAATAGCATTGCATATCCTATCACTTCTAGTCCTTATAGTCTTATCACATACAACACCCTTAATTGAAGTCCTTAACATGGCGTGAAATTGTGATGCAATCATTCAAGGGTTAAAGTATTTCCATGTTTATAGGGTTAACTAAAATCGTATCTTATGATAAGGGAAAGGGTGGTATCCAAATTTCCTCATGATGGTTGTCAAGAGTGCTCCCTAATATGACCAACTTATAAATTATAATACAACACACTTATATAAAAATGCCCCTTAAAACAAAATAAATCATTGATTAAAACATAAGTGTGGCCACAAAGGTAAATCTTTAATTAAAACAAGTCATGTCCTAGGGCAAATGGGACCATACCAAGAAATCATCATGAACATTTCACAAAATTACCCAAATAAGCACAAATAAAAAACAACAACAACAATTCATAACAATTCAAATCCTCAAAAGCATTGCATTCATACAAAGGTCTTTTTAACGAAAAGAAGAGGAAGGGTTGTCTAATAGTTACATTGAAAATCAATGGTATGCAAAAATGACTCCCTTGTGTTTCTAATGTGTGTTGTTCCTTCAATTATTTTGTTATTGTCTCTTATTGTTCCCCTACTTGCCTAGTAGGAGACTTATCTTTATCAGGTATCATTTCCAATGAGATTCTTCATGTGTGTTTCCTATCACCTAGCTATGGAGTTTATATCAAGATAGTCAAGGCATAAAATATTACCCTTATTGTATAATGTATTAGTCATTGCACCACTATACTACAAGTGGGGGTTTTGAGTTCTAACCATTACCTAAACATCATTGAGATGAGCTACCACCCATTCAGTCCTAAATGTTAGTATGGTTTTAAATGAAATATTTTCACGTCTGTTGGGGTCTATAATCATTAAGTCTCACAACTATCAAGAGGCGGTTTACATAAAGATCCTTTAAATTTGGATTTCCAAGGGATCAAGATAAATATCTTATCATATCTTAATCCTTAGTAGTTCCAAAATATTACCACGACTAATTACTGTTATCTGTTTAGGATGTCTAGTTTCGTTGTCAATTCAATACCAATACTTGTAACAAGTCGATTTTCCAGGAGGCCATACTTTTCTTTGCAATATAGTATTATGATAACTCACAACTGTACATTCCTTTGTGTACTCATTAATGCCTAGTGTTGTATAACCTAGCTCTGATAGCTTAGCTTATTAAACTCCTTTGTATAAGCACTAATAGTGAGGTCTCTCTGTCTTAGATTCTACAACGTCTAATATATCAGAATCTCATAATCCATGGGTAAGAATTGGACCTTCAACCTAATCTTCATCCTATCCCAAGACACAATCTTCTTCTTCCTTGCTGCTACCCTGTCATCTTGCATCATGTTCCACCATACTATTATTGATCCCTTGAGCCTAGCCTTAGCACAGTTGACTCTCTTCTCTTCTTGTACTAGCTTGTAGTCAAATTGATTGTCTATGGCTTCCAACCAATCTAGAAATTCCTCCTTGTTTAAACTACCACCGTAGTAAGGAATATGTTCCATATTGTCTTTGTTAAGAGACTTAAAGGCATCCAAAAACACATTTTTATCCTAATCCACTTCAGGATCCTTGCCCTTGTCAGATGTCTCCCCTGTGTGGCTTTCATCCTCCTCCTCACTCTCATCTCCCCATTTTGTGATTCTCTTCTTACTTTTTGGGTCTGGTTGATTAGCTTTGGTCAGTAGATCCTTGACCAAATCCACTATGGCAACCTTTCTCATTGCCTTGGGTGGCATATTTTCAACCTCTTGGTCTTCCATGTCTAACATACACCAAATGGAAAGTAGGTTCTTATACCACTCTGATGTAGAGGGTCTAGGATTCCAAAAAATAAACACCTAATTAAGGATATAATCTTCAATCATCCAATGATTCTTGTTTCTTGTCCTTTCCCCCAATCCAAGCCTCCAATATTCTTCCCCCCAACTTTCCTCCTAGGTGTAGTTGGTATGGTGAAGACTTAATCTCCCACCTTAGACACTAGTCCTACTAGCCCTTCTCTTCCCTAGAACCCTAACCCTCACTTAGGATCTTGTTCCTTCAATCCTTTGGAGTCTATTGATGTTTTAGGTACCTTCCATAGCCTTCCTTACCTTGTCCAATACTTATAGTCACAACAAAAACCAAAGAAAACTCAGTTTCTTCACATAGGGCTAATTAGGCCTATTAGCTTCTAGGTCTAATAACCATGTTTTGCACCAATACCCCAAATTCCTCCAAAAAAACCCATGAAAGACCTTAGGAATCTGAAACCTATCCCCTAGCACTCTATGATTCCAAATTTTTAGAGCTTCACAACACCCATAACCCTATTCAATCTTAAGTACTAGTTTCTAGCCTATTTTGTAGGCCTCCAGACCAGTCAACACTAAAAAGCCTCTAGAACTCTTCAATTGTTAAACCAACCCGCCATTCCACTTGTACACTCAAGGTAGATTTATAGGGCTTCAAGGAACTCCATTTTTAATACTCATCTTGATCATGGGTGTGCTCTATACCAACTTCCACAAATTGTCCAGGCTCACATACTCCTAGCAGTCAGCCTAGGGCATCACTCAATGGCTTGGAAATCCATCATAAAAAAATCAAAACAAAACCAAAATACTATGTACACTATCTAACCTATCACCCCACCTGGTTTCATGCATTTTCCATCAAGGGTGATTAGGTTAGAACCACTTTCGTACAAACAAACCTGTGAAGGTAGTTCTTAAGCCAATCAACAAGAAAATGTTGTAACTTAGAAACTTGATGACTTCAACAAAAGTTTGAATATGGAAAAGAACCAAGAAATGCTAAAATAAAAACACCATAAACTTTATCTACTGTGTCAATCTGTACACAGTTGTACTATACCATTTAGCAATGGAAAACTCAGAAAATTGTTCGTACAGTAGTTCCACACATGCATAATTTGATGGTAAAACCTTCTAACCTTCAAAATATGATCTTCCATGCTGATATACCCAAGCATGGGTAGTTACAACCTCCAAAACTTCCATTTTCAATTTCTTGCAAAAATTGCAAAAGTTGTTCAAGCAACTTTTGTGCAATTTTGCAACTTTTGAGCAATTTTTGCTCCTTAGGACCTTCTAGCCAAATGGGTCCACCTATGACCATTCTAGGACCCTAGATAGGATACCTATGACCTATTTAGCAATCAAATACCTTAATTACCCATTTCTAATCATATTTGACCTATTCAATAACTTTTGGCTCAATGATTAACTTTTTAGCAACCTAGGACCTAGTGAGCAACTTGACTCTTACATTTGAATTAGTTACATTCCAGGGACTCTTGGAACTTATTAGACACACACACACACACACGCCTAACTAACCTCTAATCACTCTAAAACCAAAAATTAGGAAGGATGCCTACACCATGGGGCCACAATAATGGTTCCCACTTTCCTTCACATACAAATCAGATAGAAAGTGGGGAAGTTGTATTTTAGAGTCTTCAAATGTTTCATTCAAAGTTGCCATGCTGACATCGGCAGGGAGCTTTCAATGAAGCCTAGGGCTTCATTTGAAGCCCTAATAAGTGGCTCTAAATTTTAAATCCAACTTTTTCTTTATTTTTTGTCTCATTGTTGCATATACAAGTTGGTGGACTAGGGGGCTTACCGGACATCATACCTTGCATCAACATCTCCATCTCCCATTTTTTACCTCTTTGGAGCATTCAGATATGTATTTTCTTTGTGTTTGTTTTGTTTGTGAATATTTAATTATTTTTAATGAATATTTAGTTAATTTTAATGATTGCTTAGTTATTTTTAATGAAACTTTAGTTATTTTTTAATGTATCTTAATTATTTTTATGTTTACATGTTGTTGAAGTTAGTTTTATGTACATAGATTTGTATTTTTTTATTATGTTAGATAGTTTTTCACACATTAATAGTTAGAAAATATTGAGAAAATATAGTTAAAACTATAGTTAGAAAAAATAATAGGTTTAGAAAATGAAAAATGCTAGGTCTACATAGAAAATAAAAAACACAAATCTAGAACTAGGTGGATAGAAAATAAAATATAATTTAACTCACTCTCTCTGCTTACTTTATCTGAGCTCCCCTCACTCTTTCTCTTCTCACTCTCCTCATTTGAACCTCTCTCCTCTCTCTCTAGTTTCTCTCTCCTCTCACTCTCTCCTCACACATTCTCTCTCTTCACTCTCTCTCCTTAATTTCTCTCTTCTCTCACTCTCTATAGACTTTCTATCTCCTCTCTCTCCTCACTTTCTCTCTCTTTAATTTCTCTCACCTCAATTTCTCTCTCCTCACACACTCTCTCTCTCCTTACTTTCTCTCTCCTTATACTCTCTCTCTCTCCTCTCACTCTCTCTCTCCTTTCTCTCTTATTATTATCTTACTCTCACTCTCTCTTCTCACCTTTTCTCTTCTCACTCTCTCTCCTCTCACTTTCTCTCTCCTCACTCTCTCCTTAGTTTCTCTCCTCTCACTCTCTCCACTTTCTCTCTCATCACTTTCTCTCTCCTTACACTATCTCTCCTCTCACTTTCACTCTCCTCACGTTCTTTCTCCTCACTCTCTATCCTTACTATCTCTTTCCTCTCACTTTCTCTCCTTAGTCTCTTCTTAATTTCTCTCTCCTCTCTCTCTCATACCCCCCAATATCTCTCTCCATCCTATCATCTCTCTCTATCATATCCTCTAATCTCTCTCTCCCCTCTCCACACTCTCTCTCCTCGCTGTCTCTCTCCTATTAACACCTAATCTAGTCACATTAACACCTAATCTAACCTATTAACCCCTAATAAGACATAGATGAAGATGTAATATGACTTGTAGATGTGCCCTTAATAGAATAGATTTTAGGGCCTAAGAGGACCTGATGTAGGAGCATCCTAGGTGTAAGATCAATCTTGCATCAATTAAAAATATTTCATTTTTGGTGTTTGAATAAGGGTTGGCTTAACGTAGAGTTGTTTTCTATGGAGGCTTTCTGCTTGGTAAGTCAGGCATATGAGCTCAATGTCCTAATTTTGTACGTGGATGTTCATCTTGGATATATCAGCCTGCCAGTTGAGGTTTAGTGCTATATCATGTATATTCATGGATTTATTATGGATTTTTGGTTTGTGATTTTGGTATATAAACTTTAGGCTCACCGTTGAACGCCTAAATGTACCTGGATGAGGCCTAAAAACTCGACGGATGGGTGCTTGTGCTGATTTGAGCCTGTAGATCATGAGCTGAGGTTTCTAAAACATTGTTATAATAGCCAATTAGAGAAATGGTACAAGACTTAGGACCTTCCAAAGTTGGGCTAGCCAAAAATTCCAAAATAAATGTCAAAAGTGTATTTGGCCAACTATATATGTATTGTTAGGGTCTATCAAGCTTAGGTATTAAGTTTGAGTATCTAGAACCTTCACGGGCAGGCATAAAATTGCCTATTTAAGAAATGCTCGAACATTGTCTAGGAAAACTCTCAGTGATAGTTCACAGCTTTGTCTTATAGATTACTATAATGAAGGCACCCATGAGGGTTAGCATATGTAATTCTAAATTCTGTAATTCCACATTTGCAGCGATAATAAGAAGCCCATATTTTGTTCTCGCAAAGTGATGTTGTTTATTTGTTTATGTTATGTATTTATTTATTAACATTATATTATTTAATTATTATTAAAATTCTATCTGAAAAATAGGGATATGACAGGAGATGAGTATAAGCATGAAAGGGGGATAAAATTAGTAAAAGAGAATATGAGAATATGACTGAAAGAGAGAGAATCAATAAGGGAGTTGTGTAAGAGGGAGACAAACATGAAAGATGATCAATAAGAAAATTAAAGATTGTTGTCAAAGAGGAAGACATGTATAGATGATGCTAAAAGAGAAGTATACTCAAAGGGGGGGAATTGGAGAAATTGTGAAGATGAAGTTGTTGAAGATACACACTGAGTGAACCTAATGTTGAATCTGATATAGAGAACTTGAATGAAGTCAGAGAGCCAAAGAATTGTACTGTTGTCAATGCATACATTTGATTATCTTATGTGTAATTTTTTATAATGTAAAATCTTATGTTTATGTATTTCTATCAATGTCAAAGGAGGAGATTGTTAACCCCAACTAATGATGTTGTTATTGTATGTGAAAGAGTCATAGCAATTGTTATGTGGTCATTGATGTCAAGCCTTAGTTGGTTAGATATTGTGCTAATTCAGTAGAGTACCAGATCATTTGATTGATGAAGAGGATTTGAAGAAAGTATGACAATGAAAGAGATGATATGTAAGGTATTCAATGGGTACTTGGATGAGTTGGACTATGATAGTGTAATGTTGATTTGAGTATTTTAAAATCATATAATTTTGTGATTAAGTGATGAAGATCATGTATATGCAAGAAAATTTACACAATGAATTAAGGAACATAGTATTGCCTGAGCTACTACAACAGTCACTAAGCACCTGACAAAGAAGAGTTGATGTTCATTGTTAACCAAGTGAGTCTAGTATTAATTGAGTAAATTCTAGTGTTAACTGAGCATAGTGTTTATCAAGTCAAGTTGTAATGTTCATCGAGAAAATAAGAAATAGAAAAGATGATATTTGAGGCCGACATATGACGAAAATAAAGAATCTTCAATAATTTCAAAGGATAAAGTAAAAGTCAGTTACAAGATCTACAACTAGAGAAATGTAATGAAGATCTTATGAAGGAGATTTAAAAGAATGAAGATGAGTACAAATTTCAAGGTGAAACTACTTTCTGAGTGACTAAATACATTGAATCTGAGATCCACGCTCGTGTTTAAGACAAAAAATATAGAATATTCTGGAAGACATAAAATTAAAATTTTAGGAGATGAATGAGACTATTTTTAGTGGCTGATAATGTGTTGATTGTGCAAGAATTATTGTTGAAGAAGAAGGTAGGAAGACAAAAGATAAAGTGAGTAGAACATAGGCGAAAGATCAAATAGAGGAAGTGCAAAGTGATTGTGTAAGTGTGAGAATCAACCATACAAATATCAAAAGGAAGAGATAGAGTAAAGAAGAGATCTAACCAAGCAACTTAGTGCTAAACTTAACAAATCATTTGTCTATTACTTTCTTACCATTGAAGAAGGTAAAATCTCTTGACCGTGTGGACCTTATAAGTCTTTGAAATATTATATGGTAGCGTTGATTAGTGATGTTTGTAAGTCCTTTAGAGTAGGTCACTCTTTAGTAATAACAAGGGGTGGTAAGGTCTAGATGATCTTTGGTTAAAATCCTCTAACCAAATCACACTAAAAATGCACATGTAACCTTTAACAAGGTTGGCTCCTAACATATATCACTTCAAAAGAGTGAAAATTTTGGGTTATCGATTTCCAAGTGGTTTTTTCCTTCACAAGGTTTCCACATTAAATATATGTGTCAAATGTGCGAATGCTTAGGTATTGAAAAATTTATTTTAATGATATATGTTAGATGTTGCAACTCAGTAAAAGATAAGTGATTGCTCTAATATTCGGTATAAGTAAGAACAATAAGATAATAGCATGAAGTGAAGTTGTTATAAGTTTGATTTAAAATGTTGAATATGGTTATTGAGTGATTTATATGAAAGCCTGTGAAGTTTGAATTGGTAGTAAATTATTTTAAAGGCCTATAGGATAATTGAGTAACTAATTCACCCCCTAGTCATCTAACAACATCTATTAAAATCCCTCCTTTACATTCATATAGACAAGGATTTTGTAGAATTGATGAATGGTATTGTAAATGAAGTATGATTTCTCTATTCTAGTGTTGATACAATTTTAATTCAAGAGGTTCATTGAATTCTTTAACCTTTTAAACTTGGGGCATCATGTACATCTCTCTCATTCTCTCTTATTTCTCACCTAATATAATATTTGATAGAGAGATTGATCATGCTACTCTAATTGTCCAATGCATCTATTTCCCCTTCCTTAAATTTCACAAACTCAATCAATCTCTCAATTCGAGCCTTCTTAATTTTATTTAAATATATCCAAAAGTTACCTCATATTTATAAATTTCCCTCTATGATTAATTTTATCTTTGAAGCCATACAATTGAGGGTTGTAATATCCTTTACTAGCTCATGAAAAAATTGGTCAAGACTAGCTTTATTATTTCTTTCTCAAATTCTTCCAATTCCTACCTCCATTCTTTACAAGATATAAAAAGGGTTGATTTATGAAAGTGTTGCTTGCCTCTCTAAAGTTGTATGTAATGTCACTTCTAGATTAGTTGGGTCAATAGAACCCACAAGATAAGCAATGCAATCTTTCAAAACTTTATTTTGGTCTACTAAATCCTTTATTGATGTCTCATGTTGGTGCATATTTTTGAAAGATGTAACCCCTAATACAACCAAATATTTTCCTCCTTCACAAGTGGGAAACCCAAGATCTTCCTCCTCCATCAAAAAACCATCTGGAGAAACATATTCTATGTTTTTATCAAGTAGACCTACTATAACTTGTGCCTTATTTTTCAATCATGTATCCTCTATAATGTATGAAATCACGTGGGCTTTTTTTGAGTTAGAATCCCTTATATAGAACACCTAACCAATCTATGGAACATTGGAAATATCCAAATATAGATAGGTCCTTTTGTAGGGTTTTATCTCCTTAGATATCCACATAAGCTTAATAAAAAAAGAGAAGGGTTGATAGATTATAATTGAAAGTTTTCAATCTTTATCTTATGACTCTTTTCCTTCTACCTTGTTGATTATTCAGGTATGAGGGAGACACTACGTTATGTTCAAAAGAAGAATGTGAATCATTCTCCTTAGCTATTTCTTCCCTAGCCTATTCCTTTTCTTATTATGAATCATGACTAACTATCTCAGCTCTAGGTGGCTCTTCTTTGAAATTTTTCTCTTGTCCTTCATACCCATCAATACCTAATCCCCATTGTGTATTTTTAACTCCATCTCTTTTCTCCTTATCACCTTCAACTTGTTCCATTTATATTTCTATAGATACCTTAGTTTGTTTTTCCAAGGAAACTATCTTCTTTGTATGAATATCTTCAAGTTGAGTCTTACCTTCTCCAAGGTCTCCAAATATCTCTCGCCAAGAAACATCTTTTACACTAAAGTCTAGATGTGGTCCCTAGGAAGACTCCTTGAAGTCGAGGATAATTTTAAATTTTGAAATATCAAATTTATTTCATCTCAAGAGATTATCAACCTTATTGTCATTTTTTGTTTCCATATAGGACTCCACATTAAATATCTCTAGACCTTTTTGATTGACACCTATCAGTGGAGGCTTAAAATTTTCCTTTGAAGAAGGTTTTCCTAGGTTGAGTCTCCTGGATGTAATTGTTGTAGATCTTGTCCAGTGAAGAAGTGGAACTTCTTTTTCATTTTCTTCCCCTTCTTCCAAAGGTTTCAAAATCAAATTCGTGATGAAAGGCTTCACCTTTAAAATCTTATACACTCTCTTTGATATCTCTAGATAAGAAGAATTTTTATGTTTCTTCACCTTGACCTTGAATGCCCTTATTTTATGATCTAAGGAAGAGGGAACAATTGTGGTTGTAGAAATTGCACTTAAAAAAATTACACCCATAATTCCAACTAAATAATATGGTGCAAGAGTGGGTTGTGTTGGTGGTGTTGAGCCAATAGATGGTGTAGTAGTAGAAAATTTTGCTTTCTTCTTATCCCTATCCTTTTATTTTTTTTAGAACTTGAGGGTATTTCTTTTCTAGGCCCTGTATGACTCATGACTTCTTTAGGAAAGAGGGAAGATGCAAGTTTCTTGAAAATGGGAACTTATATGTTCTTTCCTTTTCCATGTCTACCTTAATAGATAGGTCCACCTTGGATTTCATTGGTACCTGCATCTCTAATTGGAAAGCCTTAGGTACCTAATCCTTTGAAAGTTTAAATCAATGGATACCACCTCTATACTCAATTTTTTTAGAATGTTAAAAATTTGCTTATATTATAGAAGGATACACAATTTAAAAAAATATATTTCTCTTAAATATTTTTTCAAATGTGAGATTGTGAGCATCATGTACCAAATCTAAGCTCATTCTATAATGGTCTCATAGGCGAATCTCATAATTATCAAACATATTGGTCTAGTAATATTTAATATGGGACTTGTGTTTAAAATGAGCACCCATCATCTTGTTGGATGTGGTTATTGGATCATATTTACCTTGAACTATTGACACATCATCCAAAGGTCATTTATCTCACTCTAGTCACACTAATTTTGACTCTTTAAGACCTTGGACTGAATGGGCTTCATTCCCAATTAGGAGCTAAAAATATGGTTTGTTCTTGTTTATAATCATCTTATGAGAATATAGTATTTATTTATTAAGATCCATCAAGACCAATCTATTAGAGGATTTCGTAACAATTTTCATACATTACAAGGTGCATTTGGCTACCCTAATGTATGTGAAAGTTAAAAACTATATCATTGGGAACACGTATAATGAAGTGCAACCATTAAACATTTTAAACAAGTCATATAATTGTTAGAAGATTTTAATATGAGAGGAAAAAGTAAATAAAAGTGGAAAACTAAATAGTTATCAAGAATCAGTTATGTTGGCAACCAAAATACTATGAGGATGGACAAGTTTTAAATTTGTAATAGAAAGACAATGCCAGGGTTCTTTTTCGCTAGTGGTCACGGGGATACAAAAAAGCGGAAACATTTCCTAATTATTGATTATAACAAAGATAAGAGGGAACAACTATGTTTTTCTTTATTTTTCTAGGTAGCTTGACAAGATTGCAGGGACGAGATGATCTTGTGTTGTTCTTGTTAGGTGTTTGAAATAAAGAGGAATATATATATATATATATATATATATATATAAAGAGGAATATATATATATATATATATATATATATATATATATATATATATATATATATATATATATATATATAAAAGATCTTGAGCTTTGAATATTCATTCCTCATATTGGAATTAATCTTGTGGTTATTTCTTTCATATTTTTAATGTTGTTTTATAACATTATGTCAAGTAAATGAATATGTTGATTTGTGTACTTATGTTTTGCAAATTGAGATATTCAAGTCCCTTCAATTTCTCCAGAACGCGGATGATTTAGTGAATGATCTTGTGGGCATTTGTTCGGTTTCCTCCTAATTATTCACATCTATAAACACACTCATTTTATATTGATGAGTGAATGCCAATAGCCTTCGTGTCTTTAGTTTAATGACATAATCCACATTTAATTCATTGAATATCCTTGACAAGGGAGCCAAGCCTTCGTATCAAAACCCAAAGAGTACTTGCACATGGCCATTACAAGTGACTCAATTGTTTGTCATAGATTGTTCCTTGTTATTCATGCATTCTTGAGTCATTCTATAAACATTTATAAAAGGGACAAATTTGTTTACCAATACATTAAATTTTAAATTTTATGTATACATGTACGCCATATTTGAATACACACACACACGCATACATACATACATACATACATACATACATACATACATACATACATATATATATATATATATATGAATGCACGTAAGTATTGTAGGTACCATTATACTAGAACATGTATGATATAGCAAGAAAGAATTTTCTTAGTTCATTTCATGCTTAGTGAATGCTTTTTATCTTATTAAATGCGTTGACTTGGTTAGTTCATTATGATCACTTGGCATAGCCTTGCTTGCCTAGTCAAGTTTTCCCTTGAGCAAGGTGGTTTAGGGCTCATAACTGTTAGCTCCATTGCAAGTGGTGCCCTCATGCCCTTTCCTTATCTGGAAATGCTTCTCCCCTTTGTCGCGTTCCTACAAAAAGAAATTGACCCCATAGTAATAACATATTTCCATGTCATTTTAATCAAAATTATAATAATTTTGCTAAACCATTTCCATTCATATAACATCATAACAAAACCAATATTTCTATTTTTGATGTATCATAATGAATAATGAACACTTCCATTTCACATAAACTCATAACAAACAACTAACATTATGAAACCAAAATGATTAACAAATTTAACCAACCAACTAAATTTTGCTTGAAGAATTTTTATAATTAAGCAAAAATAGGGATGTAAAAAATCTAGAAAAGAATATAGATTATTTAATTATGCATTGCCTTGAATTTCTATAATTAGAACCTTAATAAATAAGCTTTAAACACAAAATCATTTAGAAGTTTATTATTTTGTAACACAAGGATTCAAATAAAATCTCATAAAATTTGTTGGTACATTTTAATCATTTGGTACATTTAAATCAATTGACTACTATAACTTAAGGCTTAAATTAACTTTTGAATGTGTTTTTTCCCTAAATTTTCAAATGATTTTATAGAATCATAAGGGTACAAAAATAACCACTCAATAATACAACCTAAATTAGAGTCTACGAAAACAAGTTCTTCATCGACAAATTATCCTCTAAATGCAAGTCTACAAATGCAATAATTAACGAGTACAAATAGTTGTTTGGGGCTCCTTTCCATTGTACATTGATATTTGGGTTGCCAAGAAAACCACATACAATGAAAATTTCACTATATCAAATGATTCAACATACTAGGTATATGCATGAGTGTTATTGGAAAGAAGTGTACACATGTATCTATAACTCCACCCATTTTGTACAGAGATTCAAACCAAAAGATTACTACGATGTGTAAATTTCTTTTAACATCTTATTTTGAATTTTAGTTTTAATTTTATTTATAATTTTTTAAAATAACTTTAAATTTTCTTCTATTTTATTAATTAATAAGATGTGACAATTTTATAAACATCAACCTCATCTAAAACACAACTAAATAATCTAAATTAAGAATAAGATTATTTCCACAATTAACCTAGTCTCCAAATAAAAAACATAAAGAAAAACTTATTTTTTAAATTAAAAATCACAAATAAAAAATCATGACCAAATTCAAATAAAAATGGGCAAAACTGCGTTCCATACCGAAAGGTCCCGTTTGGTTGCTGGAATATGAGTGGAATAGGAAAATGAAATTAGAATATGTTTCATATTCGCTGTTTGGTAAGCTCAATCGGAATTGGGAATAGGAAGACATATTCCAATTTTGCCCCTAAAATGAGCATTGTCTATGCCAAAAAATATCTATTATTGGAATAGGCCATTTCCATTTTCATTCCGATTTTCTATTAAAATTTTTTTTTAAATTTTTTTTTTTTTCAAAAATTTTTTTTTTTTGAATTTAAAAAAAAAAATTTTTTTTTTTGAATTTTTTTTTTAACTTTTACTTTTTGAATTTTTTTTGTTAAATTTTTTTTAATAACATTTTTTAAAATTATATCTATTTGTTTAAAAAAATGAAAATGAAAATGAATTAACTAAAAAAATAATAAATTAAAAAAAAATTAAGAAAAATGTTTTTAAAAATACAAACTTAACCTTATTCCTATTCTATTTTTGTACAACCAAACAATAGATTAACATATTCCGAGTCGAATTCCAAATGCACCAAACATAATTGAAATTGCCTATTTCTATTCCCATTCCATTTTTCTATTCTAATTTTCTATTCCTATGCCAGCAACCAAACGGGCCAAAAGGAAAAAAAGCTCGCTGAACAAATTATGGCGCGGCTAAACGGGCAAAACTGCAAACGATTGTTTGAAAACATCTCGTCCAAATCTCTGAACGGCTATAATTGAGAGCATATAAAGTCGGCCCTTCCTTTTATCAGAACTTTGCGTTTTCTTTTTCATTTCCCGAAATTCAGAGGGACTCCTACGAAGATAAACTCTGCAATGTCTAAGGGTCGAGCAACTCAGGTACAATAGGACCCTCTATTTAAACGATTCCCTGTTTTTGATCACTAGGTGACTGGATTACATAATTTAGAAACATCGTCACGGGATATTCTCTATTTTGTTTTCCTTTGGCGTGTCTTATTGAGCCATCGACCCTATTTTTGGCTTTGCAAGCTCCTCTGTGATTGATTGTGTTCTGAGTCCCTCTATTTTATTGAATTATCTTTGGTGTTTTGTATGGAATTGGGCATGTGATGGTTTTAGGCCTTCTTGCTGTTTGTCTGTGAAACAATATCAATTTATTTTCCCTCTATCTGTTATGGTGATTAAGGAGTATTTTCTGGGTGAGGGTTTGAGCTTGTTTTTTAGCTAGTTGTCTAGATTGAAGGTGGGCATTGTCAGGGTTTCAGTTGTAGTATTTTGTGGTTGGGTTTAGCTAGATTTAAGTGGCGTGTTGATTTCTCTTATCTTTCACAATAATACATTCTTTTGTTTGCAGAAAGAAATACTCCAGAATCATTCCTTGATGAAGGCTAATGGTATTTGCAATTGATGTCTGACTATGTGATTAGTAGAAGATGATGTGTCATTTTGTATTTTCTATGAATTTATGCTTGCCTATTACAGATTCACTAGCTATAGTATGATGTTTCAAGGAATATATGATTGGTGACAATATTGGTAAGGGTTATATAGATTGTATTGATAATTTTATCGTTAATGTGATTAATGTTGTGTTTTTTCTAATTTGACAAATACTTTGATTAATACATCATAGATATGGTCAAGAGAGGAGCTTAGTACAGTAGGCGATAAAGGGAAAAACCCTAAAACATCATGTTATAGATATTGTGGGTGCAGTACTCTTCAATGAATTTGTATTTGATCCTATCATTTCCCAATCATTGCTTGATTGATAAATAATGCTATCGATTCATATGACTGATTAAGGCCATACCTCCAGTGAGGCGTATCTGTTAAGTTTTATTCACATGAAGGTTGTGTATGGGAGAGGTGATTCCATTGTGAAACTAAAACCAGGGATTCATATGGTTTTAAGGCACTAATAGTGAAGAAAAAATTCTGTCGGATTTTTTTAGCTTTTCATAAAGTATGTCTCTAGAGTTATGATTTTTCATATGATCAAATCTTTTGTACTCCCACATGTGTATATAGTATTTAAGAAATGTGCATGTCCTTACTTGTTATACTATTTCTGCTTCTTTAACTCATAGGACTTAGCACTCTAGAAATATTTTAAGCTATGTTAGTTGCACGATTCCATTGTCCTTGTATTGGGTCATAAGCACCAGATTTAACTTTTCTGATGCCCAAATCTAAGATATTTTATGTCAAAGTCAGAGAAAGTAGTTAAAATGAAAGTAATATGATCCAAGTGGGTAACTGTGTGACAACATTTTTAGCCATGATCTCAAATTCTATGGAATTTGTTCATATTTATGGAGAATACATAATGTCAAATGTGAGTGAATCCAATGGAAATTCTTGTGCATATTTTTAATTACGACTAAAAAGCCAATGAATGTATTTAGCTGTTTAGGATATTTGACCTTGTTTGTGGAAAGCTTTTCTTTAATTACATTTCCTCAACAAAAAACAGCTTTATCGTTTTATTTACAAATTGCTGTGCATGCATGGATACCTTTTCTAGCTTCATGGTGATTTGGCATGGAACAAGGAAATGTAATTTTCGCTTTATTCGAAGTAGGGAGAGATATAGTTTATAATAGATATTTCTGGGTTCATAAAATTTGTTCATTTGAATGATATGATAATTTTAAGTGTGGTGTTTGCAGGTAGGTGGTAATATTCTACCCAGGAGGCTGATCCTTGATTTTGCATCCATAATTTATGC
Source organism: Cupressus sempervirens (assembly GCA_028749045.1). Lineage (NCBI taxonomy): Eukaryota > Viridiplantae > Streptophyta > Pinopsida > Cupressales > Cupressaceae > Cupressus > Cupressus sempervirens. The sequence continues at coordinate 784,934,261 of CM053785.1, read as the reverse complement.
ACATCTCTTGTAGTAGCTGTTTCTTGAAAATACTGGTAAAGGCTGGCAATTTCCACCATTTTCTACTTGCTTTTTAAAGTAAATGTTTTATAGGTAGTACAACCTATGCAAATATTGTTTGTCATGGTTAGTTCTTAAAAATATTTTTTGGAATCATATATTTTATGCTGGGTGTCTGCATGTTGAATCATTTCATACGTTTTTTTTCTAAGTAAATTTTCAATGCATGCAATTATTCTCATATCAGCTTCATTTCTCCTTGATAGGCCTTACATAACTATTATACTGGTTGTCATATGTTTTATTGATTGGCCATTCTCTTATCTTGCAGCAGTTCTTTTGGTTATCTATGCTATAGCGACCGGGAGTTTGAAAAGAGTCTTTTTGGCTCAAGCAACAACTTCCATTTGAGTGATGGTAAGCATTGCTTTTAACTTCTGAAGAGCATATTTGTAATTCAATTTTAAATTGTTTTTCAAAAATTTCTGCAAATTTGTTCAGCCTACAAGATCTCTTCACCGTTTGTTGAAGTTTTTAGAACACCTAGTATGTTGATATGTTTAGTTTTCAAACACTTAACTACAAGTTTTTTTACATTAGCAATTGAAAACTCTGAACATTTTCTTTTACAACATAGAACTCTCGATTACAATCCTTGCATATTCTGATTTTGGAAATATTAAAATTACGATTCTAAGTAAAATAAGAAATGAAATAGAGTTTGCACTATCATTTAACAATTGTGGGATGAGATAGATCTTGGTTGAGACCCTGCAATCATATTAGGTAATCATTGAAACACGAGTCATAAGACATATCTTTCCTACTAGGGTTAGGAACATTAACTCAATCATATGATATAACCTAAGTCATAAGGTTCGAATTCGAGTTCGAGTTTGTTGACTATAAAATTCGAATGACGTTCTGCAAGAGAAATAATTCGGAGAAAAATTCGAATTAAATTCGCCTTATATAATTTTTATTATTTTTAAATATATGTAATATATCTCATAAATTATCAAAATAGTTAAAATTGTATAATAGATTTAAAAACTTTTAAAACATGATGATACATTTATAAAGTATTAAGTACAAAACATGATGACCATATTATTGAAAAATTAATATATCAATATTTTAAAATATATCATTTATAATTTAAAACAAAAATTTCATTTCACATTAACTATAAACTTAATCGATTGATTAAATATACATCTAATGACCTATTACTCTTAACATTTTAAAATTTAAAGAATTAACTATATTACTTAAAAATAATATATCAATACTTTTAAAATGTTTCATTTATACTTAAGAATTTTTTTTATAAAAAAAGACTTCATTTAAAATTAATAAATGTAATATATACATTATTACATTATAACAAAATAAACCTAAAGTTAATGAACATTATTTCATTTATACATTATCTCATTTATCCTTAATAAATATTAAATTTAATAAACAAAGTCTTCATTTATACATTATTACATTACAACTAAATAAATTTAACAAAGATGAATTTGACAAAAGACCGCCACTGGGATGAAATCGCAGATGCAGGAGATGACACAAGGAAAGTTGCAGACAATGGCACAAGGAAAATTGCAGATTACAGTCCGCAGGAGCTGGCTTAAAATTTCGTCTCTGCACTCTCCGTCGATACAGGGCTGTAATGGCTCGTTGAAACCTCCGTTTTCAGTATTCTGTACGTTCAAAGAAAGAATGATTCGGAAACTCTCCGTCGATCCAGGGCTGTATTGGCTTGTTGAAACCTCCGTTTTCAGTATTCTGTACGTTCAAAGAAAGAATGGTTCGGAAACCCTAAAAAAGGTTGCCAGATGCAGAGAGTACTAGTTTCTAAATGTTTACAGCAATAAAAAAATAATCCCAATTTTTGTGGTCGAACAACAAGTGATTTTCATTGAATATCTTAGGAAAAATTAAAATTCAGCAATATCTGAATCTCATGCTTGAGATTTGCCGAATATTGTGACTTAGGATATAACTAATTTAATCGATGGAGTTCCTTGGAAAAACATATAAGGTACCTCAAGTTTATACCTTTTTCTCAACTCTAGGAGCATGAAATGACACCCGCCATTTGGCCTCCCAATCCCTCTTGGGCCACCGCTACTTGAATGGAACTTAGGTTCTACTTGCATCCCTTAAATGCCGTCTGACATAAATGTATGTGGAATTCCATTATGTTTTTCATCAACAACTGATCCACTTTATGAAATACCAAGGGAGATCACACAAGGCACCTTGAACCTGTCCATCAAGTCCAGGAGCATAGAATGACACCTGCAATTTGGCCTCCTAGTCCCTCTTGGGTCATCACTACTCGAATGGACCTTATGCTACTTGCATGCACCATATTGCCCTTCCTTAACGATATGGTTTAGTGGTTGTAAGTCTTAAACTAATCTTGATCATTATTAATTATGCACACATTCCTACTTCCTTTCAAATAGGAGAAAAATAATAAATCTGCCAAATCATATTGCTATGCAAATAATACCACAGTATTTGATAAGTATGAAAACTGTCATTCAATATATCAATTCTGAGTTTGCAACTCTTGTTTGATTGAATGCTGATCTCTACCTCTTCGATGCTCTTTATCTGTTAAGTTGCTGCTTTAGTTTCGTTATTTTCTTATGTCTGCTATCCTGAATTAATGGTTTGAAAAATTGAGTATCATGTGCTGATCACTACTTCTTTGATATGTATTTCCTTTACTACTATGGATACTTAAGCTTACTTTAATTATTGACTGCTGTAAGTTCTTATCTATGTCTGTCTTGGTGATTGGCAATTAAATAGCTAAATATAACTTGAACATCTATTGACAGGCATCTGCATGAGTTCATTATTGTTAAATCTGTTTGTATTCCTGGTTATCTAGTCTGAAATTTGGGTCTGCTATTCTATATATTTTCCAATGATACTCTTGTTTCCAACCCTTTTTATCTCTTATTTATACCAGTTCAAGGTCCAAGAGGTGCGACTTTATGACATGTGGCAACCATTCTATGTCGTCTTTATTTATTGTAACTTCTGCAGACACACTTAAAAAAACATTCTTTTAAATGTTTATTGCCTCTGGGTTGACCTCTTGCATACATTTTATTCCCTGTACTTAGCTGTATAAAGCTGTAATGGCACTTTGACATCCAGTGTGACCTATAAATTTAAAATTGTTGCTCTCAATATATACTTGTCCAGGATAATGGCAGTAGTTTAACCAGGTTACAATTATCCTACATGGTGGGAATGTGATAGTCTTCCCTTCCCAAGATTTCTCGTCATCAAGCAATGATTAAATGATCATAGAGTCTAACTTGCCATCCACCTTTGGCAAGATTTAATCCCTTATTACCATTAGTTGTTCTATTTCTTATTTTAAATGTGAGTTATTGTCAATAGTTAAAAATTGGCAAGATTTAATTTAAGACAAGTTTTCTCATATCTTTATGAGAGAAGGAACAAGGTCATCTTTTAATAGCATCAAAACTGATTTGGATTAACTAACATTTGTGTGCTGTCATGGACATCTCTTTGTGTTACCACAATAACTTAATATATATTAAAATGAGGATTAGAAGTATGACCTCAATTCCAATTAATTCACATCTTTTTGGTTTATTCTAGTTATTCTCATATTCTAGGTCAAAAAATAGAACCAAATATGGAGCATACGCATACAAACACAAAGCACACAAACAAATATAAAAACACAAAGTACACACAAGAGTGTACATAGACACACAGCATACACACAAATACACATGTTATATCCTTCTTATTGATGTTATGTCCCCTATTAGGAGTTTGCCAATTTCCAATGATTAACATGCATCACTATGCATTTGAATCAGATTAAAGTAAGAAGCATCTAAGGGTTCAAATACATTTAACAGTTAACAATCTTTAAGCCCCAATTCCATACTTCTCTCCTAATCATAAACCCTAAGGAGAATGGAGATTTACTTGTCATAGGGCACTTGACATCAATATACAAGTAGGCTTTCTCAAGGCTTCAAGACCCCATCCTTATCTCATCTTGGGATTCACCTACCTTGTGAGGATTTACTCCACCTCTTCTTACACAACCTCCTATCCTCTTAAGGGCAATAGCAACCGAATAAGGAATGGGCTAGGAATGTATAAACTTTGGAAGGATTATTAATAGATATAAATATAGATGTATAATTAAAATAGACCATAGCTGATTCTCTCTCTCTCTCTCTCTCTATATATATATATATATATAGATATGATTTCACTACTATAAATGGATATTGAATTTACTGTATATATACTGGGTCATATGTTGGTCCATTATTCTTAATAGTGTGCAGATGTATTATACTATAAATCAATAGTGATATATGGATATGTTACATTATACCAATTCTCTGTTACACTTACTTTCCAGTAGATAATTATTTCCTTATTTCATCCCAGATTCAATGAATATCAAATATAATCTGTAAACCTTCATTCCATGCGCATTGAATGGTTTGAGAACGAATTTATATACTGTAGTGGGAATGACAAGTCACATGGAAAAAGGCATCGCTTGTGCTTGTCCATAACAACTCTCTTTACTAACCGCACCACTTCATAGCAGATTGGTTAATAATCTTTATTACATCTTATGGTTAAGGCAATCACACTCCCTTTGGACTAATCTTTTGATTAGTTACAACTCTTATGGAGGATTTATTATTGTCAATGGCTAAGTGTGTGTTAATCAATTGTCTTCATTGGTTATCAATTGATACTGCTTTTTATATGAGACACTGTGATTACCAAGTTCTTATTAATATAGTCGTAGCTCTGCTCTGGCATAATCTTATAATCACTTGTTTAGCCCGCCCCTCAACATATCTTGTATAATGTCATACACTCACTTGCCATATTTGTGATGGCTTCTTGTAGGTTGGCTGAAGAATTATCACAATGATCCTTCATGTCTATTTATCGGTGCAGAGGTATATTTGACAATATCTTTGTTAGACACTATTAACTATTGATGATGGTTTGGTTGCAAATTGTCAATATCACCAATATGCCACTAACCAATGACTTGTACCCTCTTTTCATATATGATTGATAGTGATATGTTCTCCATTCGGCAATCCTTGACTACTTCGTTGAATTGATTCAATATCAGCTAATGCTTCAAATGGGTAGATATGACAGTTGACTAGAATGCTTTATTCATCTTTACCTTGTAATATGACAAGATCAACACTTTCATACCATTTGTAATATCCCATTTTACGATGCCCTAGTCTTTTCCCTAAAATTAAAATTCCAAGTTATTGATAAATGAAATATAGTTAGCGAATCTATCATTTACCAATTGTGGGATAAGATAGATCATGTTTGAGACTCTTCAATCATGTTAGGTAATTATTGAAAATGATTTATAAAACATATCTTTCCTACTAGGGTTAGGGACATTAAATCGATCATATGAGATAGTTAATTACTTTGATGGAGTTCCTTGGAAAAACATTTAAGGTCCTTGAGCTTATATCTTTTCATCAAGTTCAGTAGCACATATTGACACCCACCCTCCTGGTCTCTCTCAGTTCACCACTACTTGAATGGAACTTAGTTGCTACTTGCATTTTTATGCATTCCATCATAAGGTGCATGTGGAATTCCCTTAAGGCCTTCCTCAACAACCCATAAATATTGTGAAGTATTATGGTAGATCATAGAAGGTGCCTTGAGTCCATCCACCAAGCTCAAGAGCATGGAGTGACACCTACCATTTGGCTTCCCAGTCCCTCTTGGGTCATCACTACTTGAATGGACCTTATGCTACTTGCATTCCTTTCATGTAATACTCCCCTCCATAATGAGACAATTTAGTGGTTGTAGTTCTTAGAGGTTTTTCTTTTTTTTTGATTGGTAATATTTCACTTTTGACTGGAGCTACAAACTAGTGAGGCCACAAATCTGGGGGACCTCACTTCCGAATACAACAACCAAGACTTGCGAGCATAGAAGCCCCAACAGGGACGCCGAGCCCGAGGGGTGCAACCAACACTACCAATGTGGATTCGACACAGGGTCCACGAGCATTCCCGGCCTAGTGATGATCTTGAGAGTTGACTATCGTTCTCTCCATCTCCATTGGTGAGCGGCCTCAACATTGTGATATCCATCATGAGTATGCCATATACGTGCACCTATCCACGACCATGCATGACAACCAAGGTGGGCCCAACCGGCGTTAGCACTATTTTGGGCCAAGCGGGGATTTGAAATTTGGTTGCACAAATAATAGTGCAACCATGCCACCACTACACCACAAGGTGATCCCGTTCTTAAAGTAATTTTTATCATTAAAAAATTATGCATATATTTCTACTTCCTAGAAAATGGAAGACAAATAATAAATCAGCCAAATCATATTGCTATGCAAACAATACCACTGTATTTGATAAGTATGCAAACGGCTGCTGTTAATGTATCATTTCCGAGTCTTTAACTCTTGTTTGATTGAATGCCGATCTCTACCTCTTTGATGCTCTTTATCTGTTAACTTGCTGCTTTAGTCTTATTCTCTGCTGATGTCTGCTATCCTTAATCAATGGCCTCAATATTGCATGCTGATTACTACATTTTTATGCCTTTCCTTTAGTAGTGTGGATAATTGAAGCTTACTTTATTTATTGAGTGCTGTAGGTGCTTATCCACATCTGTCTTGGTGACTGTAGATTTAATAGGTATATAAGACTAGAAAATTTATTGACAGTTTTCTGCATAAGTTCAATATATTTAAATCTGTTTGCATGCCTGATTTGCTGCTCTAAATTTAGGGTCAGCCATTTCATATAGTTACTAATGAAAGCCCTGTTTCCAGCCCCTTTTTATCTCTTATTTATATCATTTCAAGGCCCAAGAGGTGCAACTTTATGACATGTGGCAACCACTCTAGGTTGGCCATTTAAAAAAAATTCTGCATACATCGTTAAATAATTTTAACTAAGTCAACATCCTTTTAATTAATGGACGCCAATGTTAATTGCCTTTGGGTTGGTCCCTTGCATACATTTAATTGCCTTTACTTAATTGTGTAAATCTGTGATGGCACTTTGACACCCAATGTGGCCTATAAATTTATAATTGCTCCTCTCATTCTATGTATTTTTCCAGGATAACAGCGTTGATCTGTAGTTTAGTCAGGCTGCGATTATTCTACATGGCAGGGACATCACATAGCATCACTTAACCCACTATCACTCTTGTGAGTGTCATGCCCATCTGTTGACTGAAAAAAAAAGACATGCCATCAATGTTCTATGCTTTTTTCTGTCCACTTCTTGTCTTCTCCTGACATTCTATTGCCATATCCATGACTGCTTTAGAATGTCTTGCTGCCCTTTGACAAGTAGTGTCATACTTTTGTTATATTATGACTTACCATTGTCATTTTTGCTCATGGACTGTTCTTACTAAGATTTTTCACTTCTGTCTTATATTAAATGTTTAATGGCTTTTCTGTCATGCACTTGTCATGCACTTGAACTCAGGTGATATATATATATATATAACTTCAGTTTTAGGCTCAAAGTTTATCCAACTGAAGCTACCAAACATTAACAATCCCTCTTAGCTAGGGAGGATAAACACAAGACATATATTAAGAATATCTTTGATCATAAGATATTCAACATTTAGATATCACATTTGATATCACGAGTATTGGCCTCCTAGAATATCAATGATATTCACCAAGTACTCAAAAGGTTTTGATATCACATTTGATATCAAGAGTATTGGCTTCCTAGAATATCGACATCCGATATTCACCAAGTACTCAAAAAGGTTTTGATATCACATCTGATATCAAGAGTATTGGCCTCCCAGAATATTGACATCCGATATTCACCAAGTACTCAAATAAGGTGTGATATTGTAGTCGGAATAAAGTAACTATTGTGTTTAGTACTTGTTAAAGCTTAGTTGGGTTCGGAAGTTAAGAGGTGAGGGAATGCGTCGGTTGGTTTTCTCAACCAACTGACTCTTCTATAAGTGCTTGTAATATTGTCAATGTACTCATGATGTTTTTGGTATTAATAAAGAAACCATTTCCTCACCTACTGGTATTGTGGTATTAAAGGTACATTCTATGTTTTACTTTATGTGTATCTCAATTGCATTACTTTGTGCAATTGGCATATCTCTGTGAACTTGAGTCATATTTCCACTCTAAATTTTTGGTGCCGTTGCCTAAATCTGAACTTGGAGGTCGGCATGATGGAGTAATAGGAAGGCCCTTTGTACCACTCATCCAAGTAACAAATAGTGATGGGGAAGAGGAGGAAATAACTAGGGAAGATCAGTTGACATGTGATTTAGTGATGGCCTGGGAAGTTGCGGTTGATTAGTATGTACGAAGGGATGCCCGTGAAAGAACGGTCCTTGACGGTACGGTACGCGACGAACTTTTGGTGCCACCAGTGGTGTACGATCTCTTGGGAGATATTCCTTGCCTGTTAGCACGCGTTACGAGTTAAAAAGGAAAGAGTTGAGACACAGGGAACAGAGTAGACAAGTACTCCAACAGTTTGCCGAAAGGAAGACCAGGGAACACGAGGAACGTGAAAATTCCAAAAAGGGAAACAAACAATAAAACTGATTCATGCCTTTGATTCCAAACATATATCCTAGGCGGGTACAAGGAGAAAAAATTGAGGAAGAAGTCGTCTTGAGGACACTACGTCTCCAACAGCAGGAGGAGAGATGTTGTAACTTGAAGGGAGGACAAGGGGATTCCACGAGAATCCAAGAAGGGTTGTTCGAGCATATAATTGAAGGTATAGCAAATTTGGTCATCTTGGAGATACCGGCAAGGAAGTTGGGATACATAAATCCAGAGACATCTGCACAAAGAGATCTCCGATAGGAGCAAAGTCAAGAAGAAGAGGATATTTTCAATAATCAAGAATCAAGTTCTTCATCGAGAGCGAACTTCTAGTTAGGAGGAAGTGTGCCATCGGGAGGAGGTGCTCCATCTGGAAGAAGTGTTTCGACAGGAGGGAAAAAGCCCCACATAATGGCAATAGACTCGGAGGACCTCGCTCGCCACTGTAAAACATGCATAACAATATGACAAGCGAATGGAGAAAATGACACAGCAAAATGGCTAAAAGCTTTCCCGACCACACTAAGGGGTATTGCCATTGATTGGTATACTGATTTAGAGGCAGCAAAGAAAAACACATGGAATAATATCCGTACAGCCTTCAAGGAAGAATTCAGACTCCTGAGGGATGATGATGAAATAGTAATGAAGATTTATATCGCAAGAAAAGGGAAGAGTGAATCTGTCAAAGCCTACAGTAAAATACTGAAAGAACTGATAGGGAAACTAGACAACAAGTCGGCAGATAGACTAAAGAAATGATGGTTCATTTAAGGATTAACACCGTCCCTTAGGAAAAAGATGAAGATAGTCCCATCATCAACCTTTGGGGTTGCGTGTACTCACGCCATGGACATAGAAAGCGAGAGTAAAACTTCCAAGGCAAGAAGGCATGGAAGCGCGAGTGAAAGTTCCGAAGAAAGCGAAGAAGAATCCAAAACCATTCAAGCCTTGAGAAAAGACTTGAGGCGATTGATGAAGTGGCAGGGAGTAAAGAAGAAAAGAAAGAAGGGAGAGAACTTTGGTGCACTGATTGTGAAAAAGAAGGTAATACAAAAGGAGCATGCCTAAAGAAAGCATTTTGCGAGATTTGTCAGGTATCGGGGCACGCAATTAAAGATTGTCCCTACAATTTAAAAACACGGAGCGCTCAAGTATTTCTGACCCAAGGGGAGCAATCTACACCACCCTCCACTCCTCTGAAGAATACAAATACAGAAGCCTCACCAGGAGGATAGAAAAATAATAGGAGAGGAAGTAATAATAATAACAACAAAACAATCAATAACAACACACCCTGGCATCCAATCTAGTATGATTCCAAGGGGAGACCAATGATCCAATGTAGGAGATGCAATGAATGGGACATTTTACATGAGATTGCCAAAGTGGAGGATGACAAAATGGAAGGATGCTCTATAAATGGTGTAGGCCAGGCAGTCATGAGGATGCGAATTGCCCGAGACAGAAGGGGGTAAACATGTTAGACATTGAAGATCTAGAAGGCAAAATTCTTGCGGTCACCAGGATGCAAGCCAAAAAATTAACCTATCCAGATGCTACTACGGAGATGGAAAGATTTCATGAAGCAAAGGACATTCAAGATAGCATGGGAGAGGAAGGAAAGACAAGGTCAGAAAAACCTACTTCGAGTAGGGGTGTACCAAATATTGTGAGGCAAGTATTGGAAACTACTATCCCAGTGAAAATAGGTGATTTACTAGAAACATTACTGCAATTGCAGGTAGCACTAACACAGGGGGCAAACCCAAAAGGGACAACCTCAAAGAAAGAGAAGGAGAAGTACGGACATAAGACGTTACCCTATTCACTATAGGAATGTGGAGAACACCAGCAGTAGTGGAGATGGAGATACTAGGGTGCAAGCTTTCAAATACTATTGTTGATGGAGGTTCTAGCGTAAATGTCTTATCGAAAGAAACATGGAAGGAAATAGGGCAACCTACACTTTGGCCATCGACATTTCAACTAGTGGGAGCCAACCAACATGGAATCAAGAGTATAGGAACGCTGATGGGACAAAAAGCCATAGTTGGTACACAACAATTTTTTCTGGATTTTGTGGTTATCACTTTGGAGAAGAAAGGGTACGATGCTTTATTTGGAAGAGGATGGTTGGTTGCAACAAAAGCTACCCATAACTAGAAACAAAACACTCTATCTATTGAGTCTAAAGGGAGAAAGTACATCATAGATCTCAAGAATCAGTCAGTAAGTCAGGACTTGGCATCAGACTCCGAAGGAGAAGATTATGAAGGGATGGAACCAAATGAGGAAGGAGTGCTTAGATTAGGGGAATGCTCAGAGGATGACACAAGTTCCCTTAATGGATTATTTCACTAGTAGATGGGAGACTATGAAGTTTTCCATGCAAAATGTAATATGCTGGAAGTACAAGATTTTGAGTCGGAAGAATGATACTCGGAAGGGTACACAGAGTATAAGGAAGGTGTGGCAACTCTCAACAAGACACGTGCACACATTTTTGAAAAAGAGGTGGAATACAAGGAGGCCAAACTCTAAACTTTAAACTTGGGAGAGGTGGATTAACCTAAAGAAATTTGGACAGGGGATGATTGGGATCTAGTGCTGAAGGTGGCAGCCCTTAGAATCTTTATGGAGTATTAGGACGTATTTGCTTGGACGTACAAGGACTTGAAGGGAGTACCCCCAGAACTGTGTGTCATTGGATTCCATTGGTACCTGGAGCACAACTAGTGCGAAAAAGACCTTATAGAATGAATAAAAACTATGCAAAAAGGGTTGGGGAAGAAATCACAAAGATGTTAGAAATAGGGATAGTATTCAAAGTACAAACAAGTGAATGGGTATCTACTATAGTCATATCACTCAAGAAGGATGGCACTCAAATTCGGATGTGTAGATTTCAGATGTTTGAATGCAGTGATAATAAAAGACCCATTCCCCATTCCATTTACTGATAACATTTTGGAGGAGGTAGCCGGCCATGAGATGTATTCTTCATGGATGGATTTTCAGGGTACAATCAAATTAGCATTGCGGAGGAAGATAAGCTAAAAACTACATTTGTGGTTGAAGACAGGGTATATGCCTATAATAGGATGCCCTTTGGACTATGCAATGCACCAACCACGTTCCAGAGGGTCATACTACATATCTTCAATGGCATGTTAGTGGGGAATTTCAAAGCCTTCTTGGATGATTGGTCGGTTTACAGTTGGCAGGAGCAACAACTCAAAATTCTTGGACAATGCATGGAGAAATGTCGAAGAGCAAGACTGACCCTCAATCCGAAAAATGCAGGTGTATGGTTTCACACAGTAGACTTCTTGGGCATATTGTTTTCAAAGAAGGATTGAAGACAGATCCTGATAAGATCAAGGTGATTTTGGAAATGGAAGCTCCATCGAATGTAACAGGTGTCAAATCATTCCTGGGCCATGTAGGATACTATAGAAGGTTTATAAAAGGATTTGCTGAAGTGTCAATGCCATTGGAGAAATTAACCAGGAAAGGAGAACGATTTAGGTGGAAGGAAGAACAGGAGGACGCTTTCCAAGAACTGAAGAAAAGATTAGTTGGGGCCCCTATTCTCATATACCCCGATTGGGACAAAGAATTCCGGGTCCATGTGGACGCATCCAATTATGCAATAGGTGCCACCTTGGCACAGACAGGGAAGGAAGGGCTCGATCATCCTGTATATTTTGCAAGCAGACTCTTATCTAAAGCAGAGCGTAAGTACAGTACCACGGAGAGGAAAGCATTAGGTATGGTGTATGCAGTGCAGAAATTTAGACATTACTTATTAGCTACACCCTTTACATTTTTTCTTGACCACCAAGCACTAGTGTACTTAGTAAACAAGCCGGTGATCCAAGGGAGAGTAAGTAGATGGCTAATTCTACTACAAGAGTTTACATTTAAAATCATAGTTCGGCCAAGAAAACTCATGTAATTGCTGATCAATTGTCAAGAATCAAGTCAGGAGAAGCTTCTAGCAGTGGGGTGTGCGAGGACTTTCCAGATGCACACCTATCCCAGATCGCGGTGTTACCTCAATGGTATGAAAAAATCAGACAATATTTATGAACAACCTTCCCAAGAGAAATGCTTGTAGCGGAGAGGAGGAAAATTGCCTTAAAATGCAGCACATTTCAGGTAATTGAAGGCTTATTGTACAAAATGGGACCGGATGGAATACTGAGGAGGTGTGTGACGGAGGAAGAAATTCTAGGAGTTCTAAAAGAATCCCATGAAGGATTGGCTAGAGGTCACATGGGATTGGATACTATGGCAAGGAAGGTACTCTTGGCAGGACTTTGGTGGCCGACATTGTATGCAGATGTGAGGGAATGGGTATTGAGCTGTGACACTTGTCAGAGAGTAGGCAAACCGTTAAAAAGGGACTTCATGCCACTATTCCTGTCTCAACCACAAGAATTATTTGAACGGTGGGGACTAGACTTTGTGGGTCCCTTACTAGTAAGCAAAAACCATCGGTGTAAATACATAGCGGTGGCAATAGAGTACCTAACGAAATGGGATGAAGTACGGGCCCTTCCAAACAACACAACTCTTAGCACAACCAAATTTTTGTATGACAAAATAGTCATGAGATTTGGGATTCCACTCTACCTGACAAGTGATAGAGGAGTATATTTTGTGAATCACACCATCAAGATGATGACAAGTGAGTATAAAATTTTTCATTCCTTCTCGAGTCCTTATTATCCAAGTGCAAATGGCCAAGCAGAGCCCACGAACAAAGTAATAGTGGCAATCCTATATAAAACTTGTGGAGTAGAAGGGTAGGATTGGGAAGAACGAATTTTGGCGGTGGTCTGGGCGTACAAGACTACATATAAGGCCACTACTGGACACACTCCCTTTCATGTTATGTACAAACAAGAGGCAGTGATGCCAATGGAACATATAGTACCAAGCCTACAGGTGGCAATTCAAAATAGATTGGGCGATGAGGAGAGCCTCACACTTGCTCAATGGAGTACAGAGGTGGCCCAGCTAAGGAAATTTTTTTGGCATGACAAACATTTGAAGAAAATGAATTTTAAACAAGGGCAACTGGTACTAATAAGGTATAATGGAAAAAATGAAATAAAGCTAGGAAAATTTAAAGTCCGATGGTTAGGACCATTTAGAATATCAGAAATAAAGGAGAATGGGGCAATAAAGTTATCCTTAGTTACCGGATTCGCCCATAAACCCTCGGATCCGGATTTGGGTCCGATTTGGATCTAGATCCACGTATGGATCCGTGAGGATCTGGGCAGGATCCGTAATCCTGCTTGTGGATCCATAAGGATCCGCTGCTTGCGGATCCTTACGGATCCACAGGCAGGATTACGGATCCTACCCGAATCCTCGAGGATCCACACGCGGATCAGCGCGAATCCGTGGCAAGGCCCAAATAAAGAAGCAAAAAAGTGGGCCCAACTTCATTTTAAAATTTTTTTTTCATAAAGGCCCTAAACCCTAAAAACGACCCTCTAAATCACAATGCAAGTTCATTTACTTCTTATTTTGCTCTGTCATACTTGCTAGTTTGAAGTAAAGTGCTTGGATTCGAAGGAGATCGGTTGTGGAGCTTCAAATACCTTGCAAGAAGTGTTTAAGGTATGTATTTCAACCATATTCTTGAGTTCTTTCATAGATTATTGATTTATTTTTAGTTTTCTAAATTTTCAAGTTTTTGTGTAATTGTGAAGCATGGTTTTCTTTCACTTTTTTTTCTAGATTGCAAGAATAGAACAATGAGTAGTCAAGGCTCAGTGGGTGGGGGTGGGGCTGCATCGCCAAGCTTCAAAATTGATAAGGGGTCTCCTTTATGGAGACACACAACATGAGTCGCACAATGTCCTGGGGGTGGGGCATACATATGGAAATGTAATTTTTGCAACATACAACATAGAAGCTCCTATTCCCGAGTGAAACTACATTTTTTGGGCCCTGCGGGTGAAGGAATTCACATGTGTTAGGGTAGTGATAAGAAGGGATTACCAGCTGCACAAATAGCAGCGTTAGCAAAAGAGCAAGATGATGCTAATAGAGTAGTTGCAAAAGCAAAACGTGGTGCTTCCAAAAAAACAAATATACCAACACCATCGTCCGATCAAACAAACACAAGAACACATCCTTTTTTGCCTATGCCAACTACAAATGATGAAGATGAACACCCATCTCCACTCACCTGCAAGAGAGGCCCACTAGATAGGGCATTCCAAAATGAAAAGAGAGACATTGCTGATCAGAAAATTGGACGTTGTTTAATTGAAAATGGTGTTTCATTTAATTTTGCTAGATCACCTTATTTTAGGGAGATGGTGGAAGCAATAAATGATGCACCCCATGGTTACAAACCGCCTGGTTATGAGAAGTTGCGCACTACCATATTACATGATGAGAGGAAAAATGTAGAGGCTCAACTTCAACCAATAAGAGATTTTTGGGTTCAATCGGGTGTGTCCATTATTTCGGATGTGTGGAAAGATTGTAGAAACCATCCATTGATCAATGTTATTGCTGTATGCTCTAAGGGGGCAATGTTCTTGAAAGCAGTTGATTGTGAAGGGCAAGTGAAAGATGCAGAATTTATTTCACGCATTCTCATTGATGCCATAGAGTCAGTGGGTCCTGATAATGTTGTCCAAGTGGTCATGAACAATGCAAAAGTTTGCAGGGCTGTAGGGATAATTGTAGAGTCTAGATATGATCATATCTTTTGGACACCATGCACCGTCCACTCTCTCAATTTAGTGATGAAAGCAATACGCACCGAAATAGATTGGGTGAAAAGGATATATGAAGAAGCTGAAGAGATTCAAATGTTTGTGACAAATCACCACATGTTACAAGCAATTTTTAGGAGTTTCTCAGACTTGGAGTTATTGAAGGTAAATTTTTATATTTAATATATAATTGAATATTATTGGATTCCACAATTATTAATTTTTGTTGTTGTTTACATTAACATGTTTTAATTTTTAAATGTTTTACTAACTTGAGTTTAACATGTTCTTAGGTTGCTGAAACTTGCTTTGCCTCTCACACAATCGTCTTGAGACGACTTGTGAAGGTAAAAGAAGCATTGAAGCATATAGTCATTAGCCCCCAATGGGGCATTTGGAAGAATTCCAATACAGCAAGGGCCTTGAATGTGAGAAGAATGATACTAGATGAGGATTGGTGGGGTCTTGTGAGTTATGTGTTGGAAATCACCAATCCAATAATGGCAATGCTTCGCTTTGCAGATAGCGATGAGCCATGTTTTGGGGATATTTATGATTCCATGGATAGTATGTTGGAAAAAATTAAAATGGTAAGTTTTACGCTCTTTTACAATAATTTTTTATTTGAGAGATATCTAGATTCTAAAGTTTAGATTGACATATTCACTAATTATAATTATTATTCATATTTCATATCTTAGGTCATACAGAGGAGGGAGAATGATTCCGAGGACACCCTTTACAAGGTGGAAAAAATTGTTCATCATCGATGGAACACGATGACCACACCTTTGCACCTCCTTGCATATGCTCTATCCCCGAGGTACTATAGTTCTTATCAAATGTTTGTGCTTATTTTATCCAATGTTTGTGCTATTGATATTTGATGGTGTTCAATTGTCTTTTGTTATCCCCAGGTACTATAGTGCAGATGTACTTTGCCTTCCAGGTAGAGTGCCACCATTTAGAGATGCAGAGGTTGCAGATGGGTATAAGAGGGCACTAGCTAAGATATTCCAAGATCCAGAGATTGGGGCAATTGTGAGGAGTGAATTTGCTGCTTTCAACTCAGGTGAGGATTTCCACCCTATTGCCATAGCAGACCAAAGCAGGATGGGTGCCATCAAATGGTGGTACCTTCATGGGCAAGCCTTCACGTACCTCCAACCTCTTGCCATAAAGGTCCTATCCCAAGTAAGTTTGTAAAATTAAGCTTAAGGTTAACATTCTCAATTCCTTGAATTTATTATTTAATTTATTTATCTTGATTGTTGTATTGATAATTTTTAATTTCTCTTTAGGTTGCCAGCTCTTCTGCAGCTGAGCGGAATTGGAGTACTTACTCCTTTATCCGCTCAGTCAAACGCAACCGGTTGGCTCCAAAAAAATCAGTAGACCTTGTGTTCATTCACAACAATTTGCGCTTGTTGTCACGGAAGGATTCTAAGTACAAGAAGGGGCCCGAAAAGCTTTGGGATGTAGCACCCGAGACTCCTGATAGATATGACCATCTGGGATCTTGCTAGATCCACTTTGATTGATGTGGATGGTGAAGAGGAGGATTATGAGTTAACAATCCCCTCTACTACTAGTTGTTTGGGTTCCTCTATTGATACAGATGTAGCACTTGCAGCTCATCAGTACCCCTCTGATGCGGATTTTCTTGAAAATCCATTTGATGATTAAATAAAAAACTTTAGTGTTGACTCTTGACTCTTTTATGAGTAAATCATGTTACAAACTTTAAGTTTAATGATCTATATTTTTAATGTTACAAACTTTCACTTTCAGTAATTCAATGTGAATGTGTTGATTTTCTTTATAATCGTGAAAATAGATTAATTATCAATGTCATTGATCACGTATACTAGATTCATAGATTCATACTATGAAATGATTTAGTTTTAGAATTATGTATATTTCTCTTTTTTTCAGTATATATATATATATATGCATGAATCCTCCATGAATCATAATTGGGAAAAAAAAAAATTCCGAATCCACGGATCCGATTCACGTGCCCGAATCGGATTCGTGTCACGAATCGACAACTAAGAAGTTATCTACTCTAGATAATAAACCTATCAGAGACCTAGTAAATGGGTCTAAGCATAGTTGGAAAACTCGCCAAAGTCAAAAACTCGCCAAGCCCTCCAAAAGTTTAATTGGGAAAAACTCAGCTATTTTAAAAAAAAAACTCGAGAACCTAAAAAAATTGCTAAAATTTAATTCAAAATACATTTTTTTGCAAATTTCAATGAGAAGATGCATCTAATGAGTTCATTATAGAGAACACAATTGAAACAAATAGGAGTTTAGATATATATAAATGCATAGTGGGTACAAAATCGCATTCTCATGCGGAATGCTGATGGTGGGAAGCATAATAGTAAATAGTTTGTGTCAAACTAGAAGTAAAAACATCATTACAATCACATCTTCCTCTTCCTAGCTCTACTAGCATACTGTAACTCTCTATTTTACATAATATATATAGGCTTTTTGCCTTTTGTTTTTTATTAAAAAAAAAGGGTTTTTTCTTAAAAACTCGCCAATTTTTTGCAAAAAGTCCACGATTTTTTCTCTAGCCGAGTTGTGATTAAATTTGGGAAAAACTCACCAGTCCCAAAAAATCAGCGATTAGTAGAAACTTGCCAATTATTCAGCGGTTATGCCAAGTATTGGTCTAAGTTAAAAGCATATGAAGAAAGGTATAAACGGGCAACCAACTATTTTATAACTACGGAAGGAGGAAAGGAATAGGTAAGAAAAGCAAAAAGTGACGAAGGAGAAAATTTTAAACCTAGTCCATATAAAGAGATTGATCCACAAACTATCACCGTACTTAATGTAGCAGTAGAGGAAGCAACAACCGTACATCTTGCACTAGAAGAGGAGGGAACGACCGTATGGACATTTGTACAACTTACACAAAAAGAGGAAAGTGTGGCCGTACGAGGACATTCATTGATAGAGAAGGTTATGAAGGTGATAACCGTATGGAAGAATAGAGAAGTACGAGCGAAGGGGGTATCTGTACAAAAGATAGAGACATTCGTACGAAAGGCATCCGTATGACAGGCAAAAGAAGAAATGTCCGTACAAGGAGAAGCATTAGTATGGAATTCCATATGGGAGAGGTTATCCGTACGCGAGAAAGTGTCCGTACAACAGGAGAAATTGCAGAAATCGTCCGTACGATAGGAGGCATTTAAGAGAAAAATAGCCGTACTTACCATTTCCAATACAGGAAGTAGCTCAGGGCCGTACGGTGGTAGTCCATATACATGCCTAGTCCGTACTACATTGCCATACATGGAAGTCTTTTACAAGCAATCACATCATAAGAACGGTTGGTATAGGTGGCATATACAAACAATTAAGAAAATTTTGGAATTGACGCATCGACACACAATGGTGAAATTAAGCATAGGAAACCCGAGCAGAGGGAACATTATTGACTCCAAAAGTAAGAAACTTGCACCACTGAAAGCAAAGGAGATAAGGTAGACGACAAAAAGCAAAGGGAAAATGGCACAAAAAAACTCAGCTGAGAATATCATATTTGAAAGTGTAATGGGAAGCGAGTGTAGGGCCTAGTGGGAGAAAGCAGAAGCGGATCATCCTCTGAAGAAGGCGTTTTGCACAACAGAGGTAGATAAAATAATTTTCATGCCAATTTTTGAATTAAAGGAGTTTGAACCTATACTACAAAATTTAATCGTAGGGTATGAGAGATCATGTCATAAATCTATAGTGCAATACTTCCAGCAGTAGGTGATAGTTTCTTATTCAACAGAAGAAATAAGTAGGGTTTTCAAAATTCCCAATAGAGGGCAGGAACTGGAAAAAAACCCTTAAGACAATGGAAGACAAGAAGTGGTTGAAACTAATGTGCCGAAAAGATCTTACAAGTTTGGAATGGGAAGAAATTTTGAAGAACAGTAGGGGTCTCAAGAAATTTTTCATTGTAAATGATGAATGGCAATGTATTGTAGATTTGGTGAAAAGTGAGCTCATTGCCAGCAGCTGCACTTCAGACATTGCCCTTTGGATGTTGCCTGTAGTGGATGGACTGTATAAAGGACAAATACATAACTGGGCTCAATTTCTTTTTGACAAACTTCGGGAATTCATGGAGTTGAAACACAAGGCCTTTTACATGCCCCATTATGCTGTGGCCTTATTCTTAGAAGTAGTACGGACTTAGGTGAGTAGCGAGCATCGAGGGACATTGATACTAGCTAATAGGGTGGAACCCTACAAGTCTGCTATGACATACTGGCTCCATATGGACACCATGAGTGTGGGATCTCATAGTGGTGGTGAACCAAAGAAAAAGAAACCAAAATAGGTAGTTATGTCTGAGACACTTGAAGAGGATGAGGAGGACGAGGAGAGTTCAGAAGAGGAGGCCGGCGATACAGATTCATCTTCCTCCAACTCCCGGGAGGCAGAAATCTGCCTAAGTCACCTGTAGGGGACTCTACGAGAAGTTACTTTCTTACCAACCGTGGACGGGCCACTTCCAACTGGAATATTAGAATCTTCGTAGATTTACCATAACCACAATAACATGACTGGTGATTCCGAAAGAACTGCTACAGGAGAGATTTCCAAACCAAATCAGGAGAGAGTTGAAGAAGCAGGCGACAAGCAGCAAATTCCGACATGGGGACTCGTTGCCATACAGATTGGGGACTATTAGCATAGGGTGGATATTCAGAGGAGGACATGGCCGCTTCATGGACAAGCTGTTTTATCATTTCTAGTGGACAAGAACAATCACCGCCTCTCATGGAGGCCCTTGCAACTATGGAAGTTGCCTTTCGGGAGACTTTCTTGGAACTTCAGCAGAACAAAAGTTTGGCTAAGGCATGGGGGTTGGAAAGGCAAAATCTTCAATATCAATGGGAAGCGAAAAAAGTTTCCCTGGAGGAAGCCCGAAAGATAGAGAAAGTTGAATTGGAAAGCAAGATCGCCACAACAGAAGCAAAGATGAGGTATGCCTTAAGGGTACTGCAAGGAGTTCAGACGAAACAAAAGATAGTTGAACGTGACCTGCAATGGCTACGGGGAGCTCTGAGTACAGGGATGTCTTCCCATCCCTCTTCTTGAAATCAAAGTTATCAAGAGTATTGGCCTCCCAGAATATCGACATCCGATATTCACCAAGCACTCAAAAAGGTTTTAATATCACATCTAATATCACATCTGATATCAATAGTATTGGCCTCCCAGAATATTGACATCCGATATTCACCAAGTACTCAAATAAGGTGTGATATTGTAGTTGGAATAAAGTAAGTATTGTGTTTAGTACTTGTTAAAGCTTAGTTGGGCTGGGTAGATAAGAGGTGAAGGAATGCGTCAATTAGTTTTCCCAAACAACCGACCCTTCTATAAGTACTTGGAATATTGTCAATGTACTCATGATGTTTTTGGTATTAATAAAGAAACCATTTCCTCGCCTATTCGTATTGTGGTATTAAAGATACATTCTATGTTTTACTTTGTGTATCTCAATTGCGTTACTCTGTGTGATTGGCATATCTCTGTGAACTTGAGTCATATTTCCACTCTACAGATATCACATATGACATCACGAGTATTGGCCTCCTAGAATATCAATGATATTCACCGAATACTTAGAGTAATGGTCTCCCATAATGTTGAGATGCAAGACATTCACCATTTGATCAATCTGTTAGATCTCATAATACAAGTGGTGATCATTTGGAAGTCGTCACTTCCTCATGATGTACACAGGGGTAGGCCGATTAAAATCACATAGTCATGAGGCATATTCATGAGTCATTGTCCTCTTGATTGCTAGAATTTATTGATCACTGGAGAATCCATCACAACATGATTTACTCCCTCTTAATCAATATGATCGAGATTACCAAAGGTTGACTGAATCATATCATCTATCTACTCACTCCCTTTAAAGGTTGCTTGAAATATCAACCTCTCTCTGAGTCTTAATCTCCCTCTTTTTCCTGAAATAATATTCTCGAAGGAAAAGATGAAGGCACATTGCTCTTATGTATAGAAATACAAATAATGAGTAGACAAATGTAATACTCAATAATAATAACTACTTATCTCATATGCATCAAATAAATAATAAAGTGCCTTCATATGTGTCAAGTCAGAAGAAAAAAATGCCTACTACTATTTAGACATATGTAACTTATCTTGGGTTGTATTATGACATTCATGATGGCATCAAGTTATACTTGGATCAATCTTTCCATTATAAGGAATTATAATAATCCTTATAAAATATCAAATATTTTAATAAACACAACAACATCATTATATTATTGATTTCACCATCTTGTATATGCTTGCATTTATATAATGAAATATATAATATTGCAATTCTTCAAAAAATAACATAATACTCTATTTACTAAGAAATAAAAAATAATTTCATATACTTTATCAAAGTAATTACCTCTTAATACTCTTCTACTTAATCAATAACTCTTGTATTAGGATTGCATATGACTTGATAATCCAACTTTTAAAATAATTATATTACATATAATCAATATATCTATATATATTTCATAATTATTTCATTTACTAAGACAAAACATCGTACCTTTTCCCCTTACCTCAAGGATGTGTCATTAGGTCGAAGGGGGTCCTTTTAACAATAGTGTTGCAAAATGGTACCTTGCCCCTTTTCTAGGTATATGGTGCTTGATGCCTTAAATATTATAATATTTATCTTCTTATACCTTGGTCGAATGTTCCCTTGGCAATCCCACTTCATAGAAGAGGAAAGGTTTTGAACAATCTCTCTATGTCACGAGTAGCTTGCTTCCTAACATGTATGCGCCAAGGGTAGGCATAAAGAAGGATATGATGGAAATCCCTGCAATTTTGAGGAGAATACCAACTTTGAACATGTCACTTGTGTCAATATATTCATTAAATCAAATGTCGATGACATTGGATCTTGCATCCATAACCCGCCGATATCCACTTATGATGTGGGACTTGTGACTGTATTGGTTTATTGTTGGACTTGTACACAGTCCTTAAGTAGACTTGCCCGCTATCCTCTCTGCATTGCCACATTTGACGAATCTGAATTCTTTAGAGCTAGGTAAACCACATTGACAGGGGTGAGTTTAAAATATGATAAAATTAAGTCTCAATACTGATACGTGGTATTGACAAATACATCATTCATGGATATGTATGTTGACGGAGTCTCTTTCACGATAGTATTCAATGCTACATAGCATTAGCTAGTGAAAGCACGTGGAGTTGTTTCCGAGACTTCCTCATCCCATGCTGGAAGATCTTGGTTGCAGCCACGCTCCTTGTATTCATCATTGCAAGGATTAATGTTTTTCATCGCATTATATATATCAATCATTGACTTTTCATTTAATATCAATGTCAATTGATATTCATTTCATTGCTCATTATTCCAGACATCTTTTGATTTTGACTAATGATTACTCCCATGTCTGATTTCTTTCTTATATGATCTGCATTTTTACATTTGCAAACTAGGCTCTGATACCATGTTGATTTTCATGGATCTTTTGCAAATGTATTAGCACTGCTGTTATATTCGGTATATGTTTTCCACTTTGCAACAATCTCTTATTTAATGGTAACAACATAATTATATAATTTATTATTTAATTAAACTACACACATAAGTGTGCATACATACATACATACATACATACATACATACATACATACATACATACATATATATATATAACTTCAGTTTTAGACTCAAAATTTATTTGGTAAACTGAAGCTACCAAACATTAACAATTTGAAACTTTTCTTATTATCCATTACTCACAAGTATGTCCACTCTTCTCTTTAGACTTTGTCGTTTAGTCATTTTCTTGAGACTGGGATCTTTCACTTGCATATATCTTTTATACTCTCTTTATTTTCTTACTATCACCACACACTTTCCTGATCATAGCAAACCATTGCGTCTGTCTTCCAACGTATACTATGAAAATCCTCTCTCTTGGCACAGTCCTTTGTTCTGTTTGTGATGAAAATGTCACTGACCTTGAGTGTGTCCGATGTTTGCCACTGTGGACTGTTTAAGAATCTTGAAGTTTGCAAAAAAAAAAAAAACTTTGAATACCTTCAAATGAGTCAAGTTATAGCCCCAATACTTCTTGGTTTTCAAAGTATCAAAACCTGACTGTTATATCAGTACAAAAATAAGAAATCCAATCTATGACAGGACCTGTCTTAATGTAACTTCCAACTAAATTAATCTAAAACCCAATTAAATTAATCTAAATTAACCTTAAACTTATCTTTAAATAAAAAACATAAGAATAAAATACCCAAAAAAATGCTGGCGTGGACTGAATTCAAGCATAAACAGACAAAACGTGGATTGATACGAAAGAACTGCAACCTATTGTTTAAAAACATTTCCTCCAATTCTCTGAACAGATAATTTGAGGGCATATAAAACTGGCCCTTCCTTTAACCGGAAATCTTCTTTTAGTTTTTCATTTCTTGATATTCACAGGGACTCCTCAACCTTGGCAGCAGCCAGTGACAAGATAATTCTGTCTCATGGGAATGGATGATGTTCGTGCAACAACCGCTGGCAAAGATAATACTTGGGAATGTTGAAGGGCCAAGCTACTTAGGTACAATAATAGTATCCTCTTTTAAAAAGTTTCCCTGTTTAGTGACATTGTGTTTTGATCATTGGGTGTTTGTGGATTGCATTGGTTAGAAACTAGGGCATGTGGTATCCTCTATCTTTTCTTCTGTGTCTTCTTAAACCATCAACCCTATTCTTTGCTTTGCAAACTCCACTGTGATTAGTTGTGTTCCAAGTCCCTCTGTTTTCTTGAATTATGTTGGGTGTGTGCTATCTAATTGGGCATGTATTGTTTTTAGGCTTCTTATTGTTTATCTGTGAAAATGGTACATTTAAGTTTCCCTCTTTCTGTTATGGAGATTTAGGAAGTTCTTTCTGGGTGCAAGGTTTGAGCTTGTTTGTTTGCTAGTTATCTGGAGTTGACTCTTAACTACACGTTTTGTACATAAGCAATTAAAAACTTCGAACCTTCTCTTTTACCACATAAAAGGTAATAATCACAATCCTTATATTATGATTTGTGAACTATCATCATATAGCTTCACTTAAACCACTATCACTCTTGTGTGGACTGAATTTTTTTAAAAAGATCTGTCGTTCATGTTCTATGCTTTTTGCTGTCCACTCCTTGTCTTTGCTCTGACACTGTATTGCCATATCCATGACTGCTTTAGAATATGTCTTTTCGTCCTTTGAGGACTGTTATACTTTTGCCATTTTATGACTTTCCTTTGTCATTTTTGCTCATGGACAGTCCTTACTAAGATTTTCCACTTCTTTCTTCTATTCAATATCCAATGGTTTAACTTTGATGACTTCTCTGTCACACATCTCAAAACTGTCCTGTATCAGGACGTTTTGGCCTGCAACTTGTAGTTTCACATTCCCTCATCATTGTGAGTTTTGTCCTTTTATCACTATCATTAACATCTGACAATAGTGTGAGGTCTGCATTTGTGGCTGTTGACTTCGCATTTGCTATCATAGAAACTTTATAATTTAGGGTATTAATCACTGTTCTTTGACAAGTTTCAATGCTTCTTGTCTGTATTTACATGAAAATTATCATATATTCATCACAATACATGTAATTCAATGTGCTATGGTTTATTTTCTACAAATCATGCTCCTTTTAACATCATTTGTTAAGAAATTCCATCCTCAACACCTCGTACTTGTCAGGGTCCCTGCAATACTAAGGGTTATTGAGCTTTTAATTTTCTTTCAAACTCATCACAGGGGCTATTACTTATTGCCAACTTTGATATTGTCATAGACTCTTAACTCTAATCCTATAACCATAGATCCACCCTTAAGCTTTCACAGGATTGATCTATCTATTTGAAACTTTGGCTATTTTCCAGTTCTCACAAGATTTCATCTATTAGTCATTTGCCTGAACCTGAGATCTTTATCTGGCATAAATCTTTTATACTCTCTTCATTCTCTTACTATCATCGCACACTTTCATGATCGTATTAAATCATTGTAACTGTCTTCCAAACAATATTATGTCAGTAATCCCTTTTGACACAACTCTTTACTCTTTTTATGATAAAATTGTCACTGACCTTGAGTGCATCCAATGTTTTCCATTGTAGACAGTTTGTCATTCTACTTTACAGAGTCTATTTAAGAATCCTGAAGTTCGCAAACGAACATTTCTTTAAATGTTTTCACTTAAGTGGACTTATGGCTTCAATACCTATCAGTTTGCAAATTATATAAACCCCACCGTTATATCAGTGCAATAATAGAAAATACATCTATGACAGTCTGTGTCTTCTTCAAACTGCCAACTGCTTTGTCCTTACAACATATCTATTTTTCGTTACTTCATTGTACCCTTTCATGATGAGTCAAAGTGCTCAATGCTCCTCCTCGAAACCTTGATTTACCATGTTGTCCTTGCCCATAAAGTACTACCTTTGAGTCTTCTTTTATTTGTTATTCTTCATTGCTTCACATTGCCCACCCTTGATGATTCAAAGTGCTCAATGCTCCTTGAAACATTGTTCTATACTGTAATGCGATCTTTTTCTGGATAAAATTGTGTGAATCCTTTTTGTTTGACCTTTCGAATCACTCACCCTGATTCGTCACAGGGAAGGATTATGTGAAAAATACCATGCAGAATAGCTTTAAATAGGTTATAGGATGTGAAAAACAATAAAAAATCATTAAATAAAGAAGCCAATCATATTTGAGAAAGAATAAAAAATTGTAATAATACAGAACAAGAGAGGAAGTAAAGTGAAATAAATAAGTATGAAAAGAAAAGAAAAAAATAAAAATAAAGAATCAAGACAATTTAGGAACACTACAACCAAGAGACTTCTCCAAAGGAATTAGAAACCTAAAAACCAAAAAAGAAGAATAAAGAAGCATCCAAATAAAAACACATAAGAAAATTCAATAAACTGAAAATCGTTTCACTTACAATAAATGAACCATGAACCTCAAAATTAGGAAACACATAGGCACCATAAAATGAAAAAAATGAGAGAGAAAGAACCCAAACAAAAATGAAACAATAAAATTAAGGAGACACTAAAAAGGTAAATGACTCAAAAAGAAAAAATATTTAATAACAAAAATAACAAACACAGACACAAAAATAATAAGATAGAAAAAAAAAAAAAAAAACAAACTTTTTTGACAAAAAAACAAGAAAATAAAAAATAAAAAATAATAAAAAAGGAATGGAACATAAAAAGAAAAGAACATAAAATATAAGCCAAAGTAAAAATTTGGAATTAATTTAAAAAATAAAAAGAAAGAAAAAGAAAAGAAAAGAATATGGTAAAACAAGAAAATGGCACAGAAAGACAAAAAAGCCCAAATAAACAAGAGAAAATAAACTCATAAGTAAAAGGCAAGGAAAAAACTATTATATTAGAGTAAAGGTGAAATGTAAACAAAAATAGCTAAAATCGTTAGGATTGATTTTATTTATTTATTGATTTTCTATCTTATTATTTTTGACTTTATGTGTTTGTTATTTTGTTTTATTTCTTCTTTTTTGAGTCTCTTGCCTTTTTTTATCTCTTTAATTTTCTTGTTCTTTCTCTTTATCGTTTTTTGGTTTCATTTTATAGTGCTTTTGTATTTTCCTAATTTTCAGGTTTGTGACTGATTTATTGTAAGTGAAGCATTTTTTAACTACTTGTATTTTCTTATGTGTTTTTATTTGATGCTTTTTTTTGTTCTTTTTTTCCTTTTTCAGCTTCTAATTACTTTAGGGAGATCTCTTTGTTATAGTGTTTTTCTTGTTTCTAAATATTCTTGGTTCTTTATTATTTTATTTTTATTTTCTTTTCATGTTTCTTTATTTTTACTTTATTTATTTTTACCTCATGTTTTTCCTTGTTCTTTATTTTGATAATTTTTTAAACCTTTGTCAAATATGATTGGTTTCATTATTTTATAAATATTCATTCTTTCTCACATCCTGCAACCGCTATTCTGCATGGTATTGTTCAAATAATCCTTCCTGATGATGAATCATTGGGAGTGATTCAAAATGTCTAAAGAAAAAGATTCACAAAGTTTTATCCAGAAAAGATTGCATTACATATTATGGAATTTTTGCCCTATATTCTTTTAAAAACACTCTATTATGACTTCTAACCTCTATGTTCCATGTTGTCCCTACCCATAAAGTTTTGCCTTTGAATGTGCTTTGAATTGGTAATACAGGGCCTTGACCTTTATTGAAACCTTATTCACTTGTGTAAACTCCCACTAGGTGCTCTTCGAATGTTGTAATCAATTGTTCCAACAATAAATATCTGATCCATGTTGTCAGATGGTAAGAGTATTTGATCTTAGAAAAGAAAGAACATGTTCTGCTAGGATGATGATCAGCATTATAATTACCACCACATAACTAGTAAGAAAGGTGTTCATTGACATCCAGGGCTTCACTAAGTAGACAAGAAGCTGTCCTTTATAAGTCAATTACCAAACATCTGCAGACTAGAAATACTAAACCCAGATACTCTAAGATTTCTACAAAGCGATCATGCAAAACTAAGCAGATCAAATTGATGGAGCAAACAATGTAATCAGTGCTGGAACAAGCAAGACAAATAGGATATGAAACAAGTTATGAAGTTTGAATCAACCAAATATTCTCTCAACACGAGCCCTCCGTTCTCATCGATTCCCTATAGTTGTCTATATTCCAGTATGCTTCATCTAAGCCACTAAATATAGATCCAGTTTCACTATATGTGTATTCTGTACATACTCTAGAGTACAGAAGCATGTATGCACCTTCTGCCCTTACTGTATCAATCATTACAGGCTGTTCCTTGGTATCACTAGTTTTGTGTCAGGTCCAGTGCAAGTCTTTTACATAACATACATAATGCTAAGAAAGGGAACTGTTCTAAATATCTAAATGCTTATAGCATTTATAAGGGTGGTTTATCAACAGTTCCACTTATATAGAGAACATATCTAGAAATTTTTGGAAAGTAACATGGTTGTTTAGTTTGCCAAAGTTTCCATTCTAAAGTTTTCAGTACAGTAGTAGGAATGTTTGGAGCTTCATGCACAACCAAGCACTTTTTGGCTTTTGCATAGGACTTGCATCTGCTTGGTGTATATATCTCCCTTGACATAAATAATTTTCAATTCACCACTTCAATACTCATGCCTATGGTAAACTGAGATGTCTTTATATGAGTTGTCCAAAACTTCATGCTTCTTGATACAACTGGTTCATAGGGTTAATCTCCAGAAAATTTGTCTGTGCTGCTGCCAGCAAGGTTAACCTATTACAATAATAGATAAGTCGTCTATTATTAGTTAATGGTTATCTTGTAAATAACTTAAGCTTTAGTTTGCTTTCGTTTTTTGCTTTCTCTAGAATAGAATGTTTCTATTCTTTTCGTTCATTCTTTTGTATAAATTGACCTCTCGGTCTCTGTTAATAACAAACAAGTATTTACCAATTACCTTGTAATATGGTATCAGAGTGAATACTTAAATTTTTTTCAAAATTTTTTCAGTTGAATTTCTCAAAAACCCGTCTAGGGTTTTCTACGTGGAGAAATTCAAATCAGACTAAGCTTGGAGAAATTCGAGCTAGGGTTTGAACCCCCTATGCAAATTGCTTCTTCAGCTACTCGTGTTTTTTATCTTGGAAAATCGCTCGGCCCACGTGTTTCTTCTGCTCCAAAACAGTGAGTTGCGACTCATTTTTCTCCTGCAAAATCGCGTGGAAACTCGAGTTGCAAGACGGGTCTGTTTGAGGAAAAAAGACACGAGTTGTGGACTCGTTTTTTTCTGCAAATCGCGGCCTGCGTCTCCATTTTTTTTTTAGAACAAAGAACGTACCTTTTTTTTTGATCTTGTGACTTTCAGGCATCGACCTTCAATCTCTCTACCGTCCATGCAAAAAAATGCCTCAGTTCTGAAGAAAAACAGGCATTTTTTGACCTCCTTGGCCGCTGACTGATATTTTGCTCGAAACCCTAATTTTTGGGTTTGGAAATTTTTTTTGTTTGTAGATTCTTGGTGGGTTTTTCGAGAGCTCAACTGGGTTGTCGTCCATTTTTTTTGGGTGCTTCGATTTTCGTGCCTCAATTTTTGAGCTAGCGGATCCAAAAAATGACAGTAGATTCCTTCTGGGTTTTTCGAGCTTTCTTTTGGGTCACTCTGATTCTTCTGGGTCTTCTGTATTTTTGCCTTGAAGAATGTGCCTCCACAGATTTTCATAGTTTTTCATTGAAAAACGTGCCATGGCATCTCTGACAAATATTCTGCTCAAGCATAACTGCAAATTCAATGGTCACAATTATGGAACCTGGAAGCAATGCATCATCGCAATTTTTGAATATCAGAACACCGATTAACTTGTTCTGGGTGTTACGAAGCGTTCGACTTCTTCGGGTCCTGATCAAGATACATGGGATCTAAATAATCGAGAGGCAGTTATGCTTCTAAAATTATCAGTGGCTGATGATCAGCTTTCTCAGATTCCATCCGGCAAGACAGCTGCCAAAATCTGGACACATCTTAAAGGTCTTCATGAGACTTCCGACAAGAGCAGAGTCTTCTTTCTGAAAAACACTCTGTTTTCTATTGTCATGGACGAGCGCACCACGCTATAGGCACACTTGAATCGGATTCAGGAAATCCGTGATCAGCTACTTGCCATTGATCGCAAGATGGAGGAAGAGGATATTGTCGTAATCACTCTTCGAAGTTTACCAAAATCCTATGAGCATTTTATCGAGACTCTCAACATCACATCTACTGGTGTTGATCTGAAGTTCACTGATCTCTGCACCCTGCTGCTTCAGCAAGATCAATGGAAAACAATAGTTCGGTAGCAGCTCCAGTTCCACCTCCACTGAGCAAGCCTTTGCTGTGAAATCCTTTCAGAAGGATAAGGGCAAGTTTCAACAACCATCTTAGTAGAAGTCTTCTGCTCCAGCATCCGATGGTACTAGAAGGAAGAACATTCAATGCAACTATTGCCACAAGTATGGTCACATGAAGGTTGAATGTTGAAAACGCTTAGCTGCCCAATCTAAGCAATTGGGTTTGCAACCCAAAGCGAACAGTGCAGAGCATACTGAGCAAGCAGAATCTGCCTTTTACGCCTTTATGGCTAAAAAACCTACAGATCATGTGAAGTCATCTGCTTGGTACATTGATTCAGGTGCCTCTCGACATTTCACTCATCACAGAGACTGGTTTACTGACTACTAGCCTTATTCAGGTTCTGTTATTTTTGGTGGCGGAGAAGAGTACATGGTTGTCGATAAAGGCAACATTCAGATTTAGTTTGTGAGGAGGAATCTCATATTTCTTGATGTATACTACGTTCCAGGGATGGAACTCAATCTACTCTCAGTCAGTCAGTTGTTGCGACATTCTCCACACTTGGCAGTCACCTTCAGTTCACATCGGTGCACCATCACTGATTGGGCGACTAAGTCTACTATTGCAGTAGGTCTTGAGGATCATGGTCCTTTCAAACTTACTGATTCTGGTGATTCTTAGGACTTAGCTATGGCTGCTCAACGATCTTCTATCAGCACACTTTGGCATCAGCGATATCGGCACTTAAATGTACATTATCTCTCACAGCTTGCTCGGGATGAGCTTGTTCTTAGTTTGCCAGAGATTCAGACTCAACACCTTGGAGTTTGTGACGCATGTTAGGTTGGGAAGCAACATCGCACATTGTTCACCAATGGTGATTCTTGGCAAGCTTCTCAGGTACTTCAGCTTGTTCATGCCAATATTTGCAGCCCTATGGCCACTCCTGTTCTTGGGTCCAGGTATTTTCTGTTGTTTGTAGATGATTTCAGTAGAAAAATGTGGGTGTATTTCCTTAAAAAGAAATCAGATGCATTTATTGTATTTCAGAAGTTTAAACCCTTTGTTGTTTTCTCCAGCTTCTTGGATACACATGGCATCAAACGCCAGTTAACCACACCCCAGACGCCACAATAGAACAGTGTAGTTGAACATCGGAACAGGACAATCATTGAGATGGCTTGTTCCATGCTCGAATACAGACATGTTCCGAAGCAGTTAACACTGCAGTTTATTTGTTGAACCGGTCACCCACAGTGGCGGTCAAAGGTAAAACTCCGGAAGAGGCCTGGTCAGGTTGCAAGCCCAGAATCAGTCACCTGAAGGTTTTTGGCTCTCTTGCTTTTGTTTGGATCCCTGATGCTTCACGCACCAAGTTGGATGCCAAGAGTCAGAAACCGATTCTTGCTGGATATAGTAGTCTTCACAAAGCCTACCGCCTAATTGATGTTGAGACATTTCATCTCATATACAGCCGTGATGTAGTCTTTGATGAGTAGCAAGGATCATTCATGCCTGTTTCTCTTGTTCTTGATCCAACAGACCAGCCTATGATGGCTCATGATTTGGGAGTTCGACTTCCATTAGGTCCACCTGATGGGAGGGCTCTAGTAGCTATTGCAGCTCTAGTTATTCCAGTGATACTTGTACAGACACCTCCGACTTCTCCTGCAAGATCACCTCGCTTTGTAGATGCTTCACCTGAGTTTGATCCAGTTTCTTCTGATGAGGATCTTGCTGATCAAGCATCTCCTAGTACTACTGTTGGTCCTTCTCTCCGGCTTAAGTGGTGGGCTAAGACACTTGCTGATCTTCGTGATGATGAGCTCATTGATGGGAGAACTACTCGAAAAAAGAGCAAAACTACAGATTCTATTAACTTTTCTCTTATGGCCAACATTCATAGTGTGTTTGAACCTCAAACATATTCCGAGGCTAAAGGAATTCTAGAGTGGGAACAGGCCATGACATCTGAACACCAGAGCCTGTTGAAGAACAACACTTGAGTCCTTTCTGATCTTCCACTAGGGAAGAAACCCATTGGCTGCAAATGGGTCTACAAAATCAAATACAAATTAGATGGTAATTTGGATAAGTACAAATCTCGTTTAGTGGCGAAGGGCTTTTCTCAGCGTCAGGGCATTGATTATGAGGAGACCTTTGCTCCTACTGCAAAGATGAGCACCATCAGATTAGTCCTAGCCATGGTAGCACAATTTGGTTGGAAGGTCCATCAGATGGACGTAAAGAGTGCTTTCCTGAATGTTGATCTCCATGAAGAGGTCTACATGACACAGCCTCCTGGTTTCAAGGTTGCTGGTAAAGACCATCAGGTTTTCAGATTGGATGATCTGATCATCATTGGCAGTTCGGCATCTTTGATTCAGGGAATCAAATAGAACTTATGCCAGTCTTTTGATATGACTGACCTTGGGCTCATGGATTATTGCTTAGGTGTTGAAGTTTGGCAACAATCTTTTGGTATATTCATCTCTCAGTCCAAATATGCCAGGGCCCTGTTAGACAAATTCCAAATGTAGGATTGCAAACCTGCATCTACACCTATGGAGAAAGGTCTCAAATTATCAACAAAGACTGATTCTCCTTCTGTTGATGATACTACATACAGGAAACTAGTAGGCAGCCTCATCTACCTCTCTGCTACTAGGCTTGATATCAGCTTCGCAGTCAGCTATATTTCACGCTTTATGACAGCTCCTAAGGCTGATCATTGGATAGCAGCAAAGCGTGTGCTTCGTTATGTGAAGGGCACTTTAGATTATGGACTTCTGTACTCTCGGAGTTCTAATCCTTAAACTCAGTGGGTTCACAGATTCAGATTGGGCAGGCTCTATTGATGATAAAAAGTCAACATCTGGATATGTGTTCAGTTTGGGATCCGGTGCAATCACATGGACCAGCAAGAAGCAGTAGACAATTTCTCTCTCTTCTACAGAGGCTGAATACAGAGGGACTGTTAAGGCAGGATGTGAAGCTGTTTGGCTTCATCGGATGCTTGGGGATATGCAGATGTCACCAATAGGACCGACTCCTCTGTTTGTTGATAACGAAGGTGTTATCAAGTTAGCACGGAATCCAGTCTTCCATGAACGAACCAAGCATGTGGATGTTCATTGTCATTACATACGACAACTGGTTGAAGATGAGACTATAGATCTGCAGTATGTTCCTACCTCAAATCAGACTGCAGACATTCTCACCAAGCCTCTTGGTCCTGATAAGTTTGTCAAATTCAGAGGACAGCTTGGTGTGTTCGATGGATTAACCATTAAGGGAGGGTATTACAATAATAGATAAGTCGTCTATTATTAATTAATGGTTATCTTGTAAATATCTTAAGCTTTAGTTTGCTTTCGTTTTTTGCTTTCTTTAGAATAGAATGTTTCTATTCTTTTCACTCATTCTTTTGTATAAATTGACCTCTTGGTCTCTGTTAATAACAAGCAAGTATTTACCAATTACCTCGTAATATAACCATTCTTAGGCTGGCCATTTATTAAGTTGTTTTTTAGACTTTCTCATGAGATGCTTAATGTCTATGCAGTTACATATGACTGTCCCATTGTTTATGATCTCTACTTTGCAAACTCTATGACAACTTTGTTAAACAAAATGAAAGCATGTTAATTCAAATACAGCATGAAAAAGTGAAACCTAGCCTAAAAACCCCTATTTTTGGTTATCTCTCACACAAAGAAGCTCAGTAAGAGTGTCATACACACATCTTCCATGAGAAGCAAAGCATATGGTATAGCAAACACTTACAATTTTGTCATTAAAATCCTCCACGTGTGTGAGGTGTTCCAGTCGTGAATGGACACGTATTTGTTGACCCTTTCAACTAACACTGCAACTGTTCAAATGCTTTTTTAAATCTTTCATTAAAGCCTAGGTGCCATTATAGCTCCATGCTGCTACTTGTAAAGAGAGCAAGAGAAACTAGGGCTTCTCTTTGCATAAGAATATGGTTATCGAGAATAAGCTAACTTGGTTTAGTTAGCTTACTGTTAGTCACAGATTAAGATAATAGATAATTTAACTCTATTAAAGACAAACTGCTGACCAAAAATTGAGAGATCACCATTGCATTGGTGCATAGTTGCCGATTTGGGATTCAAATCCGATTCAGGCATGCGAATCAGATGCGTGGATTCGTGATTCGTGATTTTTTTCCCATTATGATTCATAAGGATTTGTGTATATATGTAATATATATATATATATATATATATATATATATATATATATATATATATATATTATATACACAATTCTTAAACTAAATAATTTCATAGTATGAATCTATGATTCTTAAAACCTTGGCCTGCCTGCGAATCCTTGCGGACTCATGGTGGATCCTCGAGGATTTGTGTGGTTTCACGCTGGATCCTCAAGGTTTCGCATCAGTTTTGTCCCGATTTGGGTAGGATAATTGTTTTACACTGTGGATCTGTTTGGATCCGCGGGCTTGTGAATCCGGAAAGATCCACCATGTAAAACAAGGATCCTACCCAGATCGACACGAATCCGGACGTGGATCAGACTCAGACCTGAATCCAATCTCTCGGGCACGAATCCGAGAACTAAGCATTGGTGGTCTTCCTCTAAATTTAGAGGAACAACTCCCTTGTAACATCTAATTCTAATTTTTCGGGCTATGCTTTTAACCCTAGTTACCAGTTTGAGTTCGGATCGAAATACGAGTTCGAAGAACCGGTTTGCCAGTATGGCAAAATTTTGGAAAGGGTTTTGGGTTCGTTCGTACAAAAAACATGTAAAAATTATAAAAAATTATATATATACATATTATGAAGCCTAGATGTATAGAGTATCATAAAATCATATGATGTAAACTAGGTTAATCATTTAAACAACAAAAACACCATAGGCATAATCTTTAAATACATTAGTTGAAATCATAGCATCATGAATAAAGATCATACTATGATATATTTCAATTTTCAAGTTCAACATCAGAGATTCAAAACATTAAAACTTAAAAGTAAATCATTATCCATGAATCATAACAGCAAGTTCAATTATCATAGTTTCAACTTCAAATCAAGTAATCATAATGTATAAAATTTTAATATTCATCTTCATCTTCTTCTTCTTCTTCTTCTCGTAGTCCTTCCCATTAGTTGACTCAGCAATAGAGCTAAGGCCAAAGGGATCAGCACCAACAACAATAGTATGGGCATCAAATCTTTAAAGTATTCAATTGTAAGCCGAGAAGCAGAAATATCCAAGTCCGCCAACTTTGCATCTACATCCCACCTCTTTGTCTCCCCTTCTTTGTATTCTTTAGTCTTGTGCGAGAGGAGACACAAGTTGTAATGCACATACACCAAGTTTTCTGCTCTTTTTGATTGCAACCTATTGCGCTTCATTGAATGAATGAAAGAATATGTGCTCCAATTTCTCTTTAAAGCGGATGAACTAGCAATCTATGAAGACATGACATGTAAGCAGTTAAAATAAAATTTAAATTATGTAACTTAAATCTTAGAATTTCTAACAATTTCTTTAGACAAAGGAAACTAATAACAATTTTTTTAAAATTAAACTTGTGATATCACTTTGATTCCAAGGGGCTGCAACCTTTGAAATCTTTGGCCATGGAGGTACCACCAACTGTGAGCATCCTTCCTAAACCGATGACGAAGAGCATCATTACTTAAATATCTTGCTTCCACAAATTGTATGAACTCATCCGTAATCAATTCTCTCACGTCATCATCAAGAAAGAGTTTCAAATGTTGCCTTGTATCCATCAGACACTTCTATGCCTCTATAGGGTGGTAGCCTTCTCGGTAGATCAGTATATTGGGTGCTATAGTATTTGGGCGTCAATGCATAGGCAAGCAAATGTAGAGGAGTGGTCATTTTGTTCCATCTTTCTATAGCAATTGCTTGCAATTGTTTGAAGGTCTCTTGAGGATCTTGTTCCTTTTCAATTACAATTTGCTTGATCTTCTCAAGCATTGAGTCTATGCCATCATAGATCTCTCCAAGGAAAGGCCTATCCATGTCTGTGTACCTAACCATGATCATAATGGGTGCGGTGAGATTAATGAGATATTCCACACTTTCCCACCAATTTTCATCCAATACCCTCTTCCTTATTGTGATTGCCCTCTCAGTATTGCTTTGCCGCCATATAGCCCAATTGTTGCTGGTTACCATATTGGTAAGTGCCTCTTTCACTTGCATAAGTTGTCTCAAGACGATTACATTTGATGCGAAACGTGTCTCAACAACCTTTAACATAAAATAGAGAAAAAACAATACAAATTGTTAGATACATACTTGATAAAAGAATAAACATCATTACATAATAAAAAAATCAGAAATTGTAAGATACAATTTAAAAAAAAAATTAACTTTAGTTCAAATTTACTTACCTTTAGCAACTCCAAATGTGAGAACATTCTAAACATCCCTTGAGTCATGTGGTGGTTTGTGATGAACATGTGAATGTCCTCAGCTTCTGCTTACATCTCCTTGATCCACCGAATACTCTTCCCAATCTTTTGTAGCATAAGATTGAATGAATGAATTGCACAAGGTGTCCAAAAAATATGGTGGTATCTCTCTTCAACCAACAAACCAACAACTCTACAATTCTTTGCGTTGTCCGTTATGACTTGGACAACATTTCTTGCACCCACTTGTTCAATGGCCTCTATTAGGATATTAGCAATGAATGACCCATCTTTTACATGCCCCTCATAATCCACTGCTTTCAAAAACATTGCCACTTTATGGGACACCGCCAAAACATTGATCAATGGATGATTTCTAGCATCTTTCCACCCGTCTGAAACAATTGTCACCCTTGTCTCAATCCACAAATCCTTGATGGGCTTCAATTGCTAATCAATCAACTTGACCTCGTCATCCAACAAGGTGGTTCGTACTCTCTCAAAACTGGGACCTGAATACCCTACAGGTGCTTTATTAGCACTTCGCAACATCTGCTTGAAATATGGAGAGCGAACAAGATTAAAAGACAACCCATTTCCATACAAGCATCTTGCCGTATCAATTTCGGTAATTTCCCTACTCCAATTTTGAAATGTAGTTTGAAGTGGACCCTTTCTTTTGTGTCGAATGGGTGCTTCATTTTGAGAATCTGGGGCAGCTGAGGTAGTATAGAAGGGGTGATTTTCTACCACAACATCTGGGGTGGATTTCATTCCTTTTGTTCTTTTCTTATTCTTATTACCATCAATAGAATTTTGTCTAAGTTCTTCTCTCTCTTTAGCTCGCTCATGCTTGTCAATAAATTTTAATGCTATTGAGTTTGGCACAGGTGCATTTTTTTTTCCTGGACACTTCTTCACTCCTCTACCAGGGTATCCACACAAATGACCCACCATATGATAATATGAACTATTTCTTTCTTCATCACAACCTCGACATTTCCAACGGAAGCCACCACCTCCTAGAAGAGGTTCTAGAATACTCACATACTTCCACAAAGGAGAATCAGATGGGGGTTCTTTTCTTTGTGGCATATTGGCATTGCCTATTGAGGAAGATGTAGATCCCTTTGAAGCTTTTTTTCCAATGATAAGAAATTGTGTACATATTGACATATTGATATTATTATTGAGAATAAAACCCTAGCCTTTAATATTTATGAAACATTGAAACAAAAGTAAAATAAAACAAGAACTTACCTCTTCTTGACATTGTAAGCTTGCAAAGATGTAGCAATGTAATGTCCCCTTTTTCTGGGACATTATAATTCAGTGTTGCTGGCTCACTTCACCTAGGTTTCGGGGGCAAGAAGGTTCTTTACAAGGTTCCGTTTGAGATTTGACCTAGACATTTCCAATTTCAGACCCATCAGAGCAGTTTTGGTAGGTTGTCCAGATGCTTACTATTTTTAGTAAGTAAACAGAGCTTAGTATTTTGGATATTTCAGTGTTGGTTTGGAAGTGTCTCGTCGAGAGCTTTCCAACGAGCTATTGCACGCGTTTATCTGAGTTTGTTTGGTCAATTATTTTAATGCCTGACGATTATATGGTTTACTAGCTAAGTGACTTTTAAAGTTCATTTAAACTTGTCACTGTATTTTAAAAAGGTACTTTGTTCACTTAAGTGACTAGAGGAGAAAAAGTGCTTTATCCCACATTGCTTAAAAGAGCGTACATCACATTGGGAAAAGTGATAAAGGTACAATAGGTTCCACATGGGAAGATATGAAGATTCTAATATTCAAAACAAATATTAATCTGGGAGCTGGAAACAGTTGCTAGTTATTTCTTTTAGGACGCAAACCTTGAAGAAGCATTTGAAGGTTGGACACAAACCTAGCCTTCTTACAGGTTTTATCTACATTTGCCAATTTGACTGTAATTTCTGTTTATAAGATTTGTTCATTTGGATAGTTGCATGTTATTGTATTGCTGTTGTATAATATAGTAACGTTATTTAGTAACCATTGGTGATTAATTACTTGTTTATTTATGTATTTCTGAATATTGGAGGAAATAAACAACTTTTTAGAGTTTTCTTTATGCAAATTTGCTGGTTACAAAATTGATTAAAGTCCTGGAATCTATATCAAATGTTGGTTTTCTTTTCAGTTTTAAATTTGCAAGTTCATATCAAGGGTTTTTGGTAAACTATCCGAAAAGGGATATTATAGTGGTATCAGAGGTAGTCTTCCTGCTAGCCTGTGAAATAGTATCCAGGAGTAGATTATTGTTGTTTTTGTAGATTATTTCTTAGATTTTTCAAGTACGGACATTGGGATTCTGAATCACAGTAACCCAGCTCTATACAGTTGTAGCAAGAGATTCAGTGTAATTCTATTCATGGTGAAGATAATCTAGGTGATAGTCAAGGTTATTCTTAAACAAAAGGATCACATTTGAAAGGCTGAAAGCAAATATTAATAGGAAAGACATAGTTCAGCAAAATGAAACTTTAGATGTCCATCATGAGTATGATAATAGGGCATCATTGTCCCAGTTAAGTAGGAAGAGCAACACATCTAAATTGCCAGAAGTATATGGTAGTTATAATGATCAGTCAACAATTTTGAGAATCAGATTCTTTCATTCACAAGTCGAACAGAAATGAATCCTTCACATATTACAAGGAAGTCCGAGTTCATTCGCAAGGGTCACCACAGTCCACCACACGACATACACAAAGTAGAAGGGAGCTGTTTTCATCTGCAGGGCAACTATAAACTATCTCACGCCTTGCACAACAACATTTGAAATGTTGTAGAGTTTGGACGACTTGGTGAAATCACAGTGATTTGGTTTTCAAGAATCTACGGTAGCTTCACTAGAAAATCGCGGGTTGCAGGAGAGTAACGTGGGATTTGCAAACAGCCAGTCGGGTACCTACAAGGCATCACCACATCGTATTCAGGAGGTAATGTGAGAGCAAGAAAAAAAAAACAGGTGAGTCGAATACATTCACGGGAAGATAGAGCCGCTGTTCTCACAGATGGTCTATGCATAACAAATCACGTCAGGTGTAGTGAAGGCAAATCGTAGGTAGAAGATAGGTTGTAGGAAGGAAGTTTTTTTACGGGCCGCAGATTCATATAGGGGCCACAAGCAACTGTTGGGCATCATTTAGAAGGCGGTGGAAGTTCCTCAGGAGCATGGGCTCCAACTCCAGCAGCTTTAGTGACCCGTATGCACCCAGAAAAGGTTATAGCAGGGTCGGCAAAGTCACTTTATCACTGGCAGATAAAAGACTCCAGTCTGAGCGTGACGTGATTCAGGCTGTCGGGATTGGGTTTACCACCCAGTAACACGTATCTGCTGTATTCACACCACAAGGTATTGTGCGGGTGGAAATCATGGAACAGAGACACTCACGTCTACACTAGCCACGGTCTAGGCATTCTCTCCATACATGGGTGCTGGAAATTCCTTAGGAAAGTGACAGTGGGCATTGATATGCACGGGAAAGGGTTATTTTAGTTCACGTAAAATCATTTCAAATCGCGGGAGGCACTTCGCACATCAAGTAAGTCACCACGACTTGGTCTCAAACAGAGCCATTAACATCTGCTCCAACCGGTATGTTGTACATTCACGTCAGCATTGAAACACCAGCAGGAAGGAATAGATGTGCACCCAAATAAACATTCACGTATATTTGCAGCTTCACAAGTGAGAACCATTATATATATTTGGCTGAGGATCATAGAGCAAAATATTTCATCATTTCTTTCACAGTTGATAGCAATGTGTATGGTTGTTGTGAATGGGTAATTTTGGTGTTGCCGCCACAATATTGCGTGAGGAGATGAGAGCTTGTTTATGACAACTATTTCTTCACGGGGATATTGAAATGTTATAGGAGCCGTTCTTGGTAACAAGTTGTTGATGAAAGATTTAAACTGCATGTACTTCACTTCTCATAAGGAAGGCATGATACATGAGGAATTGGTATTCATAGAACATACATAGTTGCAATTATTTTACAAAGTGAGTTAAACTCTGACTCTATTAGAGTAATCCGGAGTGATCTTACCCATGTTTGAAGGAGATGGTCAAAAACTATTATCACTCCTTGACTTATTGGATATGCTTTTGGTCAAAGAGGACAAGATTGTCCAAGTGTTGACGAGGATGGATGATTCTTCCAATTTGATTGAGAATCTCATACGGAAGGTTGTGATAGAAGAGAGGCATGGGAATGCATGTGGTGTCACAAGTCCTCTTTTACATACTATTTTTGAAACTTTGAAGATGATAAAATATGAGTACTTGCAACTATTAATGGATAGAGATCTAGCAATAACATTTGGAAGGGACAAGGAGAGTGAGGTAAATGAGCTATGCCTTCAATTGAGCTTAACACATTATTGCATCCACCAAACTGAAAATCAAACGAGTGGGGCAGCCACTTATAAAGAAGATAACCAAGGATCAAGGGCACAATAAATCATGCAAATCATTGAAGGAATTCATAAAGTGGGTAGATGTGAAGGCAAACAATGTGATTCAATCACGTTTTCCACATTTGTGACTTCCTATCGTGAGAAAAATTCTATGGGTCAACAAGTTGATGAGTTTGAAAATTCTGATTTTTATGACAGCAGCTGTACATCTTCACATGAGCACATGGTTAGTGATACCACAAGTGAGGATAATTCAAAAATTTCAAGAAATGGTGAACCTTTCTTTTATGAAGACCTTGACATGAGCGAGAGTACTTATGGTGGAGTAAGAAGTTTAGATTTATCCTTAGCATGCTCAGAGGGATTTTTCAGCTTACGCAGAGTTTTATCACCCAACTCTTACGAGATGGCTACAGCCTACTTGTTTTGATTGGTGATTTTTCTTGTTGGTATATTTCCACTATTAGTGATTTGCCTGTATATGTTGGTAATGTATTCGCTGATTCTATTTGGCCTTCCAGGGTCAACGAGTTATTTGCAGGTGAGTGGGGAGATCACACATTACCCTACGTGTCCACATGATGTTGGTGATTCACCAACCGCTCTTTCATTTACCCAGGATCATGTTGATTGGGTGGTCGAGGATCCAAGTGTTACTAGTATCTTACGTCTGGCGGATTATGTTGTGTTTCTACACAGTCATGATTATGATATGTGTTTCAGCTTTTTGACATATCAGAGTTTCAGAGATTAGGATTACTCCTTTTTCACTAGAGTGATATGGTGGTGGAGTCGGATTGGCCGGATCTATCATTGACATCGGAACAAATATTACAGGAGTGGTACAGATATTACAGAAACTAGTCAGTGGTATCCCAGACAGTGCACGAGTCCTCACTTGGGATCTAGGTGGAGCATCCCTAGGTATTGCCTTTAATCGAGTAGCTAGATGGAGAGTTTGGTTGCTATCTCCTTGGGGTGGATATGGGTATATTGTTGGGCTCCCATCTTCACTTGACAATAGAGACTCACAGGGTCACTCATGGAGTGAGGCTTTCATCCTGACTGAGGGTATTGGCACACAAGGCAGCAACACATGGCAGTTGGTGTCCCTTTATGGTGAGACTTGGGATCCTAGCATTCAGTTATTTGACACATTGATTCCTATTGTACTATTTCACCATTCTAAGTTTGGGAAGGTGCATGCCGGGGTACATCGACTGAGGAGTGGAACCTCATTCTCGAGGCGAGTATGGGATCCTGGCATTTGATTTCTATAGGTATGAGTGGATTGCTTGAGGGCAAGCAATCTTTGAGAAGGGAGGCTTTGTAATGTCCCCTTTTTCTGGGACATTATAATTCAGTGTTGCCGGCTCACTTCACCTAGGTTTCGGGGGCGAGAAGGTTCTTTACGGGGTTCCGTTCGAGATTTGACTTAGACATTTCCAGTTTCAGACCCATCAGAGCAGTTTTGGTAGGTTGTCCAAATGCTTACTATTTTTAGTAAGTAAATAGAGCTCAGTATTTTGGATATCTTAGTTTTTTTTGGAAGCGTCTTGTCGAGAGCTTTCCAACGAGCTATTGCACGTGCTTATTCGAGTTCGTTTGGTCAGTTATTTTAATGCCTGACGATTATATGGTTTATTGGCTAAGTGACTTTTAAAGTTCATTTAAATTTGTCACTGTATTTTAAAAAGGTACTTTGTTCACTTAAGTGACTAAAGGACAAAAAGTGCTTTATCCCACATTTCTTAAAAGAGCGTGCATCACATTGGGAAAAGTGATAAAGGTACAATAGGTTCCACATGGGAAGATATGAAGATTATAATATTTAAAAAAAATATAAATCTGGGAGCTGAAAATAGTTGCTGGTTATTTCTTTTAGGACACAAACCCTTGAAGAAGCATTTGAAAGTTGGACGCAAACCTAGCCTTCTTACAAGTTTTATCTACATTTGCCAATTTGATTGTAAGTTCTGTTTATAAGATTGATTCATTTGGATAATTGCATGTTATTGTATTGCTGTTGTATAATACAGTAATGTTATTTGGTAACCATTGGTGATTAATTACTGGTTTATTTATGTATTTCTAAATATTGGAGGAAATAAACAACTTTTCAGAGTTTTCTTTATGCAAATTTGCTCGTTACAAAATTGGTTAAAGTCCTGGAATCTATATCAAATGTTGGTTTTCTTTTCGGTTTTAAATCTGCAAGTTCGTATCAAGGATTTTTAGTAAAATATCCTAAAAGGTATATTACAAACAATGAGACACAAACACTTCAATATAGCTAACAATCCAGTCTTCAAACTCCACCTTGCACAAACTTCTTTTGCCTAATCACTTATTTGCTCACAAAATCACCTATTTGCACATCACAAATGATGTTAGAAGCCAAAATAACCTACATAAATTCAATTTTTAGGGTAACTGGACCTCAAAAAATAGTAAATTTGTTATAAAAAGTGACTTGAAAGTCACCAACGGCTGAAATTCATCCCAAATTTGTGACGGGTTTGATCTGGGCAGCCCAAATTCGCCCGGGTTCGAATTCTGGGCTGCGGGTTCGAACCAGCCCAGGGAAATTTGAACCCCGGTTGAACTTGGGTTGAATCAGACCCGAATTTTGAACCGGTTCGAACCCAGGCAGGGTTCTTGGGCCAATACAGCAAACCTAGGTAACTAAGCTTTTAACAAAAAAGTAGGAAAGTCAGACTAATACTTGCTTATCACCATGATACAAATGCAATTATAAATTGACAATGAAAGGGAAATAGAGATACGTTTAGTCAAAGATCATTCACTCAACACCCATAAAGGAAAGTTAGGAAATTAACAACAATTCTTCTTAGATGATAAGAACAAATTGAGATTCAAGGATCATATAGAACACACCCACAATATAGTTGATAAACCTAAGGAGTGATTGCAAAACACATAGCAAATGACAATCAAAAGGAAATAAAAGCAAAGACAAAGATTCAAAAAATACCCTTTATTTTCTTGACAAATTAGAGAGCTCAAAGGCTCCCCTCCCCTGTACAACAGGACATGTCTAGAAAGAAAATACACTGCTATATCTT
This sequence comes from Cupressus sempervirens, assembly GCA_028749045.1. Lineage (NCBI taxonomy): Eukaryota > Viridiplantae > Streptophyta > Pinopsida > Cupressales > Cupressaceae > Cupressus > Cupressus sempervirens. Next base: position 784,889,872 of record CM053785.1, on the reverse strand, counting down.
CTTTCAGAACTAAAAATAAAATGCCTTTCTTTTGATTGATACTCACTCTTGCCTCAAAGGACAAGGGGGATCAGAAAATCTGGGCTTTCAATATCTCCCTTCAGAACTGAAAATGAAAATGCCTACCTTCTGATTGATACTCATTCATGCCTCAAAGGACAAAGTGGATCAGAAAATTCTGGACTTCCTTCTGGATAAAACTTCACAATACATCGCCAATGGAAGACCTTTTTTGTTCCCATAACTAATTCTTTTTGAAATTGATATAGTTTCATGAAAATGTATTCTCTCAAATACCTTTTAGAATTTTATCATAAAGGGGGAGAGAAAAGTTTACAATAAAAATATCTCTTTTAAATTTGACTCACTTTTGAAATGAGAAAGTTTATCGACTTCGTCGTTGGCAATTTGATCCACCACTACTAGATCTCCCATCTTTGGATTCATAGGATTTCCATCCATCCTATCTGTTGAAACTCATGTCAAGCTTGGCAAATGCCCAACACATTCCATTATGCAAAAAACCAACGGGGAATCAACAGACTACAGTAATTCTTAAGCATGCAATTTCTCTAATAAAGGTGGCTCTTATAATAGGTTCTGCCTTGTGTTTGTCGGGTCCATATACACAAATTTCCAATAATCAAAAGGATCATGAATTAGAGGAGAAACTTCAGGGTTAATTTACACAATTTGTACTTTGCATAAATCTTTGGGAAAGAACTGATATCTTCTTTTTGCAAAAAGCTTTTTGGATAGATAAAAGATAACTGATGACCTATCTTGAGAGTTGTTTTGGAAGAAACTCCGTCAAGAAGATAAAGGATTTCAATTAGGCTTGATGTCTATTATTGGCACTTGTTTGAATGCTTCACCGACATTTTAATGAACTTATTTTCATGCATATACCACAACCTATAATCCTGCACCTTTGCGCATGAATTCAAAGAATACATAAAGTTTCTAAAGGATTTTCAGCAAACTATTTTGTGCGGCTTTCATAGTAATATTTGATTGAAAGTTTCTAAAGCCTTTTCAATGGATGCATTTTGCTTACTTCTCAAGCATCTTTGATGACAACAGTTCTTCGTTTCAGGTCATTTGACAAATTTCTAACAACTTTTTGTTAAATATATAGCTTCAGGAGAAGTATATATATATGACTGTCTCTATTCTTATATATATATATATATATATATATATATATATATATATATATATATATATATATATATATATATATATATATATATATATATATATATATAAATGGTTATTAATATTAGAGAAGTCATAATGTTTGTGATATCAAAGCTCAGATATATATATATATATATATATATATGGTTATTAATATTAGAGAAGTCATAATGTTTGTGATATCAAAGTTCAGATAGATATATATATATATGTGTGTGTGTGTGTGTGTGCGTGCGCGCAAAGTTATAATCAATTTAAAGATCGATTCAAATGATCAATTAAGATGTTTTGGTTAAAGTTAAACAACTTGTATTATACCCATGCCCACGTAGGGACATGATCCTACGGGGCCATTGGCCACGTAGTGTCATGACCCTACGGGGCATGTACTCTTTCACATATGTACTTAATAGCATATCTGCCAATGGGACCGAGCATCAATTACAATCAGCAATACTCAGTCTACATCGGGAGATCTCACAGCCTCAAATATAATACGATCTGATCAATATACTTTGTCTGACGGTTATATACAGCAGTAATAAATCAAATCGAATACTGTCTGATCTCATACATTGAATCAGACATCAAACATTCAGTCTGAGATTTATATATCAGACATCTAGTCTGAGACTTATATATCAGACATTTCTGATATCTTCAGTTAAGCAAAAATAATTAGAGAAATTAGAATCTCTATCATAGATCCTATACACATTTACATGGTATTAGAGCCGTCCTGATAGAGAAACTCATTCTCAAGAATTATTAAATCTCAGAATTATCAACGTCAGATTTTTTTATCCTCAAAATTCAAAATGATGAATCATGTAAGATTAGAGGATAGACTTGAAGGAGCATCAAATTTTTCATCATGGAAACTTCGAGTTATGACAGTACTATGAGAGATGGAGTTAGAAGACTGCATACAGTCAAATAAACAAATACCAGAAAATGACCCAGATAAAACAACATGGAAGAGGCACAAGAACAACCATGAAAATCATTAGAGACTTTGTGAAGGATCATATTCTTCCCTCTATATCCAGTCTTAAAACTGCTTTTGAGATGTTTTCTACAATTAAGAATACATTTGAAATCAACAACACTAGTAGATTGCTAGTATTATAGCAAGATCTTCTATATATAACAATGAACAATGGAGAGCCAATTACGTCTTATTTCTCAAGAATCTTTGAGTTAAAAAATCAACTTGCAACAATTGGAAGTCAAGTAGAGGACAAAAAGCTTAGCATCATAGCTTTAAAAGGACTTCCACTATCGTGGGAAACTTTTATTCGTGGTCTAAGCTCTCGACCTGATCTTCCTAAATTTGAACTACTAAAAAATGAATGCACTCAAGAAGAATCGAGATTAGTTTCCAGAGGAATCAACATAAATCAAGAGGGAGACATTCAAGCTCTTAATCGTAATACCAACAATAAAGAAAAGAAAGGTAAATTCAAACGAAATAGGAAGGAATTCAACAAATCATACAAGAAACAAGATTGGTCAAAAGTACCATGTTTCAAATGTGACAAATTTGGTCACACTCACAACTTCTGTCCCAAACAAAAGAAAATTCAAGCAGCTCTGATAGAAATCAAAGAAGAAAAAGATGAAAAAGAAGAAAACCTTGCATTCTATCTAGCACTCTCAAGTGAATTAAACTCCAACAAAAATTCCTAGATTATAGACAGTAGAGCATCACGTCATATTACAGGCTTTATAGATAAGTTTGAAAGCTTTGAAGAATACTCCTCTAAAGAAGTAACCATTGGAGACAACTCTACACACCTGGTTAAAGGTATTGGATCATATTCAATTCAACTAAATTCAGGGATTACTCTCCATCTTAAAAACGTTTTATTTGTACCTGGTATAAAAAGAAGCTTGGTCTCTATCTCCGGTCTTGTTGATCAAGGGTACAAAATCATCTTCCAAATGATAGAGTTCTCTCTTGGCCAAAGAATTCCAACATCAAGAAAGCTATATCTATTGGATTTAGCGATGGAAGTTTATATAAACTTTATAACCAGCGAAATTTAACTCTAAATCATGAAACATCAAACACAAATGAAATTTGGCATAGGACACTGGGTCACCTTCATTTTCATGCATTATCATCAATAGAAAAAATTGTGAAAGGGTTACCTAGTCTCAAACTTGATCATTTAGGCATTTGCAAAGGATGTGCCCTAGGAAAAAACACAAAGAAATCCTTTCTTAAAAGTGTACACAAATCAAATTATGTACTTGAATTTATTCACATTGATCTATGTGGTCCTATGATTGTACCCTCCCTAAATGGATGCCTCTATTATTTGATTTTTATAGATGATTATTCTAGGACTTGGATCTACTTTCTTAAGCAAAAAGAATCACTTTAAGTATTATCTAAGTTCAAAGAATTCAAAGCCCTAGTTGAAAAATTGTCTGGACAGAAAATTAAAACACTAAGATCAGATAATGGAGGTGAATATATCTTTGAAATCTTTAAATATTTTTGCGTTACTATTGGGATTAAGAGGGAGTTTTCTGTACCATACAATCTTCAACAAAATGGAGTTGTTGGAAAAACAGATCAATTATTGAATCAGCCAAAGCAATGATGTATGACCAAAATTTTTAACCTTCTTTTTGGGCTGAAGCTTCTAATACTACAGTTTATATTCAAAATAGATGTCGTCACTCAATCTTGGAAAACACCACTCCTGAAGAAGTATTTGCGGGTATCAAACTAGACCTAAACCACCTTAGAATATTTGGGTGTCCTGTTTATATTCATATTCCTAAAGAAAAAAGAACAAAATTGGAACCATCTGGAAAGAAGGGTATACTCATCAGGTATAGTGAATCAATCAAAGGTTAGAGGATTTATGTTCTGGGTCAAAGAACAATCGAAATGAGTAGAGATGTAAAATTTGAAGAAGACATTGCCTTTAAGCTTTCAAAGAACATTGATGAATCATATGTAGAACCTACTGCTGGACTAGATGAAGATTATTCAGTAGAGAATGAGAGGGAGAATGATACTGAACATATTACATCTACTATTCCAAATTTAGGGAATAATGAAAATTTCAACAACAAAAAGAGACCACTTTGGGCTAGGAAAATGATAGAAGAGAATCATATAGAACCTGATGAAGTAGTTAGAGAAAACAAGAGAACAAGAAATCATTCATGCTATGTAGCACTACTTTTTGAACTTATCAAAACAGAGCCTTCAAAATTTTGAAGAAGCCTTATCAAATAGATCTTGGAAGGGTGCAACGATTGAAGAATATCAATCAATACTAAAAAATGATGTGTGGGATGTTGTACCCAGATCAAAGAATAAATCGTCTCTTCTAAATGGCTATACAAAATCAAGCATGCACCTGACGACAACATTGAAAAATACAAAGCCAGATTTGAAGCTTGCCTATTCTCACAGAAAGAAGGAATTGATTATGAAGAAACTTTTGCTCCAGTCGCTAGGTACTCATTTGTTAGAACTATCATAGCACTTGCATCATCCAAAGGGTGGAAGATTCATCAAATGGATGTCAAAACAACATTCTTAAATGGTGAAATTGAAGAAGTCTATATTGAGCAACTAGAAAGATTCATCACTCATGACAAAAATTCTCATGTGTGTAAATTAAAGAAAACACTATATGACCTTAAACAAACACCTAGGGCATGGTATGAAAGAATAGACAACTACTTACAAAAATAGGGTATTCTAAGAATGAAGTTGATCCTAACATATACTTAAGAATAAATGGAGAAGATATGATTATCCTTGTATTATATGTTGATGATTTGTTAATAACAGGTAAAGAACATCTCATAGCTAAATGCAAACAAGAAATAACATTAAAATTTGATATGAAAGACCTAGGCCTTCTTCATTACTTCCTAGGTCTGCAAGTTTGGCAAAAGAACTATAAATTCTTAAATCAAGGAAAATACACTATTGATATTTTGACTAAATTTGGGATGATGAATTGTAAACCAATTACAACTCTTATGGAAGCTAACTTACATAAACTGAAGAATGACAGGTTCGAATCTAAACCTACTAATCCTACTTACTACAAACAAACCATCGGGTCTTTGATGTACTTAGTGAACACTCGCCTTGATATATGTTATGCAACTAATACCTTAAGTCAATTTATGTGTGAACCGAAGAAGATACATTTGATGGCAGCTAAACATATCTTATGATATCTAAGAGGTATAGTTGGTATGGGACTCAAATATGATCAAGTTGAAATCAATGTTCATGGATATTCGGATTCTGATTGGGCAGGCAGCTCTACTAAACGTAAAAGCACTACAGGATGTTGTTTCAGTCTTGGATCTGCTATGATTTCTTGGTACAGTAGAAAAGAATCTTCAGTGACATTGAGCTTCATTGAAGCAACATACATAGCCTCCTCCATGGGAGTCAGAGAAGTAGTATGGCAACGAAAGTTGCTAATTGGACTATTTAAGAAACCTTTGAAGCCAACTATCATCCATTGCGATAATCAAAATTGTATCAAGCTTTCAACAAATGCGGTCTTCCACAATCGATCCAAGCATATTGAGATACCTTATCATTACATTAGGGATATGGTAGACCGAGATGTTATCAAACTAGATTACATTAGTACAAATGAGCAAACAATAGATGTTCTTACCAAACCTCTTGCTAAGGTTAAATTGGAATACTTCAGAATAAAACTTGGTATGGTCAAAATGTAATTTTTGAATGTTGAACTTGAGTTTCAATTTTATGTGTGTTTATGCTTCTAATTAAATAGTTGCATCAGATATGTAATGAAAGGTGACGATCTTTCATAAACATATATATTCAGAAGGTAATCTTTGTGAGGTGACGATTTTACAAATGATAGGTCTGTTATCATGACATTTTATATTTCTTCTATTTCGGATATGCCGAAAGTCATTGATAATGAATGCATTATGATCACTTTAATTGTTGGTCCAGAAAGCCGGAGATCATAATACATGTTGTGATGGTGTTCATAACATTGTAATTATAGTTATTTGACAAGTCACTAGTTCAGAGTGTTAAAGTCGGATAATGTGTTGTTTTTGTGGATATCATTATCTTTGATATCTTGTTAAAGATTTTATGAGATCTGATTGATATTTTCACTTCTCCCTTGCTAAGAGGGAGTGTTAAATATATAGCTTCAGGATATATATATATATATATACATATACATATGTATATATATATATATACATATACATATACATACATATATGTATATGTATACATATATATATATATGTATACATATACATATATATGGTTATTAATATTAGAAAAGTCATAATGTTTGTGATATCAAAGTTCAGATATATGTTTGTATATATATATATATATATATATAATGTGCAAAGTTATAATAAATTTAGAGATTGATTCAAATGATCAATTAAGATGTTTTGGTTAAAGTTAAACAACTTGTATTTTATACATGCCCACGTAGGGACATGACCCTGTGTGGCCATTGGCCACATAGAGTCATGACCCTAAGGGGCATGTACTCTTTCACATATGTACTCAATAGCATATCTGCTGATGGGACCGAGCATCAATTACAATTGGCAATACTCAGACTACATCGGGAGATCTCACAGCCTCAAATATAATAAGATCTGATCAATATAATTTGTCTGATGGTTATATACAGCAGTGATAAATCAAATCAAATACTGTCTGATCTCATACATTGAATCAGACATCAGACATTCAGTCTGAGATTTATATATCAGACATCCAGTCTGAGATTTATATATCAGGCATTTCTGATATCTTCAGTTAAGCAACAATAATTAGAGAAATTAGAATCTCTATTAGAGATCCTATACACATTTACACTTTTGAGATCCAAATTTCTTACGAAGGCCACAACTTCGTTGATTGACATTTACTTGCATTTTTTATCAGTTTGTTCCAATACGAGTTTCTTCTTCACTTGTATCAACTTCCACACCTACTGATTGCATTTTTTTTGAGTCTATTATATTTTGATTAAGTTATGGTTTGTGTGTCAGAGCTCCAATAATGGTTCGCAAACCATTTGAAGATGCTGCCAACCCTTTTGTGTGAGGAATCTTAGAAAGGGTGTTACATTGCCAATCCCTTCCACAACACTTCCAACTTCTTTGAGATCTGATAGAGATGCTGAAACATTATTAGGTACTGAGAGCATTGAAAAATTCTTGTCTTTTTGTGTTCGAGAAATACTATGAGATTCCAAAGGTAATGTTAGAACTAGTGAAAATCTGGAAACCTTTTATTGTCTCCATGGTTGTCGGGGAACGAAGGGTTTCCAAAATCCCTTTCGGCCTCTGAAATCAGTACTAAAATCCCTAAAGCATCGTCCCTGGTTTCCTTTTAAAGTACTGACATCTCTTCAAATGGTTTGCAGTAATTATGATAAAAACAATGATCGCTTTGATAGTTTGCCAATTTTTGTCTCAACATTTTACAAGTTTGCAAAGTGTTAAAGTTTCAAAATTGTTTTATATTGCTGACGTTTCTTTTGAAAACCGTGTTTTTGATTAATAAGATGTGATTCAATGATGGTTGAGATTTACATAAAATCTTAGACATTTTTATCATAGTAGCATTTTAATTCCTGCTATCTATTTTTGAGATTTGAAAAAAAACACCTTTTGTCAGAATTGTTTTTGATCATTCTTCCTAGAATAGTTTGAAGATCTGCTTGTGCTAAGAATTTTGTTAGACACTTTTCTTATCAAGCATATAAATTGGTGAAGATTTAGGGTCTTCTTGAGATAGGCTTTTGGAGAAGTATTTACAATGTGTTGATAGGGAATGGTGAACTAGGAAATTTATATTTTGGGCATACTAAAAATAGACCAACACCAACACTTACCAAGGAAAACCCTACCTTTCTGCAAAACTTTCATAAGAATAATGTTTTTCAAGCAAAGACTTTCCTCCAAAATTTTAAAGGCTAAGTGGGTGTAGGATCCATTCTTTTTTGATGGAGGTCCTCCATGAAATATTTGTAGCTACTCGATACGGGAGCATGAACCTTACAGCTGAACCTCTTCGGCTAAGAGCCAAGAACTAAGAGGTATCCATTCCGCCAAATTTGCCCAGGGCACGATCTCAGCTTCATCCCTTTTCAATTTCGGAGCCACGCACTCAGTTAGACTTGATCCCTAGTGGGCTCATTAAGAACCTTTCAACTTCAGCGGTAGACCAAGGGCCCATTGCTCTTTGGCTCACCGTTATTATGAAAGTGCTTATGCAATGTGAGAAAATTTGATGAAGGTGAATTATAATGTGCTATATGATTGCATGATTCCTAAAAGCATAACACGAGGATGTGCCCTTGTCCTTTTCCCTGCTGCAAGTGAGATGGTGACACACTCAGGATGGGGGGATGACGTTCCTGCACCTCCAATGGTGCCACCATTCGCAGCTGTCTTGCCGGGGACGGGGGGACATCCTTGCATTGCCTGTGGGGATGAGGACGGGGAAATGTCTCTCGACCTCTCTAGGGGACAAACGGATGATCATCCCCCATTTTGGGAGAATTAAAATGTGCAAAATAAAAAGAATTAAAAAGGTTTTATAATTTTTTTTTAATGTTTCTTTTCCGCAGGGTATGTAGGGCCTATTTAGAGGGTGAAATATCATAAACCTCTATGTTTTCTCATTTCTATGCATTCATGGTTTTTCAATTTTGCAACATCAGCAAGAAGAAGAGTGAAGAACTCATAAAAGGGTGCATGTTTGAGGCAAGAGAGTGATTGGAAGAGAAAGAGGAGTGACAAGGAGCAAGAAGAAGAGGAGAAGGAAGATTTTTCAGCTTGTTCAAGAGAGTTTTTAAATAAAAGGTAGGGTTTTTCATGGTTTTTTAAATTTTATTTTCTGTTTTTTAAAGCCAAGTTCATTGTTTTTTGTTTCTAGTTTCTAGTTTTTAGTTCTTAGTTGAATTTCATTTCTAGATTTTAGTAGATGCTTTTTTTTCACTTCCAAAATTTTCTTGCTTAAATTTTTATTTAAAAAATTGTGATTTTGAAGAAGAGCTTAGGCTGAAAGCATTTTTTTTTCATTTTGTGAAATGCAGTGTGAAAATGATCTTCGAAGGTCATTGACTCAAGTGGGTCAAATCACAGTGATGATGAGATGGAATTAGAGACCCATTCTCATTGTAGCCAAAAAGATTATAACCCTCATCATGATGAAGAGAATGAGGAAACATAATATCAATCAGTAGATAATTGGCCACATAGTCCATCGGCTACAGATTGTCGCTCCACTCTTTTGTCAAAGTGGGCTAGGTGTAGTTCATCGTTTACAGGAATCAAGTGCTTTGTTTTCCATAAGCAAGGTCACTATGCTTCGTAGTGTCTAGAGAATAAGAAAGGCACATGGAAGACACAACAAGTAGCAGCAACAAAGACTCAATTGAGTGAATTTGTGACAAAGTTTGAGAATGATTTTCCCCTTGTAGTCTACCTTTCTACCAACACTATAGTTAGAAGTGCTTGGTAACTGGACAATAATGCCTCCCATCACATGACTGAAGCACAATAGTTGTTTAGTCAACTTTCTGAGTATGAATCAAGGATCATTGTGGGGCTTGGCAATGATGCCTTGTATGCAGTTAAGGGACAAGGAATCATACAGTTCTAGCTTGAGCTAGGAGGATCAATTGATGCTTAGGAAGTGTTGTATGTACCTGGTTTGGAGAAGAGCTTTTTGTCCATCTTAGTTATAGAGGACAAAGGTTACTCAGTTATCTTCCAGAAAGGGCAAGTGTTTATATTCCCAGAGGATTGGTTGGAGTAAGGGAAGGCGACTTATATAGGCTATAATCTAACTCCATTCAGTCACTGGTGCATAACAATGAGAGCTTGTGTGAGTTGTGGCACAAGAGGATGGGGCGGCATTTGCATTACAAAGCACTACCTATATTGAGAGAGACAGTCACTGGACTTGCAAAGTTTAGTCTAGAGCAAGAAGGGGTATGCAAAGGTTGTGCTCTTGGTAAAAATGTCAAAGCTTCATTTCCCAATAGTGAAACTTGATTCGAAGAGATTTTGAATCTAATTCATTCCGATGTTTGTGTGCCTATGTCAGTGGCATCAATGAATGGTGCATCCTATTATGTCACCTTCATTGATGATTTATCCAAGAAGACATGGATCTACTTCATGAAGACTGAAGACGAAGCCTTCACTCTATTCAAGGAGTTCAAAGCTCAAGTGGAGATCTGGTAGGGAAGAAGGTCAAGGTGTTAGATTAGACAATAGGGGTGAGTATACCTAAAATGATTTCAAAGATTTTTGCAAGGATGTAGGAATCAAGAGGCAAAAGACAATTGCCTACAATTTGCAACAAAATGGGCTTGGAGGGAGGAAGAACAGATTTATCATTAGTTCTGTAAAGGCCATGATCCATGATTAGAGTTTGCCATTGTTTCGAGAAACAGTGTTTTAGACATCACTTTCAGGATACCTCGTGCAAGTTATCCCTCTTGGACTCACTTGTTCGACTGACGATTCTTTATGGATTTGTGGTTTGGGGCCTGTCTCTCCTTGGTTCTAATTGGGCCTCGATCGAGCGGATTCAGACTTTGTTCTTATGGCGCATCATTAGATGCCATAGGTTCACTCCTCATAGTATCATTCTTGCTGAGTTCGGTGCTCATCCCTTCAATCTTGCAACCATATTTGATTTTATTTGGTTCCTTCATCGTCTGCGTGGTTTTGCGGATTCGGTTGGTGAACGTGATCGGTACTACTACTTGGTGTATTGTTCTTCTATTGCTACTGCGAGTTCTGATTCTTGTTCTCGAGCTCGTTGTTGGTATGCACAGGCTTCTTCCCTGCTGAGATCGATTGGGATTGATAGTGACCGCCTCCCTCCTTACTAGTTCTTGCTGAATGCCCCTGCTTATCTCCTTCCCTCACGATAGGAGTTAAATGAGCATGTCAGAATTGATATTTATAGATAGTACATTACCACTACTTGGACTAACTCGCCTAGTGGCATATGTCCAAGGATGTCCTATGCGGAGCACTTTTTGGAGATCTCTGATGGGATTATTGTTTGTCCTAGCTACTTTTCTTGGTGGTGGTCTCACGCCCTACATATCTCCTTGGGGTCCTTTAGAGTTGGTTCTCACCGTCTTTGGGTTTAGACTGACCATCATATTGACAGTGGAGAGCGGATCTATAAGCTGTGTACTTTAGATGAGATTGAGACAGATACTCACTTTATTTTTCGTTGCCCTATCTATTATGAGATCAGAGGGAGGATTTACTATCTATTCCGAGATTTTTTTTCTCCTTCTGATTTCTTCAATTACTGTGACTAGTGGTGTCTTGCACTCTATCTTTAGGAGGCCACTATGCTTTGTGATAGTAGGTTATAGTCACTACCTCATCGGCATACATCTACTCAGCTCATTACTGCCTTTTTCACACCCTTATCTCCTTTGTGTGGTGTGAAAAGGTCGTCTAGTTTTACCAGTTCTTCTGGTCATTCTAGGTCTGTCAGACCCCATACTGACTTCTTGCATCAACAACACTCATCTACGAGCTCATAGAGACAAATTAGAGCTTCTATCCATTTGTAGGCATATGCTTCTATGATTGATTTCTCTTTGCCTAGAAAGGATTCCTAGTCTTTGTCTTGGCCTCTCTTTGTTTTTTTTCTTCTTCTTTCTTTTGTGGTATGCTTTTTCCGGACACCATTTTGGTGTTCCTGCTGTAATCCTCCAGTCCCATAGACCATTTGGTGGTCTTTAGTTGGACATTAATATCATTATCTTATCTATGGGCAGAAGCATGCAACACAATAGTATCTTTATAAAATAGGAGCCCTCACAAGGTTTTAGAGGACAAGACCCCAGAGGAGGCATCACAGGGATTGAACTGGAGATGGGACATCTTAGGATTTTTGGTTGTCCAATCTATATTCATGTCCCTGTAGAGAAGAGGACAAAGCTGGAGTCCTTAGGTGAGAAGGGCATTTTTGTGGGATACAATGAAGAGTCAAAAGCCTATAGGGTCTTTATACTAACACGACAAAGGATAGTTGTGAGCAGGGATGTCAAGTTTGAGGAAAACTTGCCCTCCAAGAAATCTCATGATCCACACACAATAGTAGAGGATATTTGGTAGGAGGATTCAAAAGGTGAGAATAGCTCAAAAACTTCTAGTACAAAGGGCCAAATTTCAAGAGAGGGACAAGTAACCACTCTAAATTAGTTAGGAGGCCAAGATGGTTTGAGCAGACCCTGAGAGATGCTCAGGAACATGTTGAGGCTCCTAGAATCACATTTAGGATGAGTAGGCTTCCACAAAAGTTTCTGACGTATATGGCCTTGATGACTAACATCATAGAATCAAAGCCTTCCAACTTTGAGGAAGCAACTAGCCAATAGGTGTGGAGAGATGCCATGATAGAGGAGTATAACTCCATCATGAACAATGATGTTTGAGAATGTGTGCAAAGTCTTAATTTTATAAAATCGTTTTCTACAAATGTAATAACACTCCTGATTGTTTCTGTGTGTTCCAAATGCAGATTTGAATGTTATAAATATCCATAGAAGAGATGTCTCTATGGTAATTGATAAATTAATTATCAATTAGACAATATTAATATATAGGATATCTCTATATAATATATATATTATATATATAATAATATATAATAAGTAGATATATGAGGGTTTGTCTATTTGATGATTAACCAATAACCATAGAAGGATTATCGCTTGGTCAATTCAATCTGACTAAGGCTACAACATTAACACTCCCTCTTAGCTAGGGAGGATTGTTATAGATCACACAATGCTCTTAAGTATATAGAGAGATATCATCTCAACATGATATTTTTGGAATGACATATTTAAGGATATCAACTTATATTCATCAAATTAGATGTTATCATTTGATATCATCCAAAGTATGATTCGACAAGAAATATCAAAGATATTCATCATACTTATATTCTCTTGGTATGTACACCGGCATCATGTTCATGATGCCTACAAAAATAATATGTAATCCTAGAAAGGATATGTTGTAATGATCCGGGCTAGTAATGGCCAGATTTGAGCTTGGAAATTGAATGCGATTACTGGTCTAGGATGTTTGTACAGTAAGCAGGACACTCTATGATAGCTGTACGATAGTATACAGGTGATTGGTGTACGGTTGCTGAGGAGTGGAGTATGGAGGCCAAATTAATTGACCGTACAGTGTATAAGGGGACGCTAGCAAGAACAGTATGGTGATACAGTGGTCCGTATGGGAAGTGTCTTTGGATGAGAATAGGATGGCCCTACGGTGCCTATTATAGGCTGTACAGTGATAAAATTGAGCCATACTGTGACAGTTAAGTCAGTATGGTCACTGAAAATGCCGTACGGGTGTGCTTGGAGGGGGGGATGTCCGTAGAAAGGCCGTACGGCCATACGGTGATACAGTGAATACAATACGATGATAAAAGGAGAACAGTATTGTTATTGAAGTTGCACAGACAGAGGATGAATATGGAATTAAGAGGGATTTGCAACAAGAAAATGGAAAATAGCGTGCACAAGATGTTTTGATAAAATACCTTATGCATATAATCATAAGAGAATCAACCTGCAATGATGGAGTGCCAAATAGCCAATAGGAATAGAGAGATAATTAAGCCTTCAATTTTCCAGATACGGATTGATGAACACTAACGGAATAGGGTGAGGGCTGATTCCTACCGAAACTGTACAAGCCAAATAGGGAAGGTCTTCCACTTCCGAAATGGCGAACAATGCCGAACTCCAACAGGAATCTGCAGTACAGAAAGATACAATTCAAAGCATGCCTACAACTTTCTATAAGCCGTGCTTAAATACCCATTGGGAAAATTTTTTCCTGAGGGTGTACAAAGTTAGTCGACGACAACACAAACTACGAAAACTAAATAAAAATGGGTCCAGGATAAAATAAATCAATCAGCCTGTTACAAAGATTAAATGAGGACATTTATTTTATGACAAGGACATTATAGTCCTCTCGTCCCAAAATTTGCTTGTCCTCAAGAAAGTGCAGTGCCGGGTGCTGGAGGATGTGTTCGCCTTCCCACGTTGCATCGTCTAGCGGTAGATGTCGCCAACATACCAAGTACTCCTTGACGGTTTGGTTCTACAGGACCTTTTCACACACTTCGAGAATCTCAGCAGGTTCCAAAATGAGTTTTCCTTCCACATTGAGTGGCGGAAGATCGGTAGTGACGGTGATGTTTTGCCTGATAGCCTTCTTCAGACAAGAAACATGGAAGACATTGTGAATGCGGCTGCCCTTCGGAAGCTCTAGTTCGTACACTACCTCACCAATGCGACAGAGCATGCGGTAGGGACCATAAAATCGTGGCTTCAGTTTCTCCTTCCTTGTTCCCTTTAATGAGGATTGCCAGTATGGCTGAAGCCAGAGATAGACCAAATCCCCCACTTCAAAACTCCTCTCTATTCGATGTTTGTCAGCGTACACTTTCTGTCGATTTTGTGCTTGTTGCAAATTTTCTTTCAAGCTTCTCAGAATGTCTTGTCCCTCCTGAAGCTAATCCTTCGCCCTTGGAGCGCGATTGTCACCCATAACTATATCGATGGAGGAGAGTGGTTCGTGCCCATACAAAGCTTTGAACTGCGCCATCCTGATCGACATGTGATACGTGGTATTGTAGCAGTACTCCCCGAGATGGATCCATTTCACCCACACTCGTTGTGCCGAGACGTAGTTCCGTAGGTAGCCTTCGAGAAATTTGTTCACAATTTCAGTTTGGCCATCCGTTTGCAGGTGGTAGCTCGTGCTCGGTGATAATTCAGTCCTTGCCATCCGAAATAGTTCTGTCCAGAAGTAACTAACGAATTGTCCATCTCGATCGCTAACGATGTTTCAGGGTAACCCGTGCAAGCGAAAGACTTCTCTGAAAAATAGTTCGGCGACTTGTGTAGCCTGAAGGTTCAAGGGGATGGCGAAGAAGTGAGCATACTTTGTCAATCTGTCAACTACCACAAAGATGCAATCCTTTCCATTCACCCTAGGAAGACCTGTTATGAAGTGCATTGATATACTTTCCCACTTATGTTCGGGAATCGACAGAGGCTGTAATAGTCCGACAGGAAGAGTGTGTTCGGAGTTGTTCTATTGGCAAACCATACATTCTCTGACATGTTGCAACACGTCCCCTTTTAGTTCCTTCCATGAAAATCTCTCCCAAATACTTCTGTAGGTTTTAAGGAAGTCGGGATGTCCAGCCAGAGGGGAGTCGTGCACTTCCTTCAAGATCTTCTGCTTTAGCTTGGATTTTGGCACTAGGTAGATCCGATCCTTATAATAGATGATATCATTCACCACCCTGTACTGATCATCGTGGATGTGACCATCCATTATCTCACAAGAAAACGTATTCTTGGAATATTCTACCAACAATTGTGCCTTCCAGTCAGCTGAGATCCCTTCTAGTGAGCAGATGGTGGGTTTTCTGGACAAGGCATTTGCAACAACATTGTTCTTCCTTTTTACATATTCATTGTCAAAATCAAAAGACTGAACTTTGCTTACCCACGTTTGCTGCCATTCGTTCAAGTCTCGCTACTCCAAGAAATATTTTAGGCTGTTGTGATCTGTACGGACAACAAACTTGGCACCAACTAGATACTGTTGGAACTTGGTCAGTGCATGTACAATGGCCAACATTTCTTTATCATAAATAGAATACAGGCGCTCTGCTGGTGTAAGCTTCCGACTCTCATAGGCGATGGGGTGTTTGTCTTGCATCAGAACCGCTCCAATGCCTTCCACAGACGCATCGCATCCCAAAATGAACGGTCGGGTGAAGTCAGGCAGTGCTAGAATTGGGCAAGTGCTCATGGTCTCTTTTAGCTTATCAAATATGAGTTGTGCTTCTTCATTCCACTGGAAAGCCCCTTTCTTCGTCAGATCCGTTAAAGGCACACTAAGCTGAGAAAAACCTTTGACAAATCTTCTGTAGTAACTGCATAATCTGAAGAACCCTTGTAGATCCGTGAGTGATTTTGGGGGAGGCCAGTCGAGGATAGCCTAAATCTTCTCCTGATGCACTTGAACCCCGTATTGACTAACGACATGCCCCAAGTACAATATCTCTGTCATCCCAAACTCACATTTGGATTGTTTGGCGAACAGGGACTGCTCCTCCATGATACTTAGAACCTTGTTCAGATGCTTCAGGTGCTCCTCTCATGTCCTGCTATAAATAAGATCATCAAAGAATACCAATAGATACTTATGCAACTGTCTGTTGAAGATGCGGTTCATGCACAACTAAAATGTGGTAGGTGCGTTGGTCAGACCGAACAACATGACTAGGAACTCATAGTATCCGTAGTGGCAGCGGAAGGCCGTTTTCTTCACATCTTCTTCTCTCATTCGGATCTGATGGTATCCGGAACAGAGATCTATTTGTGAAAAATAGATCGCACCATGTAGTTCATCTAGCAGCTCATCTATCCTCGGGATGGGGTACCTATTCTTTATTGTCCTTTTGTTCAGTGCACAATAATCCACACACATGCGCATCGATCTGTCCTTTTTGACCAACACCACGGATGACGTGAACGGGCTAGAACTGGGATGGATCCATCCTTTCTCAAGCAACTCCTCAATCGTCCGTTCGATCTCATCCTTGAATTTCTTGGGGTGGCGGTACGGAGTGGTTATGATTGGTTTTGCCCCGGATTCCAACTCTATTGTGTGTTCAAACCCTCGATGCGGTGGTATGCCAGGTGGAATATCCATGAAAACTTTTTCATGCCTACTTAAAATATCCTGAAGTTCATCATCTTGCAGAGGTGTTTGGTGCCCCTTCATTGGTTCCGCTAAGATAAAACAATGCGTAGCCCACTCAACGTCATTATGCCGCAAGACTGCCTCCATCCGATGCACGAAAACTTCCTTCGGACCTTCATTTACCATCCCTTGGAGGACAACCTTCTTTTCGTCAACCACAATAGTGAAGTCCATCCACTTGAAACTTTGAGTGTACTCATCAAGTGTCTCCATCCACTGTATGCCCATAATGACTTCCATGTCAGCGAGGTCCACTATGAAAAAGTCCTCTGTCACCGTGTGATTTGCCATTGTGATGCTCAACTGAGGAACAAGGTGCATGCAGGGTAGGAAAGTCCCTTTGACAACCTTGACTTGAAAACTTGCGTGAGCTTTCGTAGGGAGATTTCTTCACTTTACCAAGTTTGAGTTTATGAAGTTCAAAGTAGCTCCGCTATCCAACATCACCGTAACCCTTTGTCCTTGAAGGGTACCCCGCACACGGAAAACTGTGCACCTCAAACTGCTAGCCAATGTAATGGATCCCCTGTGCTGTACCAAGGCGATAATCCTCTCCGTACGGTTTAAACTGGCCATGTTGGTGTCAGTGTTAGGTTGGTCATCTTCAACCGACATTTCTTCCTGTTCGTGTTCGCCCTCATCATCGGACACCACCTCAATGTAATGGATTTTTCCCTTCCCGAGGTATCGGTGGCTAGGCTCCCAAGGGCCCTTACAATTGAAACACAATTTCTTCCTTCGAAGTTCCTATCGGGTAGCTTCATCCAATGACGGCTTCTTGGGCAGAGGTTTGTCTCTCGGAAATGTCGATGGTTTCGGATGTGAGTGACTTCGAGAGGATGAGGTCGATGCTGATGACGATGCCATACTTCGTGCCTTACTGATTGCTTCTGACAGGGTAGACAGATTGAATCCCTTCACCCAACCCTTCAGTGGTTCTGCCAGTCT
Source organism: Cupressus sempervirens (assembly GCA_028749045.1). NCBI lineage: Eukaryota > Viridiplantae > Streptophyta > Pinopsida > Cupressales > Cupressaceae > Cupressus > Cupressus sempervirens. The sequence goes on along the minus strand of CM053785.1, from coordinate 784,871,839 downwards.
GTCCATAAAGAGCATGACCCGCCTTCTTTCCGAGATGTTCGTGACCAACACAAGAAGTCTATGAAATTCCGCAATGAACTGATCTACGGATCTAGTTTGCCTCAGTTGCGCCAGATCTTTGAAATTGAGCTCGGGGTCTTTCCCATCGAATCGTTCTATTAATATCTCCGTAAATTCCGCATAGGTCTTTATTTGATCATGCCCTAATTTGATGGTGCCGTGGTGCCACCATTCGTGCGCAACTCCTTCCAAGTGTAACACGGAAAATTCGATAGCTTCTTCTTTAGACATCGGATTCAGTTGGAAGTAGTTATCGACTTTCATCACCCACGCCTGTGCTGAAATGGAACCCGATCCGTCAAATGGAGATAGAGTCACCTTAATTTTCTCTTGAGATCATCGTTAAAGTATCCTTCTCTATTTCCGCCTCCCGAGTATCTCATCCTCAGATCTGCGTAATCTTTGTAGGAAATGTCCTCTTCAAGGTTTGCATTCCTCCAGTCCTCTCTTATTTCTTTGAAAGTTGGTAGTCTCTCTCCGTGATGTGCTTCCGTTTGTGGTGGGAAGGTCGGCATGGAAGGCTGAGAGCATGCTGGCTGAGGGTGTGGTTTACCCGATATTGAATCTGTGTTGTGTCCATTTTGTTCTCCAGATATTTTGTTCTTTGCAAACTTCTTGAGGGTTTCCTCCATGACTCGTTGCGTATCCTTGATCTGTGCTTGATTCCGGGCAAGTTCCCTTAGAAGTGCCACAAGTTCGGCACCGGTCGGTTCCCGTTCGTCAGCCATTCGATCAATGGAATATGTCCTTCTCTTCCGGCTATAAACTCTCATTCACCGTCCATAGACTAGCAAGAGCGAAGAGCTCTAATACCACTATAATGATCCGGGCTAGTAATGGCTAGATTTGAGCTTGGAAATTGAATGTAATTACTGCTCTAGGATGTTCGTACGATAAGCAGGAGGACACTCTGTGATAGCCATACAACAGTATACAGGTGATTGGCGTACGGTTGCTGATGAGTGGAGTATGGAGGCCAAATTAATTGATTGTATGGTGTATATGGGGATGCTAGCAGGAATAGTACGGTGATACAGTGGTCCGTACGGGAAGTGTCTTTGGATGAGAATAGGATGGCTGTACGGTGCCTATTACAGGTCGTACAGTGATAAACTTGAGCCGTACGGTGACAGTTAAGTCAGTACGGTTACTGAAAATGTCGTATGGGTGTGCTTGGAGGGGGGGATGTCCGTAGAAAGGTCGTACGGTTGTATGGTGATACAGTGAATATAGTACGATGATAAAAGGAGAACAATATTGTTATTGAAGTTGCACAGACAGAGAATGAATATGAAATTAAGAGGGATTTGCAACAAGAAAATGGAAAATGGCGTGCACAGGATGTTTTGATAAAATACCTTATGCATATAATCATAAGAGGATCAACCTGCAATGATGGAGCACCAAATTGCCAACAGGAATAGAGAGATAATTAAGCCTTCAATTTGCTAGATACGGACTGACGAACACCAATGGAATAGGGTTAGGGCTGATTCCCACTGAAACTGTACAAGCCAAATAGGGAAGGTCTTCCACTTTCGAAATGGCGAACAATGCCGAACTCCAATAGGAATCCGCAGTACAGAAAGATACAATTCAAAGCATGCCTACAACTTTTTGCAAGCCACGCTTAAATACCCATCGGGAAAAAAACTTTCCGAGGCTGTACAAAGTTAGTCGACGATGACACAAACTACGAAAACTAAATAAAAATGGGTCCGAGATAAAATAAATCAATCGACGCATTACAAAGATTAAATGAGGACATTTATTTTATGACAGGGACATTACATATGTTTTATTTGATCTCCAAAACACTTCGGGACATCAATTGAATGTAGTCTATTAGATAACAATCATAATCTCAACAACTTAATGTAATATCCTTGAAGGATATGTGTTATATGATCTATGACACACTCTAGGACAACAACTGAATGTAGTCTCAAATAATAATCATGATCTTAAGGACAACAACTTAATGTAGTCCATCATGACAAGTATCATGATCTCTAGCACATTTCGGGACAACTTAATGTAGTCTATCATGATATGTTCGTTATCATGATCTCTGGCACATTCAATACGACAACAACTTAATGTAGTCCATCATGACATGTATCATGATCTCCGACACATTTCGGGACAACAACTGAATGTAGTCTATCATGATATGTTTGTTATCATGATCTCTGACACATTCCAGAACAATAACTTAATGTAGTCTCCATCATGATAATAGGTTAAGTCATTGTTAAGATCGTCACCTTACAATAGCGACCTCACAACACAAACATCGATGAATATCATCACCTCTCATGGTGTTTTTCAACAGAGTCATGTAGTAACTCACATGATATCTAACCATGAACCAAGTCAAAGGGTGGATCCACCATAGCTGCTCCTAGAGGGTGGAACAAGGGTTTTCACCTCAAACTTCTCTCTCACAAAGAATAATGTATTACAAGGAATTTCACCTTTAACTTCTCCCTTTCAATCTATAGAATTTTTCAATCCAAAGTTTCTTCTGAGGTAATGCCAGACTCCTGAAACTAATATCAACCTTCTGACCTCCTTGTACAAGGTTGTCTTCGATGAAGTGTCAGACTTCCTCTAAATCTGATATCATCGTTCTAATATCTTGGCAGCAAGTTGTGTCATGCTTTCCTAGTTCAACAAGTATTCTGATAGCATAAGGCCTTCCAACCTACATACATGATTGCTGGAGAATCCATCTCAACATGGTATACTCCATCTGAATCAATATGATCAAAACACCAAAAAATTGACTGAAGCATATCTTCTATCTGCTCCCTCTCTCTGTCCAAGGTTGCTCTAATGAATTATTAGACTCCCTCTTGATATAGGAGGATACTTCACATTCTCAATCATCAAGGATATTCGCTTCAAGAGCCTCACTTTATCCATAATGATCTATTGAGAAATTTAGCCTCATAGTGAATTCATGCAAATTCCATATGTAATATATATATATATATATATATATGAAAATCAAATATATGAAAGCTTGAGATAATATGCACACACACATATACATATACACATATACATATACATATACATATACATATATATAATATAATCATCATCAACATATATCTATGTATTTACATATATCATTGAAATTAAGTTCAATATTAGTTTTGTTAAGAACCGAGTTGTTAATGCATCGACCATCATTGTGTTATGATCAGCAGTATTAAACAAAGTTGCCGACGTAGGGTCATGCCCCTACGTGGGCTTGTTACCCAACATACACATATACCTTTGATGGCTGATGAAACATATCAATATCAAAGGCAATATGAATCACAGCCATCGAACTAACTCAGTTTGTCGTCTGCTCCATATTCGTACTTATTGTCATTAACATAATTACATTAAAAGGAAAGTAATTCTAACAGTGTATTAGGATTACAAGTAAGAAGTTGGATACATATTCAGAACAACATAGTATTTCTGCAAACTTAAGTTAGTTTGATCTCGACCAAATTGATCTAATTAAATAACATGATCATCAAATGACTAATAAATTCTAGATCAAAACATCTTTATCCTAAGATTGAGTTTTTCACAATCTTTGGTAGCATGTGTAAAGTAACAACCTTCTGTTCCTGCAAGAACATCTCCAGACACAGAGAAAAAGATCAAGGCAAATAGCTCTTTATAGTACGTACATAATTGCAAAAAAGAGAGAGACTACAATAAGAAGATAAATATAATACTCAAGGATAAGAATACTTATCTGCATAAGTTACTCCAATGAAGGTCCATATGCATCAAATTGGAAAATGCCTCCATATAAGCATTTGTGAAACAATGAGAATGCAACTTTGATTATCATTCCCCCCACAATGTAAAATTCTTAATTATTCCATTGTAATGTTTTGTGTTGGGTTCCGTGCTTGTAACCTTGGAATTTGAACTTGTGCTCACTACCAGATGCTTCTCACAAGTATAGGCTCTCTGGCAAGTATTGGCCTTTCTTTGGCAAGTTCGATAATCATGGCTGATTCTTTAACCAACATTTTGTGTTGTGCAACACTCGTTGACAAACAAATGTCGTTGATGTTTTTATTTAAACACTTAGAGATTCAGACCACTGTTCAGATTTCATAGATGTTTTTATTGTTTTATGAGATTTCAAACCAATGTTCTTGACTTCAAGTTGTCGTGTTGCTTAGATATTTGATTAGTCTCTTAACTGTTCTCACTTTTCATCCCACATTAGCATCCTTCTTTGCTATATTATTTTCATTTCATTGTGTCAACGCTCACTCTCCTCTTTTTCTTTGGGCCTTAACATTATTTAAATAGAGTCTCACATCTTATTGGTTGAGTGGTTACAAGGTGTTTGTAACTGACACATAGTTGTAAACAAAAACAAAAAAAACCACTGAACAACTAAATAGTCAATCATGTAAACATTAAGTTTATGTGTATCAACCGGATTCTTCAATGCTGTTGGCATATGCAGGTGGCTTATATTGTCATTGCAAACCACATAAGATGTGCCATTGTGTCAATACTAGAGTCCCATAGATATCTTTTGCAAACTTGATTAAAAAAATTGAACATAATGTCTTTGGTTGTAAGCTCTTATATCTTCACACCATCACCATAGCTGGACAAAAAATGAATGGGTTTGAATGTAATAGATGCTGTTCATTATATTCTAATCTTCCATTAATAGATTTGGATGTTGCTTCGACATGGCTCAATACTTTGTATTTCAATATGCCATATTTGACATGTGTCAAAACCTTCAAGAACTTCTTGAATCACCGGTTAAAGCAAAGACCAAACTTTTTGACTCTTCAACATAATCATTTATATGGTCAACAAATTTAGATTCTTCCTGTGATGATAGACAGGTAATACTTCTGTCTTATAAAAACTTCTGCCAGTACGTGTCCTTTTTGTCAGGCATTTGTCTTATGAGTAACAATAAATAGATCTCCCAAAAGGAACTTATTGATTTTCCACATGATGTTCTATGACACCACTTGAATATCGGAATTTTCAAAATTGCCAGTTTTTAGTACAGACTTATTATGTGTCCTATAATCCATCCATGGTAGTTTTAATGAAATCAATACTACAAGTAAGAAGTGCTGACAGTAATAGCTGATAACTCGGTGTAGAACGATTGTACATGATAATATCTTGTGCCCAGTATAGTCAATGATATAACTGATACGTATTTGCACCCCTTTGAATAATCACAAGTCTATTCGATCTTATAATTGATCGACTTCACTGACTAAGGACAAGTCTGTAGTAAGGTTTAACCCTATCAACCAATGTACTGTCAGGGCTAGTTTTGAATTGAATAAACTGTGCTCCATGTTGACTTTTCTACAGTTTGTCTATGCCGCTTATTTAATATTCTTTATATAATGAATTTGATTTGCTATGCAAATATTTATTTAAATATGCATCTATGTTGATATCATATATATCCTTCATTAGAGATCTCTCTTCGTTTATTCAATATCTTATCATATGTATGAATGTGATTTAATAGAATTGTTACTCAATTTTCACACATGTCAAAATTCAGTTCTATACAATATTCACTAGAAGATAAGTTGCATATTTAATTACATTCAGCACATGACTAAGTGATAGATCAATATTTCATTTAGAACAAAAGAATAACATGAATGTCCTTTGTATTATACATCATAACATACAATCGATATTTATAAACTGAATGATAATGAAATGCTGAAAGTAAAATATCTCTCACACAAAGTGACCGTGAGAGTAACCCCTAACTATTGATATACAATTCCTACTCTATAAAAAATGCATAACATGAAAGAAGAGAATAGAGTAGAGGAAAGGTCATGGGCACCAGTCATTGCCTGTAATGACTGGTAACATTGCATCCATTTGATTCCGCCCATCTGCTCTCTCGAACCACATCTTCTCCAAGCTTTTGAACCCTGCATTCAAAAAGAAGATACGTTAGATCCAATGGATCTAAGCAATGCTAGTGTCTCACTTCACCTCAACTTTCATACTCCTGTCATGCTACACATTTTCCATAAAAGAAGAATAACTACCAGCAAAAGGAAAACAATCACGACAAATGGTTTATTACTAAAATGTTTGTTTCCTGTGCAACATGATCATAACAGATTGAATCATTTGTCTGTGGTTGATTCATAATGTAAAAGCGAACATTAAAGGGACAAGTCGAATAGGCTTGAAACCTTTTGTTTCAAATAGAGTAACAGAGCTGAAAGCATCAAGTTGCAGCAAAGAACAATACAAGTGTGCTGAAAGGGAAGAGCTGCAACCAGTTAAAAGAGATGAAACATTATTTTCAGAATCTACAGTATGATTTGCTACATGCATCAGATGGAAAGCTATAGCTACAGGAGATATGGATATGGATAAATGCAAACAACAGTTCTATCAAAGAATGCTTGTTTTCTCTTTAATTTAAGGATAAAAATCAGATAAGTTCATAAGAGCAGTGCTGGAATGGAGTGTATGAAATTCTCAGTTCAAGAATCTACAGGCAGAGGGAATAGAATGGACAGCAAATGAAGAGTTGATACATTTCAGTTTGCTCATTTTTTTTCTGATTGTTCTTTGCATATAGAACAGATCCGGTCAATCAAGTTTAGAAGAGTATCAACAGCAGAAGGTTAAGAACAAAAATAAAATGTAAACTGGAACTGTTGCTGTTACAAAGTGAAACAAGTGAAAGCTAACACATTGTACCAGTATTTTCTAAATATCAGCCAAACAACAGAAATGGAAAGTTACAAATATAGTTCACTGGCCCTGTTCATAGCAGAAGTTTTGAGAAAAAAAAATCAGATTAAGAAAACTCAATTTTCAGCACTATAGGTAGAGAAAAAAGTTTTCCAGTTGGAGTTGTGTGATACTCGTAATAGTAAGGAGAATCATGCCATCTTATTAAAAAACAGTCAAAGGGAAAAGTGATATGGAATCTGAAGAATTATCTCAGAAATGTATAATGCACTATTGTTTCCATCAGATCCAAGGTTTGAGTCTACAGTTACAGAGAAAATGATGGAAAGCAGAAGAGAGTTTCTTTGTTTACAAAGGAAAGCAAATATCCATCAGCTGATTCAGAAAAAGGGAAAACAATAGAATATATGTTCGAAATCCTCAAGAAGAATGGAGAAATACCAACTACTCTGTACTTTCAGAATAACCTAGAAAATAAATTAGATAAGCTGTTACTTATGGTTCATGTATCAGAAGGAGAAAGGAGTATGAGTATTAAAAAAAGAAGTAAAATCTTCTTATAAATTATAGCTTGCAAGACATTGCAAAGTAAAGGATGCAACTTAAAATTTCCAGTTATGGCATTCATCAGGAAAATATGCTAAGATTCAGCCACTGCTATAGGAATAGCTCGAAAATACCTAGCTTTAAGCAAATTTCAGAAACACAAATTGTTTATCAAAACCTCAGTCATAGCCATGAAACATGAAGCACACCCAGTGGAGCAAGCTCTAAAGAAGAATGACAGTAGCAACGTCCAGTTGCAGCAGAGGTAGAGATGTATGAATGAACCCTTATTCTCTTTCAGTTATGGCGGCCAGAGCAACAAAATCTTTTCAAAACAAAACCTCCATAACTAACAGCCATAGAACAAGCCATATTTTCTCCAAACAAAGAAATCTGAAGCTAAGGCACGGAAATAACAAGGAGCAGCAAAAACAAAGACCAGCAGCAGATGAGCCGCGGCATGGAGAAGATCAAGCAATGGCCGAAACAAAATCATGGCATCAACCCAGATCAGAAGTAACTAGTCATGGCAAGCAAGGGAAACCTCAAATTTTGATGCCATGATAGAAGGTAAGAAACCATAGAAGTCTTCCCAAAATGGCGTGAGCAATTGCAGTAAAATCAAGTAATCTCCAGAAAGATACTGAAAACGCTATAGTAACTTAACGCCATATCTCATACTGCTGCAACTAGTGACAGATAACAGTCAAGTAAACCATTTTATGGCCTTCAAAATCCAAATTTTCCTCCATTTTGGCTAGGGTTTCAACCCTATGTTTTCCCCTCATTCTTTCTAGATAACTCTTTGAATGCTCAAAATGACTATACTTTACCCTTTAAAATTGTTCCTCAATTATATCGCATAATATCTTGGGTCCGCTTCATATCTACCTGCACTTTATGGAAATCGCATAGGCCTTTTATGTTAAATCTAGACTAGAAAGTGAAATACAAACATCTCCATATATCTTGGGAAAAACCCTCTACAATGAGGGAAACAACCTAGCCCCAAAAATGTATCCTTTTATTTATGTAGCAAACTTCATTACAAAAGTTAGAGCTACTACTCTATGAATACATGAACAAACAATACTTTCAAACACTTCTGATCAAGGCAAGTAACATTGATGATACAAAACACATCAAAGAATATTAAATATAGTACCAAAACTTCATGGTGCTTGATCACAACAGAGATGAAAGAGACGGAAATCTGAGAGAGCGTTGTCAATAGATATCCAATACCTTGTACGAAGAGGGAATAGATAATATTGTGTCGTTCACTTCAAGAAAGCTCAATAAAAAACAGATCTCTATTCAAAGAATAGTAGCTGTGAGATAATATGGAAGAATATAATAACTGCTCCCGATTCCATCATAACTTGAGGAATGAATGGTGAGGAGATGCAAGCGGTGATGGGAGAGTGAAACACATACGTTGATAACCGTTTCATGAATGTATCAAATTACCTTCATGCGATAACCCCCTCTGCAATACATAACCGAAAGGAGAAGATAATTGTTGCCAGCATCTATGCGGGACCCAGAATGAAATAAGATATAAAATATGAGACACTTGTTCGGATACACAAACAAATTCCTCCAAAAATATGTTAATACAAATTTTCATTTATAAATCGTAATGTCTAGAATTTCAGATAAAGCTAAAATATTTAACACTCCCTCTTAGCTGATATGAGATTTAGAAACTAGATGAGTATGTATTCCTATGGTTAACACAGTAACCCAATTATTTATAATCATGAAATAGCTAACATGAAAAAAAATTTATTCATAAGTAATAATCATGGAATTGCTCAACATGAAAAATTTGTAAGACTCATAGCTAAGCCTTTACTCACAGACTCTCTCAATGTGAACAGTCATGGAATCTGTCAACATGACATCCAACTCTCATCATGAAATTTCTCAACGTGATAATATCATGGAATCTCTCAACATGATATTCACTATCACATAGTGAAAGAGTTGTCATAACTGATCTTACAATATTTATTAGTTCACACATAAAAAATGGTAATTGATAAATCTTACAAAGCTAGACTTTGTTCCATTTAAGTCTTAAGATTTACCATACCTAGCTTATCTTTAAAATAATGAAATTTCACCTTAGAAAGAGGCTTGGTGAGAATGTCAGTAGTCTGATCATTAGTGCTGATATACGAAAGCTCCACAGCCTTTCGGAGTACCATGTCCCTTAAATAATGATACTTGATTTCTATATGCTTTGTCTTGTCATGGAAAACTGGATTTATAGAAATCTTTATTCAGCTCTAGTTATCAGAGAAAATTGTAGCAGATTCAAAGGATTTTCCAAATAATCCACTTAGAAGTTTTTGAAGCCAAACAACTTCTCAAGCTGCTGAGTAGGCTGCCACATATTCAGCTTCAATAGTACTTTGAGCTACACATTTTTGCTTCCTACTGCACCAAGCAATCATGGCTGAACTAAGGTTGAAACAAAAACTTGAGGTACTCTTTTTGTCCACAATACAACCAGCCCAATCAGAATCTGAGAAACCATGAAGTTGTAGATCATTAGAACAAGAGAAGCTCAATCCATGCTATATGGTCCCTCTGACATATCTCAAAATCTGTTTAGCTGCAATGAAATGATATTTTCTTGGCTCAATCATAAATTGACTTAAAGTATTAACAACAAAGCAAATATCAGGCCTTGTGTTGATGAGATATATGAGAGAACCAATAAGCTTCCTATAAGGAGTGCAATCAATTAATTCTGAATCAGCTGAAACTACTTGAAGTTTCTTCAAATTAGATTCCATTGGAGTCACATTTGGCTTGCAATCAAGCATACCAAATCTCTTAAGGATGTCTAGAGCATATTTACCTTGATTACTAATGATCTCATTAGATTGTTGCCAAATTTCTAGACCAAGGAAGTAGTGCATTAAACCTAGATCTTTCATCTCAAATTCAGAAGTTAAATCCTTTTTGCATTTGACAATCATTTCATCATCTCCTGTTATAAAGAGATCATCAACGTAACGAACAAAGATCAACATAAGGGCTTTATACCTTTTGAGATAAATGTTTGGATCAGCTTCATTTTTTGTGAAACCCAAACTCAAGAGATAGCCATCAATGCGCTCATACCAGGGTCGAAGTGCTTGTTTAAGGCCATACAATGCCTTATTTAGTTTGCATACATGAGATTCTTTGTTATGAATAATGAATCCATTAGGCTGCTCTACATAAACCTCTTCATTAATAAAACCATTGAGAAAGGCTGTTTTGACATTGATATGATGAAGCTTCCACTTTTTACTTGCAATAATAGTAATAATGGTTCTAACAGAGGTGTACATTGCTACGGGAGCAAAAATTTCATCATAATCTATACCTTCCTTTTGACTGAAACCTCTAGCTAGAAATCTAGCTTTGAATTTTTCCACACTCCCATCAACACCATGCTTTGTCTTGAATAACCACCTAGAGGAGATGACTGATTTATCTTTAGGACGAGGAACAATCTCCCAAACTTTATGTTTTAGAATAGACTCATATTCTTCTAGCATGGCATCCTTCCAAACCTGTTGACCTATTGCTGATTCAAAATAAGAAGGTTCAACGTCAATGTGATTACACACTAAAGCAAAATAATTATCAAATGTTTGAGGTCTTTTACTTTTCCGAAATGTTCCCTTAGGAGCTGAAATTTTTTCAGCTTCTTGCATAATGTTTTTTGCCCACAAAGGTCTCTTCTTCTCATTCATTTGAACACTAGGACCAGCTTTAGAGATGTCTTGAATCTTAGGAGAAGAGGGAGAATCCTCTCTTTTAGAGGTGGAAGAAGTAGGAGCACCAAGAGGAGGATTTTGAGTAACCAAAGAAACATCCAAATCAACATCAAGAGAAGAATCAACAGATTTGCAACAATCAAAATTTTCTTCAAAAGAAACATCTCTACTTAGCTCAATTGATTTTTGCTCCAGAATGTATATTCTATAAGCTTTTGAAGATTCGCTATAACCGACAAAGATTCCCTTCTTACTTGAAGGATCTAATTTAGATCTTTTATCTATGGGAATATGAACATAAATTGATGAACCAAAAACTTTCAAATGACTTATGTCAGGTTTAGAGCCAGAGAATGCTTCTTCTGGAGTCATATCATTAAGGACATGATGAAGACTTCTATTTTGAACATGACTGCTGTCTTGCAGGCCTCTGCCCAAAGAAAAATCTGCAAATTCTGATCATGAATCGTAGTTTTAGTAGCCTCAACAATAGTCCTATTTTTTCTTTCAGCAACCCCATTCTGTCGAGGATTGTAAGGGACACAAAACTCCCTCTTGATCGTTTCTTCCAACACAAAAGGATTGAAAAGAGCTTGAAATAAATTCACCTCCATTATCAGATCTAAGAGTCTTAATTTTATTTTCTGAAAGGTTTTCGACTAAGGCTTTAAATTCCTTAAATTTGGATAGGACTTCATCAGACTCTTTGGATTTAAGGAAGTAAATCCATGTCTTACGAGAACAATCGTCAATAAAGGTGACATAGTACCAAAAACCACTTAAGGAAGTTGATGACATTGGTCCACACAGATCTGAATGAATCAACTCTAATACATGCTTAGACCTACTTTCACTTGAATGAAAAGGACTCTTTGAAAATTTTCCCAGATAACATCCTTTGCAAACACCATCATGAGAGGGGCTGAGAAGAGGAAGACGTACAACAAACTTCCCTAAGGATGAAAGTGATTTAAAGTTGAGATGACCAAATCTCTTATACCATAACAGATTATTATTAGAAGCAACATGATTTAGAACTTGAACTTGATTAATTGAGAGCTTATAGAGACTTCCATGAAGTTCTCCAATAATTTGAGCAGAACTGAAATCAAAATCTTTCTTCCAAGCAACCACACTTCCATTAGAAAAAGCAATATTGAAACCTTTATCTTCTAAGGCTGAAATGGAAATTAAATTCCTCTTGATACCAAGAACAAATAAAACATCACTAAGATGAAGAGGAATACCAGATTTTAATTTTAAGGTGTTGCCTGCCCCTTTAACAGAATAAGCTGCATCATCACCAATGATCACTTGAAGATTTGAATTTGATTCAATCAGATTCAAAATATGTTGCTTGAACCCGGAGATGTGACGAGAAACACCATTATCTATCAACCAAGTATTGCGATCAACTTGTATATGAGTAGACAAAGCTGATATAAGTACAAGACCTTCTGAATGATCACGAGAATCCTTTGAAGTAGAAGAATCTTTTGAATCACACACAGCCACATTGTGAAGATTGAGTTTTATAGTGCAATGCTTAGCGAAATGACTGAGTTTTTCACACCTAAAGCATTTAATCTTGGTGAAGTCTTTTTTTCTTTTAAAATCAAAAGATGAGGAAGAATTTTTATCTTGAAACCTTTTGAAATACTTCTTTCTTCCTCTTTTCCTTGAAGTGTGAGAAGTAAGCACTTGATCTTCCACATTGTGAGATTTACGAGAACTCCCTCTAGCCTCCAACCGATATTCCTCTTGAATACAATCAGTTCTCAACCTTACAAAGGTTGGTAAATCACTTCTGCTGCTAATGCCTTGGATGAATAATTCCCAAGAATGAGGAAGACCATTCATTGCAAGCATAACCAGGTGTTTGTCATTGACAGTCTCTCTAATGGTACTTAACTGATCCTTTAACTCAGAAATCTTCAAGAAGAAAGAGACAATGGAGTTGCTTTTACACATCTTAATGTGAAGAAGCTGCATACGAAGTGCCAGAGTTCTGTTGGTATTATTTATTTCATACACACTATGCAGGGAATCAAATATCTCCTTGGCAGATTTTAGCTTGGAGAGGGTAGGCACTAAATGATCCTTCATGGAGTCAATGATTATCCTCTTGGCCAGAATTATATTCTTCTTCCAATTTTCTTTTTCTGTAGGATTAGTAGATTCTTGAACTTCAGATTCCACAAATGAAAGAAGATCATTTTCCTCAAGTACTAATAAGATTCTGGATTTCCAAGAAATGAAATTGGATGCTCCTTCTAGTCGATCTTCAACCTTCAAACCAGGCACCATCATGGACATGAAGAAGCAAGATAAAAAATCTAGTCCAGCCTTAAAGATTATAAACCAAGCTCTGATATCATGTTAAATCTAGGCTAGAAACTGAAATATAAACATCTCCATATATACTGGGAAAAACCCTCTGCAATGAGGGAAACAACCCAGCCCCAAAAATGAATCCTTTTATTTATGTAGAAAACTTCATTACAAAAGTTAGAGCTACTACTCTATGAATACATGAACAAACAATACTTTCAAACACCTTTGATCAAGGCAAGTAACATCGATGATACATAACACATCAAAGAATATTAAATACAGTACCAAAACTTCATGGTGCTTGAACACAACAGAGATGAAAGAGATGGAAATCTGAGAGAGTGTTGTCAATAGATATCCGATACCGTGTATGAAGAGGGAATAGATAATATTTTGTCGTTCACTTCAAGAAAGCTCAATAAAAAAAAAATCACTATTCAAAGAATTGTAGCTATGAGATAATACATAAGAATATAATAACTACTCCCGATTCCATCATAACTTGAGGAATGAATGGTGATGAGATGCAAGCGGTGATGGGAGAGTGAAACACACACGTTGATAACTGTTTCATGAATGTATCGAATTACCTTCATGCGATAACCCTCTTTGCAATACGTAACCGCAAGGAGAAGATAACTGTTGCCAGCAACTATGCGGGACTGAGAATGAAATAAGATATAAAATATGAGACACCTGCTCGGATACACACAAATTCCTCCAGAAATATGTTAATACAAATTTTCATTTATAAGTCGTAATGTCCAGAATTTCAGATAAAGCTAAAATATTTAACATTTAAAGTCTTGGTTTGTGACTTTATCAATCATAGCATATTATTATTTAATGTGATTTTTATCATTCTTGTTGCATTGAATTAAAATGTAATTATTATTAAATAGTTAGTGTATTATAAACTAACTAATTAATAATAAATCTTAAATGCTACAAAATGATAATTAAGAGAAAGGTTTGTTTCTTTAAGGAAAACTTAGAATTTGACTAAAGTTTCAAGAGAAAGTTGAAGTGCTTAAATGCCTAGTTTGAAGGGGAGGTGTCTCAGTTACTATTTTTAGACTCTCAATAATTACTCATGACTTTGGAGTCAATTATGGAGCGATTTGTGGCATTGATGGAGTCTTCTTGGACTTGTCCACATGTGTATTTGATCAAGGCACAGTTTGGAGTGCACATGGCATGTTTTTGGATCTTTAAGACTATTTTTGTAAGCAATTTTCTCTGATTTTCGACCCTCACTTCCTGATTTAGGGGGGAGGTGATGGTGTTTCATGATTGTTATATACTTCTCTGTTTGATAGAGAAAGGGTTCAGATTTTAAGAGGAGAGAGGTGCATATGTGATTTTCTATCCTTGACATCTTATTCTTGAATTTTCTGAGCTATTATGCAAATGTATTGTTCTTTGGGCTTTTGATCGTAATACAATTTTCATTGGACTTAGCTTTTTGGAATAAAGATCTGGTTGTATGCTTTTGGTGATTGATATTATCTAGTTATGTTTTATTCCGAAACCTTTTGGCTAATGTCTCGTTTTGCATCTTCCATGTCTGATATTTGTTATTCATAGGTTTTGAGTTGTGTTTCGTTGGTGATATATATATGATTGTGATTTATTGCCTTTCGTATATTCATCTTTTAGTCTTCTCTTAAAATGTTTATGTGGATTAATAGTTCCTTTAAGGTGTGTTTTGTGGTTTTTAGTTGAAAGCGTTCATTTTGCTACATAATATAACAATAATTTGCATTATTATTCTGGTGTATCACCTTTGTTTTCATCATTTAGGTTTTCCATTTTTTAAGTCTACCTCTTTACCCCTTTTCCATACGAATTTCACATCTTTTATTAGTATAGGTGAGATATCAGAAATATCAAATAGGAACCGACCTAGAATCTAGAGGTCTAATCAAGTCATAGGTTACCCACAACCTCTAATTGATCCAATGTTGCTCCAAAATTGCCGAAGGTTTGTAATATACCCTCTAATAATAATCATTTAATAAAAATAGCGCTAATTGATTGATAAATCTATATAATAGTAAAATAAATAATATTAGTATTAAACTAAACTAATAATTAAATATTATCAATTAACATTAATAATTATTAATTGATTAGATAAGAAATATTAAATCTACATTTATTAATTGCTTAAATTCCATATTATTTAATAACAACAAACATAATAACTAACAAACATATAGAAAACACAAACATATAAAATAATAAATAATAAACTAGAAAATGATACTTATAACAAACTAATATTTGGATTAATGGGAAACACCACTCAAAAGTCACACACCTTGAAAACAACATAGGGATGGTATTTAAATAACATTATGGCATGCAAAAAAGCATCAAATGAAAAATAATGAAACAAAAATACAAGCAGCCCCATATAAATAGGAATGGAAAGAATTGCAGAAGTAAGGGAAATAAATTTAATAAAGAAATGTATAAATAAAAGGAGGTCCAGCGAATAAGGAGGGAAGCCAAATAATAGCCAATATTTTAGGAGTAAAAGATGGAAGGTATGTAGTAAGTAGTAAAAAGGTAAGTGTATTTCATTAATTAGAAAGGTTTTCTTTTTTTATTTATTTGTTAAATAAGTTTTTAATATACCTTTTTCTTGATATTATTATTTATATATATATGAACTCATATATGAAAGTTTGCAAAATATATTTATTTTATCTTAATAATATTTGGAAAAATGATTTTTAATTCAATGAGTGATAATTAAATATTTGATACTATAAGAATAATTAATTGGTTATAAAATATCAATATAATTTCTTATGAGATAAATAATTATCAAAATAAATATTACAATGTATTAAAGGTATTAATTAGGATTCCTAATAATTAATAATGATCATGTTGTATTAATAAACTAAGATCATAGAAATAAATATATTGGATTATTACTATCAAGGATTAATAGTTGATTGTGATATAAATGTAGAAGATTGGATAGACAAATCTCGTAGGCCTTAAGGGTAACCCTTTAAAAAGATGGATAACTAATCGAGGGTCGTCCTACGGAACATAGAGGATCCTCTTAGAGGATTATGAAGCTTGACTTGAAATGTAGTTTCAAAGAGGAAGGCCGACTAATCGAGGATCGTTCCTTGGGACATAGGGGATCCTCCTAGAGGGTTAGGAAGCTTGATCAAAGGAATCTTAAGGATGTGTACAAGTAGTGACATTCCTAGTTGGAATTATGATCACTAGAAATGGACTTAATAGTCTATGTTGCTAATGATTTCTATAGGTAAAATTGTCCCAAGGAGTGGGGACATTACAGTGGTATCAGAGCATCAAGTCCTTGAAGGAAAAGCTTAACAACTTGAGGAGATCTATGGAGAACTATAGAAAGGAAAGTCTGAAATTTGATGGGATCAACTATGATAGTTAGAAAGAAAAGATGAAAACAAACTTTCTATACATGGAATGAAAATAATGAAACAAAAATACAAGCAGCTCTGTATAAATAGGAATGGAAAGAATTGGTATGGGAAATAAATTTAATGAAGAAATGCATAAATAAAAGGAGGTCCACCAAATAAGGAGGGAAGAGAAATAATAGCCAATATTTTAGGAGTAAAAGATGGAATGTATGTAATAAAAAGGTAAGTGTATTTAATTAATTAGAAAGGTTTTGTTTATTTTTTATTTGTTAAATTCAGTTTTTAATAAACCTTTTTCTTGATATTATTATATATATATATATATATATGTGAACTCATATATGAAAGTTTGCAAAATATATTTATTTTATCTTAATAATATTTGGAAAATGATTTTTAATTCAAGGAGTGATATTTAAATATTTGATGCTATAAGAATAATTAATTGGTTATAAAATATCAATATAATTTCTTATGAGATAAATAATTATCATAATAAATATTACAATGTATTAAAGGTATTAATTAGGATTCCTAATAATTAATAATGATCATGTTGTATTAATAAACTAAGATCATAGAAATAAATATATTTATATTAGATTATTAATATCAAGGATTAATGGTTGATTATGATATAGAAGAGTGGATAGACAAATCTCATAGACCTTAAGGGTAACCCTTTAAGAAGATGGCTAAATAATCGAGGGTTGTCCTATGGAACACAGAGGATCATCCCAGAGGATTATGAAGCTTGACTTGAAAGGTAGTTTCAAGGAGGAAGGCCGACTAATTGAGGATCGTTCCTTGGGACATAGGGGATCCTCCTAGAGGGTTAGGAAGCTTGATTAAAGGAATCCTTAAGGATGTGTACAAGTAGTGATATTCCTAGTTGGAATTATGAGATATTAATTGGTAAAAATGGACTTAATAGTCTATGTTGCTAGTAATTTCTATAGGTAAAATTGTCCGAAGGAGTGGGGACATTAGGTTTCAGGACTTAAGCATTAGGGTGCAAATTTTGGAGATAACAATAACCTCTATGAATATATTGTGTTTAAGAACATATTGTTATCGAGGTCCCAATAAGTACTAGAGCTCACCTCAATACACACTTCATTTTTGTATGCCTGGGAAGGTTTGTCGTGGCTCTTACCTTATCCACCTAGCAAATTCTCTTCTCTCAGCTTGTCCAATTAACATCCATTACCAGCTATAAATTGGATTCCCTCAAGTAGCATTTTGTCAGAATTATCGTAAGCTAAGGTATTTGATTTTTATACAAGCCTGACTTGTTTTATATACTGTCAAACTTGTTCGATCCTTGGCAATTGGTCTAAACGGTGTTGACCTCCACCTCAATATAGGGAGATTTTGTTTATATCATTTCCTTCAATTTGCTTGCCATTGCTTTTAATGCCCAATTTACCTTAATTACTTCCAACTCAACACTCAACCCGTAGTGATGATGTTTTCAGATTATTAACGGTTAAGGTACGTGATCTTTTCTTCTTTGATATCTTTACTAATGTTCTATTCCTCTCCTCTCATTTCACATCCTTCTAAACTTTTAAAATTATGTGTATGTTTGTTCAATAGGTCTGCGTTGTGTAGTGATAGACATTTATAGCTGCTTTCCCCCATAACACCTTAGCAATCAAAATTTCAATCGCATTTGTTATTAGAAAGCGTATATACAACTCTTCACCATTATTTGTCTGACATGAGAGGTGGGAAAATGTAGAGGACTTCACGGCAACATATCTATGCTATTGTGGAGATTTCAATATAGAGATCACCGACACTTCATAATGATATCTGTTAAGGTAAGATTGTAATTCATCATTTGGGGATGGTAGTGGATAATTGTATCATTCATTCCTACTACGGTTGAATCACCAAGTATATTTCTCTTTTTAATATGGTTGTTTTTGCTGCATCTCTTGCTTTTTCTTTTACACTTGCAGTCCAGCTCTGATACCATACTAATTTTATAGAATCGTTTTCTGCAAATGTAATAACATTCTTGATTATTTCTGTGTGTTCCAAACATAGATTTGAATGTTATATAAATAACCGTAGAAGAAACATGTCTCTATGGTAATTTATAAATTAATCATAAATCAGACAATTTTAATATATAACATATCTATATATATATATTATATAATAATACATAATATATAATAAGTAGATATATGAGGGTTTTTCTATTTGATGATTAACTAGTAACCATAGAAGGATTATCTCTAGGCCAATTCAATCCAACTAAAGCTACAACATTAACACAAAGATCGGTGGGGAAGTCAGTAGTGACTTGTAGATGGTTGTTCAAAATCAAACATGTAGCAGATGGTAGTTTCGAGAAGTATAAAGCAAGATTTGTAGTTAGAGGATTCTCTCAGAAAAAGGGAGTAGACTATGAGATCTTTTCTCCTGTTGCTAGACATTCTTCTATCCGAGCTATTCCATTGCTTCAGAGTTAGGGTGGAGGATTCACCAAATGGACGCGAATACAACATTCCTCAATAGAATCATTGAGGAAGAAGTATATAAAGAGAAGCCATAGGGGTTTGAGGTACATGACGGAGAGTCACATGTATGCAAGCTTAAGAAAGCCTTGTATGGGCTCAAACAAGCTCTGAGGGCATGGTACTCCGTGATTAACAACTATTTGTAGAGTATGGGCTTTACCAAGAGTGAGGCAGATTCCAACCTATACTTCATACTAGTTGAATATGAGATCCTCATCTAGGTGCTCTATGTGGATGACTTAATTCCTATAGGGGTAAAGAAGTTGATCGGTGAGTGCAAGTCAGATTTTGTAACATAATTTGAGATGGACATTGGGTTGATACATTACTTTTTGGGACTTGAGGTTTGGCAAAGATCAAGAGAGATCTTTCTTTGACAAGGGAAGTATACATTGCAAATCCTTAAGATATTCAAGATGGAGAATAGTAGATCAATGGCTTCTCCAATGGTAACCAACTTGAAGAAGGTTGACTCTTCAAAGTCAAAATTGGTAGATTCCAAACGATACAGGCAATTAATTGGCTCATTGATGTATCTCATCAACACTTGACAAGACATTTGTTTTGCTGTAAACACCTTGAGTCAATATATGGTAGAGCCAAGACAGGTTCATTGGATCGCAGCAAAGCATGTGCTCAGATATTTGCAAGGCATACTGGAGTACGGTTTGGAATACCTCTATGGAGATGGGGTAGAGTTGCTAGGGTATTTTGATTCGGATTGGGCATGGAGTGATATAGATCAGAAGAGTACTTTAGGGTGTTGTTATAGTTTAGGGTCAGCCATGATTTCCTAATTCAACAGGAAGCAAACCTCAATAGCACTTAGTTTAGCTAAAATTGAGTACATGGCAGCTAGTTTGGCAAGTTGTGAAGCAATTTGGCTTCGTAAGTTGCTTACAAGTTTATTTGATCAGGATTTGGAGCCTGCTGTAATTGATTGTGACAATCAAAGTTGCATAAAACTCTGAGAAAATCTAGTGTTTCATAATAAGTCAAAACACATTGAGATTAGATATCATTTCATCAGAGACATTGGCTTGAAGGGAGCAAATAAGCTTCAATATATTTTGAGCGATAAACAAGTTGCAGACATACTGACCAAACCCTTGGTAAAAGGGAAGTTTGTTGGAGTGGTGGTGAATACCTTTCTTGCTAAGAGGGACTGTTGATAATTGTATCTCATAAAGGTAAGTTAGAAGTAAAGTTCAAGTAGGACTCTGCTTTGAGGAAGTAGAGTTCTACTTTATCCACCTAACTAATCAAAGTAGTCACCTAAGAAGTAGACTTCAAATAGGACTCTACTTTATGGAAGTAGACTTTAAGTAAGATTCTACTTTTTTAAATTGCTGTTACAAAAGGAATCTAAGGGTCAAAATAGAATTCAATAATCTTTTTCAAGAACATAGAGAGAGAGAGAGAGAGAATCAGAGAAGAGCTTTTTGATTATCAGTAGGGCAGAAAGAAAATAGTTTACAACAGTCAACAACAAAGGAGAAGGTAGCAATACCAATTATATTCTATGCTTCTTGTTTTGTTTGTATCTCGTTTCACAACTGTTTCCCCATGTATTGGGAGCTCTTGTAAGTTTTGAAGTTATTTTGAATGATGATTTGATTGAAGAGCATATGAAGTATGTATGAATATGTTTTTCTTTCCTAAGTTTTTCATTGCTTTATTTTATTTAATAAGTCTAGTAGTGTAAATCTAGATCTGATCTATTTACCTAGATAGTGAATTTAAGAAATTAACACTATACCACCCAAAGATAGCAGTTGCAGTGGGTGAGATGGGGTCTGGGTTGGCTCTACCTTTAGGTGAACCATATAGTTCGGGTCAATCCAATCATGATAAAATTGTATGTAAGATCTTCCATATCACTCGGTGTTTAAATCTTTCCCTTTTTGTGAAACGATTTCTCCTACCAACCTCCCCATAATGCAAAATAGGGGTGATGTGGGAGGATATCTGTACATCCTTAAGAACTATTGCAAACTAGGCAACTATACCTCCACTCGTTCATTAGGTGGGACCTACCATTTTAAGTCCCCTACTGTTATAAAGGTAAAATATTAGACACCCTCTTGTATGCATGTACACCCAAGTAACCTAATGGTGGGAAGAGATAGTTTACTAAAGCTGCTCTATGATAGCAAGTATAACTTCTTGCATTACCCCACATAAACTGTAGTTGATTAGGAATGTTGTAGTTTGGGAATTCTTGTTCTGTGCACATTCTATTCCCACTCAATCCTCTTGGGAGGTTGGTGCCTCCGTCCCCTATACGTGAAGGTATTGTCTAACATGGACCGATGGATTTGTTGCATGTGCTTAACCACCTGCCATGGATCCTTCTGTTTGGTTGTTGTGACGTTCATTGACAACTTGTTGATGTCAATTTTGTACTACTACATAACATATAGCGATTGAATACTTGATATAAAATATAAAACACTCAATCCCTCTCTTGAAAAGTAAATACTCATGAAGACACGAGAATAACTCCAATGTTCCTTACACTCGTGGATACTAACTCAGTTATATTGATGTGATTTTCTGGTTAATCACGTAGGCGGCCTTATGTTGTTCTTTCAAGGATTGTGGAACTCTCGTTTTGATGATGATGATGTTTGGCTTTGTGGAGTATATGAGTGCCAAATGATGTTGATGGCGATGATGATGGAGAGTATGTCTGCCAATGATGCTTCTCCTAACTTCTTTCTCAATTGAACTCCAACTACTATACTACTTGCTGCCTCACTCCTATGAATGGAAAGATTAGCAAATGGACGGAGATCAAATCTGATGAAAGCTTACCATGAGCTCTACCTTCATAGATGCAATGATTCAAGGGAAAAGAACTAGATTACCACGCAAGGCTTCCTAACAAGCCACTAGGATGCTAGTGGCCTAGTTTATAGATCCCTATCAAACATCCACTAATATCACCATGCAACTATCCATCTACCCTTACACTCAACAACTTTCTTGAAAAGAAATCTACTTCAACAACTTAAATGAAATTTAACTCTAACTATTGGAAGTAGAAACCATGCAATAATACCAAATGTTCTTAATCACCATGCAAGTCACAACAATGATAAAGAGAAGCAATTTTGGTATTATCTTAGCAACTATTTTCTTCAACCCTTTACAAATGAGAGCAAATGGCCTTATATAGGGGCCAAAATTACAACCAATGGTAGAGATTAAGAGGCAAAATCAATGATCCCGATTAGATCCTAGAAACCCTAATTAGAGTTGCCACCCCATCGGCCGATGAGAAGACGCCACCTCATCAATGGACAGATGAAAAAAAAGAAAAGTGGCAACCAATGAAAAAGCACCAAAATGGTAACCAACCAGAATTAGACACCTATCCTACCCAAGAAGGAGAAATTGCCACTTGGGCTTACATCAAATGATCTTCTAATATAATTCTACCATTTTCTTTCATTTTCTTAGCCAAAGCAATGAACTTGGCTAGCCTGTCGTTGACTTCCTTCATGGGAGGGCAGAGCATGTGCTTCATCTTGAGCTCGGCTGAATTCATCATGTTGCTTGCTACTTGCAGTGTCTTCTCATGATCCTTCTCATACTCTTTCACATATCCAATAAAGGCATTGAGAGAGGCAAGGGTGCCCAAATGCTTCTTCTTGATGGCAACCTTCCCCTACTCATCCAATCTCGATCTAAATTCTGTCTCATTGGCGTTCTCCTCTTTGATATCTTCAAAATCAAGTGCAGCCCCAACATCATTCATCATGGTTGAAATGGAAGTGTCAACGTCTGCGCTATGCAGTGCAATCTCATTCCGTATCTCTTCAAGTATCCTCAATTTGATGGTTGAGGCAACAAACCAAGACTCCACCATACTCATTCCTCCATCTACCAACTTGGTTTTCTCCAAATATCTTTCTGGTAGCTCGATAAATGCCTATAGCCTGGGAATGGCTAAGTCCTTGACTGGAAGGAAATCCTTCCACTCACCTTCAAATGTTCTGAATTTATCTCTAATAGCCACTAATGACTTGAATGTCGAGACAAAGGAAGGCAAGAAATTTCGCCCATCTTGAATTATATCATGGATCCAATCCTTGACTTCATGCAGTTGAGCCGATATCTCTTCTATGTTGCTCTCGCTGTCTTGTGGAAGGGCTGCCTGGTGCAACTATTGGATAGGCTGGCAATCTCTCCAATACTTGTTTTCGGCCTTGAACTTTATAGTCCTCTCGTTTGCCTTCCTCAACCTTTCTCTAATTGAAACCATGCCTTCCTGGATCTCCTCACATTCCATGACATTCGTGATTCTTCCCAAGTTATGCTCAACTATCTCATACTCCTGAGCTACAATAGCATCCAATGTCTTGCTAACCTTTGGTATAGTAATTTGAACTTTTCGGTGACCCTCATCATCGCTCCTGATTACCTTTGCCACCGTTTTTGCAAATTGCTTCTGTTTCTCGCTATCTTCTTTTTCCACTAACCCTTGAATATCCTCAACTGTTTAGGCAGTCACTAAATCGCCTCTTGGCATAAGCATTTGCTTGAACCATAGTGGTGTAGTGCATCTCCTAAATCTGGATTCGGTTCGACTAGCAAAGCATCACCAATAGCCTCGGGCGCCTGGCTTACTTCCTCAATATCGATTGGCCTATCCTCTTCTTCACTAGTGACTGTCATATCATCTCCATGTTGGTTCTCTGAGAGAGGAGAATACTTAGTACTGTCGCTATAACCACTTGATTCTGAATCAGAGGTCACCTCCACTGTGACCCCTTGTCCACGTGTTATCCTCTTGGCCTCTAGCCTCAATTATGCTCTCCCTTGACGGTGTTGCATTCCATCTCTTTGCTGGAGGTTCCTGATGTTCTTTTCTTTTCTCAACCTCCAAACCTCTTTTCTTGCTCTTAACTACTCTTTGTTGTTGGCTACTGCATTCACCTTTCTGTCCGACTGACTCCGCTAGACCTTCCTCTGGTTTCATCTTCTCATAAGTAAGGCGTACCTTCTGACTTTGTAATTTCCTTAACTTCCCATTGTACCACAACTTAGTGTGTAGATCAACTGTCCTTGTAACTGCCTCTGAGGAAGGATCTTGATGATCGTCCCAATCGACTGAACCCAATTCTCTTCCATCCACTATATCATAATCATTTCTTAGCACATTTTCATCATCTTCTAGTTGATTGAGAATATCAAGGCCTCTCCATCTGATTGCCCTCATCATAGCTATTGACAACCTTGAGAAAGCCAGCTTTCTCGCATGAAAGTCATCTTGTGCATTGGCCCAAAAATCTTCTATAGTAGGAATATGTTTTGAACGTGTTTTCGTGAGATGCCTTGATAAGGCCATTAGGATCGAATCCTTGTCTTGCTGTGTACCATCCTAGATGATACCATTCTAATTCTTTCTCCGTAGTTCCAAAGGTGACAGGATTGGAGCAAGTATCATTGCCTATTCCAAATGAGAAGGTAATCCTTGTTTCATCTTTAAGTTTCATCATTTTGTCATAATGCTCAAGTTGCCTACCCAACTCCATCAAAACTATCTTGTCGGGTGGGTACCTTGGAAGTTTGTTGGGACAAATTGTACTTCCTTCCACTCTAACGTATGTAAATTGTGAAAATTGTATGAACCAACTCCCATACTTCTTAACTTTTACTTCTGCTTCCAATGAGAGCCTCTTAGTAGGTGTCCCTTGTAATATCCTTACCATCTTCATGGAAAAGGCATCATAAAACATCTTATAATCTTTGGTGTTGTGCAAATGAAGCTGTGGATAGCACTTATACACCAAACATTGCCCCGACCCATTGCCAATCACTCCTAAGGCCTTAAGTTTAGGATTTTCATATAGTCTCGCAATCAGATAGAAAAAATAGGACCACATATAGAATTGCTTTTTATTTTTCACTTTCCTAAGTTGCAACTCTAAATTTTCGCTTATAATTCTAGCCTAGTCAAATTTTCTCATTCCATTTTCAATTTCATCAATAAAGAAGTACATCCAATTCTTGAATTGCATACCTTGAGCCACGCCCATGATTCGGCTGAGAAGCACAATTAGATCGCCATACTCTGATTTGAAATCTGACTTGGTGAGTTTTGATGACCTGGTAACTCCCTTCTTGCCTTCGTGTAACCAATTCTGCTTTAGATGAATGAAGTAAGCCTCCTGATTATTCTGAAATAACTTGGCTGCCTGATCCATCATTACCACTGTCATGCCTTTATACTAGGGAATATTAAATGCTTCTTCGACAACTTGTCCACTGATGTTAGCCAACACTCTTTTCCCTTCATCAAAAATGATGAACTTGGTCATAATATCAAAGTGGGATGCACATTCCATTACTAATTCCAGACAAGGCAAGGTAGGAGGGAAAGCCACTGTGTGTACAATTTCGCTTTTGTAGATCTTCTTCGCCATGGGGGATTGCCCTCCCTTCAATCTATCCTTCAACTATATCATGTTCACTGTACCGATATTGGTATCATTTATTCACCTCACTTTCAAGAAGAAGGTGGTCTTAGGCATCATGTCTTCCTTGTCTTTTTTGGTATTCGTTCCCTTTGGGTTCTTCCTTGCACTAACATCTACCATCCTAAACACTTATTTCTGCCCCTTCATTCTAAATGATATGGACTACACTTATCAATCTCCAACCTTCTTTCTATCGATGGAATCTACCTTATTTTTGCCTCTCCAAGTCCTATCTCTACACTTATCAATCTCCAGCCTTCTTTCCTAGGGGTGGGACTACCACTTATTTCTGCCTCTTTGTTACCTTAGGATGGACTACACTTATATCTCCCAACTTCAATCCTAGGGTGGTCTAGCTTATTTCTACCTCTCCAAGTGTGCTATCATGAAATCTACACTTATATCTCCCAACTTCAGCTTATCAATGGAATGATGAAGTGGTGGATGATGAGTGCAAGAAGAAAATAAAAGAAATGAACCAAGCAAGAACAAGGAATAGAATCCGCCTTTAAAACCAATCTTCACTCCTAAAAATGAATAGAATTTTACCTTAAATTTGCCTTTACCAATAACCGGGCCCTCTTAAAGTTTGGATCAGATCTCGAAAATTTCAATCCTCCCTGCAAATATGATGCCCTAGCAAAAATCAGAATTTCGACTTTCTTGAAATCGCCCACACTTGCCAAAAATCAAACCTTAAATCACATTGCCTCTTCATCAAAAAGCATCGCCCAATTCTGGAAGGAGAAATCGCTGCCAAAGATGGAGAAATCAGACCCAACAAAAATTGCCCAAGTTGGAAAAAAACAGATCTGCTCGAAAATCGCCCTAGGGCAGAAATTCACCCAAGCAAGGAGGAAAATATTGCGAAGAAATGGAGAAATCTACCCCAAAAATTGCCCAAACTGGAAATTTGCCTCCCTTTGA
This sequence comes from Cupressus sempervirens, assembly GCA_028749045.1. NCBI lineage: Eukaryota > Viridiplantae > Streptophyta > Pinopsida > Cupressales > Cupressaceae > Cupressus > Cupressus sempervirens. The sequence goes on along the minus strand of CM053785.1, from coordinate 784,844,984 downwards.
AGAAAATTGCACATCCAAGGAGGAGGAGGAAAAAGGAATGAGGAAATAAGAAGGGGCGAAGCCCCTCTTATACCACACTTTTTGCCTCTCCAAGTGGGTCGATCTACCTGAAGGGAAAACAAAAATTAAATTAGTCCCTTAATTAATGGCCCAGATTTAAATGCAACATTAAAATTTACTTAGCCCATAGTTAAATCTGCCCATTTGATTGCCAGTTTTGATCAGAAATTGCAAAATAGAAACAAGGTAAGCCTAGGAGATGTCAAAATTTTTATTTAATAACTTTTTGACAATTAAAATATTATTAAAATCGAATTTAGCTAGCCAAAATCAATTTTCAATTCCAAATTACCAATTTCCTTTAATATTTCTAAAATCCTCTATGTAAAATTTAAACAAAATTAATGAGATTTTGCAATTTAATCCAATTTCAATTTAATAATACAATTTTAATTTTAATTTTTTAATTTTTTAAAACAAAATTAATCCTTTTCCTAGGAGTCAAAATTCAAGCTCCAATTTCAATTTCACTATCAATTTTTTTTTCATAGAAAAAATCAAGATTTTCTGAAATGACTAAATCTAACAAATTTATTTTTTGAAAATGCTCAGGTTTATACAATTATTTCAAATTTTCAAAAAAGATCTAAGTCCAAAATTTGCAATTTTATCCTGCCAGATATTATTTTAACCATCGAAAAAAATGTTCTTGAATTCTGTTTGGCCTAAGGACAAAATTACATGTTCTAGAAAATCAAGTTTCGCATGGGTGAAAATTAAACCAAATCAAATCTCTCCTAGCCCGAAGGTATCCAAGGTGTAAAATTTTCAATCAAAAATCTCTGGACAACTCCGAAAAAATTTGCAAAGGCAACCGAAAAAAGGGGGTCCCCAAATTTTTTGGGGCAATGATGCGAAAACCTCAAAACACAACTCAAGCTTTTCGTGGAACGACAATGGTGATTCCAACAAGTGGGCATCAAAGCGTTGGGTTACGGGTTCAAATCCCTCGGGTCATGCTGAGTAGGGGATTGTTGGGAGGTTGTTGCCTTCGTCCCTTAAGTGAAGGTACCGTTCAACATAGACTAGTGGATTTGTGACATGTGCTTAACTGCCTCCTGTGGATCCTTGTCTCTGGCTATTGTGATGTTCATTGACAACTCAAGCTTTTGGTATAACGAAAACAACAAATCCAACCTCCCACACACCCTTGAAGGCTGAGGGAATTGATGCCCCTACATCACAAGAATTTATGTTCATGTGTGCTTGAGGAAGATACATGGGACATAGTTGGGGTGGGATAGGGATTTAGTTGGTTGCGCCGGTTCTAGTCAAGCTGGGTGGGAGGAGAGGCATACGGGCCCACCTCAAAATAAAATCCCACCTACCTACCCCATTTTATGCCTACGCTAGATCAATGTGGGCATGTATAAATCCCTAGTTACTCGACGCTTACTACTATATGATGTAGTTCCATGTTGCAAGCTCTTGGTCCTTAATTACTCTAGACCTGAGGTTGGGGGCACACCCAACCCATGGATCAAAGTGGTGCTATATATTCGACATAGGAAATGTTGGATTTCAAGCTGTGGATTTTGGTAGGATCTAATAATGTTCATCGTAGGTATGAGTATCGACAATGGTACATCCATGTGCAAATTCCGTGAGGGAAGACGTGAGGTCTACCAATTCTATTTTGGCATGGTACTGGTCTACTATGGTATTGTGGCCCTACCAACTATTCAAGGAACAACATATACAAAACTCCTTGTATGCCTTTAGTTGGGAGTTGGCATGTGAATGGGGAATAATTTGTCTTGATGGGATTAGCCTATAGATCATAGGTATTAAGGAATAGGTCTCTACATATAGAGTTGGCATTTGAGTGGGCAACAAATTCCATAAATAAGGCTCTCCAACTCATAATGAAGCACCCTACTATTCTATGGCAATGATGGTTACAAGATTGGGGATGCATGATTCTCTGAGAGATTATCTATATGATGTGTTAAATTAATAAGAGACAAAAATTGTGCCATTGGTAGTAGCACTAATGACAATACTAGGATCCTCAACCTCATGATCAATAGATTTCTCATGGTCATCATCAACTATATGTGCAGCAAGGCGGGAAACCGAATTATCCAACTTGACATGCTCATTATCCCACTCCTCAGTCTCCCCTTGTTTGTAGAAATTCTCTTTGTGTGAGAGGAGCTGCAAGTTTGAATGCACAAAGATCAAGTCTCTCCATCTTCTTAGACTGTAGTCTATTGTGCTTTATTGAATGAACAGTTTATGTGCTCCAATTCCTCTTAAATGAAGATAAATTAGCAACCTATTAAGATTCTAAAATTAGAGAGTTGAGCATTGTGGAAAAATGTAAACATAAATACATCAACAAGAATCTTTAAGAGTGTTGGCACTAATATCATTCTCCTTGGAACAACCACTATCAATGAGCATCAACCTTATGCTTGTCCCAAAGAGCTTCAAGGCCAAAACCATTTGTGCTTGCCAAAAACTTGAGCTCAACCCTCACACTGGCTGTATGTCATGATGAAGAATCTGAGGAGGGCTGCCTTGTACCAGAGAAACTTTAGGATATTTGTATATGGAAACTCTTGTTCCAGCATAGTGTTGTTGAGTATAATACTTGGGACTCAATGAAAAGGCAAAGATATGCAAAGGAGTGGTCATTTTGTTCAATCTCTACATAATTGAAAAATCTTCTTTGGGATCTTTCTCTTTTTCATTTATGATTATTGGGCAATTTCTTGCATCTTTCTATTCATCAGATAGGATGGACACTCCTATTTCAATTTACAAATCCTTGATGAGCTTCAAGGATTACTTTATTAAACTAATAATATCTCCTAAATTATTCCATTGTTTTTTTAATGGTCACTTCTAGATTGTAAATATCTTGTATAATATATTCTTTCTATTTTTTGTATGTTTATTTTTAAAAACATCTTGATCGTAAAGTCTACAAAAACAATTCGTTCTTTCATAATTATTCATTCAATTATTTACCAATTACTTTTTGTAATATGACATTAGAGCTAAGGTAATTTTTTTGAAAAATTTATAGTTTCTTATAAAAAGATTACTTTTAATCTTATCAAAATTGCTTTGACATTCAACAATTTAAAAAAATTTATAATTTCTTCATGGAAATTATTTGCCAATAATCTTGGAATTAATTCTAGAACCCAACTAGGGTTTTTTGTGCTAAGCACGGTCGCCATTGCTTTTGCAAAACTCATGCATGGTTTTTGCCTTTGTTTTGTGCATATTTTCTTTGTGAATTCATTTTTGATTGGGAGCCATTTTTCGTTGCATGGTTCCTTGTGTAAAAATCAACATGTCCAGGCTTAGTATTGGCATCCTTCAAAGTTTCTGTTGCTGCTGGCTTATTTTCTTGGGTAGATGTGTGATGATAGGGCTCATTTTTGTGAAAAGCCTCGGCAAAACCCCATTCTTTTGGCTCACTAGTTTCTTCTGTGTTTGCAAACGACAACCATTTTTCCAAAGTTCAGTCATTTTTTGGTCGATTCTTGTGGACAAAGACCACTTCTGTCTTTCAACAATTATTGTGGTCTCTTTCTGTTCTCACACAATCTCCCTCAAGATTTTTGAATTGTTTTTGCTTTTTTGCCATTTTGAAATTCTTTTGGTAGTTGACTAGCGTTTTAATCAAAAGTCTCAGTTTTCGTGACAACTTCAAATTTTGATTTCAGATAATTGATGTTTTTTTTTCGAGATCTCAATTGGGTTGCTTTCACATTTTTCTTGGTGCTTAATTTTCTATTGCAGCCAAAAGTTTATTTTGTTTTCAGATTCATGGTGGGATTTTCAAGATCTCAATTGGGTTTCTGCCTTTGGAATTTTTTGGGTGTCCTATTTTCCATACCTTGAATTTTGTGCCAAGGCATTCACATTTTTTTTGTACTTGTTATTGCCTTCGTAATCAGCACATACAAATTCCTGCTTTGAGCCATCTAGACCTCTTATTTTATGCCTTGAAAAGTGTGCAATGACATCTTGAAGCAACATTTTGTTGGAAGGTAGTAAATATTTTAGTCGCAAGAACTACAATAAAAGCAGTGTACGATAACAATTTTTGAATACAAATGTTTTGACAAAATTGTGTTGGGCATGACTAAACATCCTGAGGAAGCAGGCACAAAGCAAGATAAATTTGATGAGCATAATCAAGAAGCTGCCATGCTCATCAAACTTTCCATCATTGATGATCAACTTCCATAGGTTCCTTCTGGTCAAACAACTACAAAAATTTGGAGCCATCTAAAAGGTTTACATGAAATCTCGGACAAAAGCCATGCATTCTTTGGAAAGAACATGCTCTTCTTGATCATGATGGATGATCGAGTATTGCTATAGCAAAAACTCAGTAAAAATATAGGATACTCGTGATCAATTGGAAACCATTTGACACTAAATGGGAGAAGACATGGTGGTAATCACTTTGAAGAGTCTTCCTTCTTCCTATGAACACTTCTTTGAAACTCTCAACATTGCTTCCACTCATTTTGATATTTTGTCTTCCAATCTATGTATAATTCTTTTACATCAATAATGCTGGAAACAATAATATGGCAATGGTATCAACTCATTTTCTAACAATCAAGCGTTCTCAGTTAAATCCTTAGGACACTATCAGTTCTCTCATTTTTCTCAGTAGAATCCTTCGGCTCACTTGTTAGAAGGCCCAAAGAAGAAATAATGTTTAGTGTAATTACTTCCATAAGTTTGGTAATGAAGTTGGAGTGCAAGTAGTGTCGAGCTTCTCAAGCCAAGTAGTCTAGTACACAGTCTCAAGGAAATGCTACAGAGCACACTCAGCCATGTGAATTTACCTTTTAAGCCTTAATGGCTAAACATCCTACAGATCATAAAAAATACTCTTCTTGGTATATTGATTCAAGTGTCTCTCACCAGTTCACTCATTGGAGGGATTGGTTCAACAACTTCCATTCATGTGTACCATGTTCCAGGCATAGGACTCAATCTTATCTCCATCAATTATATTCTGAGACATTCTCCCTAGCTTGATGTGACCTTTAGTTCACATTAGTGCAATAGTATTAATCAGGAAACTCAATTCATAGTACTTTTTGGTGTTGAAGATTATGGTCTTTTCAAATTTGTTGACTCTGGGGATTCTTAGGAGCTTGAAATGGCAACTCATTGCTCCTCTATGAGTACACTTTGGCATCAATGGTGTGAGCACTTGAATATGCACTCTCTTTCTCAGCTTTTTCAAGAAGATCTTGTCATTGGATTACCAAAGATTCAAACCCTTAATCTTGGAGTTTGCAGAGTATTTCAAGCTGCGAAGCAACATCACACTCCCTTTTCAGATGACGAATCCTTGAGAGCTTCTGAGGTATTATAACTGGTCCATTCCAATTTGTGGACCTATGGCTGCTCCCTTTGTTATCGGGTGCAAGTATTTTTTACTTTTCATTGATGATTTCGGTAATAAAATGTGGGCATATTTTCTTCATAAAAGTTCAGAGGTCTTTTGTATTTTAAATATTCAAATGATTTGTAGAAAAAGAGTCTGTCAACTCATTATTACTCTTAGAATTGACTATGGGGGTGAGTTATGTTTCTCTTCCTTCTCTAATTTCTAAGATCGACATGGCATTAGACGCCAATTAACAATACCCTAGATTCCTTAGCAAAACGGTGTCGTTGATCATAAAAACTACACGATCATCAAAATGCTTCAATCTATGCTTGAACACAAGTAGGTTCCAAAGAAATTTTGTGCTGAAAGCTGCCTACATTGCTGTCAATCATCTCAATCAATAACCTATAGTGGCTTTCAAGAAGCAGGCTCTAAAAGAGGTATGGTCCAATCGTAAGCCCAAGATTAGTCATCTCAAAGTTTTTGGCTCTACTATATTTGTCTAGATCCCTAATGCGAAACACACAAAGTTAGACGCTAAGAGACAGAAACTCATGCTAACTGGCTATGGTGATAATCACAAAGCTTACCGTTTGGTTGGCATAGAGACTAATTGTCTAATTGTCTATTGTGATGTAGTCTTTGATGAGGAACGAGGGTCATTTCAACTCTCTCCTATTATGAATTTAGAGGATCAGTCTCTCCAAGCTCAAGAATTGAATATACATCTTCCATTATGTCCTCCTGATTGGAGGGCTTCAACTAAGAGGACTCCAACCATTCCTTTTCTTGCCTCTCCTCTAGATCCTTCTTTAGGAAGCTCACCTAGACTTGGAGCCATGCCACCTGATTTTTCTTAGGATTCATCCGACCTTCTAGATGATTATGATAATCTCCTTGCACCTACTTTTCAGATGTTAGCACTTCACTATTTACCTAAATGGTGGGCTAAGATGATTGAGAATCTTCACGATGATGAGCTCATTGAGGGTAGAACTGCTCAATGAAAGAGAAAGCCTTCCAACTCGATAAATTCTTCTCTCGTGGGTTTCATAGTGTGTATAAACCTCAAACATACATAGAGGGTAGAGGAATACTTGAGTGGGAATTAGCTATACGGATTGAGCATCACAACCTATTGAAAAATAACACTTGTGTTTTGTTAGATCTTCCTTCAAAACAAAAAACCCATTGGTTACAAATGGGGATACAAAGTCAAATACAAAGTTAATGGTACTTTAGATAAGTACAAGGCTTACCTTGTTGCCAAAGACTTTTCTCATTGTGAACGAATTTACTATGAAGAGACCTTTTCTCCCACTAAAAAGATGAACTCCATCAGGTTAGTCCTTTTCATGGTGGCTTAGTATGACTAAAAGGTCTATCAAATGGGCTAAAAGAGTGGATTCTTGACTAGTGAATTACTAGAAGAAGTGTACATGATGCAACTTTATGGATTCAAGGTTACCAATAAAGAACTCCAGGTACTCAAACTAGTGAAAGCACTATATGGTCTCAAATAGGCTCCTCGGGCATGACACATAAAAATTGAGAAGTACCTCAAAGATCAAAGTTTCTAGAGGAGTCATTCTGACTCAAATTTGTATGTCAAGACTATAGGCAGTAATATCATTCTAGTTATGTGTTGACAATTTGATTATCACTAGCATTTCTGAATCGTTGATTGAAGGAATCAAATAGAATCTCTATCAATCTTTTGACATGACTGACCTTGGACTTCTTCAAAATTGCCTCTATGTCGAGGTTTGGCAGCAACCACAAGACATCTTCATCTCTAAGTATGCACAGGCTCAACTGACATATTCAGAATTTAGGATTGTGAACTTGCATCTACACCTATGGAGTTTGGTCTCAAGTTATCAGCCAAATTTGGTCCTCCAATTGAGAATTAATCTACATTCAGACAACTAGTGGGTATTTTGATATATCTCACCACCACTAGACTTGATCTTTAGCTTTGCAGTGAGTTACATATCTTGCTTGATGACAACTCCCACTTCAGATCATTGGGTTGTAGTGAAGTGCACCTTGCGCTTATTAAGGGCACTCCTAATTTTGGTATCCACTATGGACGAATGAAAAATTCCGGACTTATTGGCTGACAAAAACTTACTTTCAGGTATGTCATCAATTTGGGCACGTGCTATAACTTGGAGTAGTGAAAAGCGACGGGCTGTATCTCTTTCCTAAACAAAATATGAATATATGGGAACAGTCAAAGAAGGTTGTGAGGAAGTTTGCCATCATAAGATGCCTTTTGACATCCGTATGCCTCAAGCATGCTCTTCAACCCTCTTTAGTGACAATCAAGGTGTCCTCAAACTTGCCAAAAATCTAGTCTTCGATGAGTGCGCTAAGCATATTGACGTTTACTGTCATTTTATCCATCAGCTGGTGTAAGGTAGATCCGTGGATTCACAATTTGTTCCTATAGCTGACTAGATTGCTGATATTCTCATCAAGTCCCTATTTCTAGAGAAGTTTGTTGAATTTAGGGGCCAACTTAGAGTTGTTGATAAGTTGACCATTAGGGGAGGGTATTAAAATAATATCTCCTAAGATATTCTATTTCTATTTTAATGTTTACTTCTAGATTGTAAATATCTTATTTAATAGATTCTTTCTATTAGTTGTATGTTTCTTTTAAGAAACATCTCGATTGTAAACTCTATAAGAACAATTCATTCTTTCATAATCACTCATTCAATTATTTACCAATTACCTTAATATCCTCTACATGTTTCACCTCTGTATCCAATAATCTAGTCTTCGATGAGTGCGCTAATCATATTGACATTTACATTCATTTTATCCATCAGCTGGTGTAAGATAGATCCGTGGATTCACAATTTGTTCCTACAGCTGACCAGATTACTGATATTCTCATCAAGTCCCTACTACCAGAGAAGTTTGTCGAATTTAGGGGCCAACTTAGTGTTGTTGATAAGTAAGGTGTCCTCAAACTTGCCAAAAATCTAGTCTTTGATGAGTGCGCTAAGCATATTGACATTCACTGTCATTTTATCTATCAGCTGGTGTAAGATAGAACCGTGGAGTCACAATTTGTTCCTATAGCTGACCAGATTGCTGATATTCTCATCAAGTCCCTACTTCCAGAGAAGTTGTCGAATTTAGGGGCCAACTTAGTGTTGTTGATAAGTTGACCATTAAGGGAGGGTATTAAAATAATATCTCCTAAGATATTCTATTTCTATTTTAATGGTTACTTCTAGATTGTAAATATCTTCTATAATAGATTCTTTCTATTAGTTGTATGTTTTGTTTAAGAAACATCTCGATTGTAATCTCTTTCAGAACAATTCGTTCTTTCATATCACTCATTCAATTATTTACTAATTACCTTTTGTATTATCCTCTACATGTTTCACCTCTCTATCCAATAAGGAAGTATGTAACTTCTCATAATTGAGGCCCTTGAACCCCTTTGGAGTCTCATGAGTTACTCATCGCTTATGCAATTAAGGTGAACAAACAATGTCATATGACAATTCATTAGCATAGATACATCGTCTTTCTCAGTAGTTTCTCTACCCTCCTTGTGAAATGCAGTTTCTAGTGGTCACTTTTCTCACTTATTTGTGACATTGTTTTTGAGGTATGGACAAGAACTGATGGCCTGCTATAGGCTCAAGATTGGACATTGATGGAGAGGCTTTAACCCGTTTCTTAGACTTTTCCAAAGGATAAGGACTTGTAGCTATTTTGGCTGGTCCTTTGTTTGGTTTTGCTTGCTCTTGAATGTATGCCATTACTTGGTCCTTTGTAAGAAGGCCTTTAACTTTTGTTGTCTAGAAAAAAAATGACACCTTTTTAAGGGGTAAAGCACAAGCGTGCTCTCACTTGATTATATGAGCTGTTATATTATTCTTTGCAATGATTGCAAACCCAAGTGAAACTTCCTCAACTTAGTAGTTATACCGTTTTCACATATTTCTGAAGGGGATAGTGTGGGTCTGTTTTGAAACGGTGCTTGGTCTAAGAGCTAGAAGCATTTACTATTCTATAAACCACATGGATACACACCATTTTCACATATTTCCGAAGGGGAGATTGTGGGTCTGTCTTGAAACGGTGCTTGGACTAAGAGCTAGAAGCATTTGCCATTCTATAAACCAGATGGATATGCACAAAACCCCAAACCAACATAAGAAATAAAACAAAACAGAGTTCATTTCAATTCGTAAATTAAAACGCAAACGGCAAATTAAACAAAAAAACCTACCTCTTTTGTTGAAATCTAGCTCTTCAACGTCTAAGAGAACAAACTTGCAACTGTCTAGGAATAACACAAGTACCAGCTTCAAGTATGCAACAATCAATCTTCAACTCTCTTTGGGCAATGGCAAGCAAAAAAGAAAGTTGACCAATGGAGAAAAATGATTTTGGTTTTCATTCTATTGTGTATAAATGAAATAGATCTTACCCTGTTTTTTTCTAGTGGTTAAAATGAGGGTGGGGAGTTGATTTGACCTTTTTGGAAATAAAAGACACTTTAAAATAGTTTTAAACATGTCAAAATTCTGCCAGGTTCACTGGCACAGGCACAAATTTTTCCCAGGTTCGGTAGGGCTGATCCCATAGGCTGGGGGCTGGACTTTTTCCAAACCCATAGGGAACTAAGCCTAGGCTTGGACCTGATTTGAATTGGACTAGGACTTAAGTTTTTCCTGTGGAGAACCTGGTAATGTAGCTCCCAACTGCTTGAAACTTAGTCATAAAGGTCTCAAACTGTTCTCTACATATGTTCCTATCCTCAAGAGATCTTTATGCAATGAAAAAGACAACGGAGTCATCATTACATCCTTTGACTTGGTGATATTCATGCCTTCTCTATCATCATTATCATATGACAATCCACTCACCTTTTTGGTTTTCTTTAATAAGTATGGCTGTCCTAACCTCATTTAGGATTCCACAGGTCTGTGTAACTCTGCTGCAAATCTTTGTTTTCTTATGTAGACTTTAGGACCCTTGATTGACTGCCGTTTCTCACCATGAACCTCATGCACCCAAGACAATAGTTTGCATATTTAACAAACTTTGTGATTACTGTGCCTTGGATTCATATTTGGTATTGACAGTATGAGAACCTTTCACTTTGAAGGTTTGATCCTTCTTGAGTGTTACTAACAATCGCAACAACATTCTCTTTTACCAAATAGAATCCTCAATCACAATCCTTAAATTTTCTGCTTTGTGAACTATAATCCTAAAGCATCACTTAACACACTGTCATGTTCACGTGTAGACTAAAAAATTAAGAAGACCCGTTATTCATGTTCCATATTTTTTTCTGTCCACTTGTTGTCTTTGACCTGATAGTGTATTGACTGCTTTAGAATATATCTTTCTGTCCTTTGACAAGGACTGTCATGCTTTTGTTATTTTATGACTTTCCTTTGTCATTTTTCTCATGGACTGTCCTTCTTAAGATTTTATACTTCTGCCTTCTTAATGTCCAATGCTTCCTCTGTCATGCACTTTAACTTCAATGATTTCTGTCACACATCTCAACACTTTCCTTTATCATAAAATTTTGGCTTGTGACTTGTAGTTTCATACTCCTTCATGATTGTGACTTTCATTCTTTTATCACTATCATTCACATCTATTACAGTTTGAGGTCCATCTTTATGACTGTCGACTTTCCATTTACCACGTCTTCAAGGATTTTGGAATTGAGAATAGTTGTAGAATTATGACAGATTTAAAATTGTTTGGCAGTATTTTGGATTTGATTTACCACATGTTTGTTATCTCTATCTTACGATTGTGGAGACTTTCTATACAAGGGGTTTGAAATTTGTTCTTTGACAAGTTTCAATGCTTCTTGCACACATTTACATGAAACCCCATCATATATTCATCACAACACATGTTCTCCTATAAGATATGGGGTATTTTGTACAAATCATGCTCCCTTTAACATCATTTATTAACAAAATTGTCTCAGACACCTCGTACTTGTTAGGATCTGTTGAATTTGTAGCATCGTTCGGATATCCTGTATCTGATTATTGCTTATATATATAATATATAAATACATAATTATATATACACATATATGTATCTTGGTTCTTAATTGACTGTACAAACTGATTCGATCTGATTCAAATCTCTGTTATAAAGCAGCGATCATACTGTGAATATGATTTGGCTTTTTACTGTTATCATTGTGCCATATCACTAAGTTCGGGTATTATGAAACATCAGACGCCAATAATGGTCAGGCTGTTTGAAACATATAATCACCAAATATGATTAAGGATAACAAATAATGGTTAAGAGTAGTCTCATGTAGAGACATGACCCTGCGTGCCCAAAGTGCACGTAGAGTCATGTCTCTACATGAGACAACCATTCATTCCTTATATATATCAAGTGACATGATTGTTTCGAAACGCATCACACATCATATGTTATTACCTGCAATCTGCATCTTTATATATATGCTCACCTGCGAATTCAAAACACTGCATCAGCAGTGATCATTGAAAGAAGTAAGATACCAGAAATTCATATAAAGCATTTATTCTAGATCCCTGCTGTGATCGATATCAAGTTAAAGCAATCAGATCTGTCATTGTCTGGCAATTATTTATAAGGTAAGCTTCTACCACTGATCTTACATTCCTTAACAGGATCTCTGTAATACTGAGTTTGTTTCAACAATAAATTTACTTTCGAACCCATCATAGGGGCTGTTGGTTTTTCCTATTGTCATAAACTATTCACTCTACCCTATAACCTCTATTTGAAACTTTGGCTATTATCCGTTTCTCACAGATATGTGCACTCTTCCAAGTAGACTTTGTCGTTTAGTTATCTGTTTGAAACTGGGATCTCTCACTGGTGTATAGCTCTTATAATCTCTTAATTTCTTGACACAGTCCGTTTCTTTTTGTGTGATAAAAATATCACTACACCTGATTGCTGTCATGCCCCCTCTTTAATTCCATCTAGCAGAGACTTGTGAGTCAGCTTATTATGGGGTCTTGTAGGTTGATAGGGTTGGATAGAGATCCAGTATGGTTATACAATGTTGGGGATTTGGTGTTTTGGCAGTTGTTGTTCAATTTGGAGACATTCCTTGTTTTTAGGAGGCAGTTCCTAAAAATTAGGGGGTTATTCCTACTTTTTAGGAGGGATGATTAGGCCCAGGGTTGGAGCTCCATGAGATGATTCCTTGAGTTCAGTTTCAGAGGAATAGGTTTGTTTCTTAAGTTTTAGGAGCATCCCTAGATTTTAGGGATGAGATTGCCAATGGATCCTTGATTTCCGACTTGATTTACAGACAGGTGACAGGATGATTTCATAGTTTGTGGTGTCTTTGGGGCATTTTGTAGCTACTTGGGTTATATTTTTAATATTTCCTACGTTAGCGTTTAATATTTAAATAAGGCAAGTTATAGCCATTTTGGAGTAATAAGGGGTTTTCGGCCTCATCTAGATTGCATATCCCTTGGTGTAATAGCTCGTTGGAAAGGTCTTGAACGTTTCTAAATATTTCTCTTTTGACTGAGAGCATTTCGGTGAACGAATTTCTTTCTATTGGGAAAAAGGTCATTTTCTAGATATTTGACCACTTTAAAAATCAGAAATATATTATTTTATAACCCAACACCACATGGAGACACTTTTAGGCTTCGAGCTAAGTTTGGTGGGTTATAAGGAGGTAAAGACAAAGTTCAAAGGCATTATTGACATATTACATTTTGGATTTCTGTTTTGGGCTTTGATTGAGCTTTCAGCATTTGGGACCCCAAACTCACTTGCTTTGCCTATTTGGGACGTAGTCCCCAAAATAGTGGTTTGGATTCTTAGCAGTCAGAAGCATTTTGGAGATTGTGCATTGTTTCTTCAGGGGAACACAGTATTGAGTTATAGAGTTTTAGCTAGGGTTTAGGCATTTTATCCACTTGTGGGCACTTTTCAGTTGTGCGGCCGCGCTTGGCAGCCATATTCTTTCCCATGTGCAGCACTTGAAGAGTTGAAATCTGGCCGTAGCTTCCTTCTGGCCGTAAAGACAAAGTTCAAAGGCATTATTGACATATTACATTTTGGATTTGGGTTTTGGGCTTTGATTGAGCTTTCAGCATTTGAGACCCCAAACTCACTTGCTTTGCCTGTTTGGGACGTAGCCCCCAAAATAGTGGTTTGGATTCTTAGCAGTCAGAAGCATCTTGGAGATTGTGCATTGTTTCTTCAGGGGAACACAATATTGAGTTAGAATTTTAGCTGGGGTTTGGGCATTTTATCCACTTGTGGGCACTTTGCAATTGTACGGCCGTGCTTGGCAGCCATATTCTTTCCCACGTGCAGCACTTGAAGAGCTTGAATCTGGCCGTAGCTTCCTTCTAGGCTCATATTTCTCCTTCACGCCTTCAGGTTGGCTTTGTCCTTGGTTGTATTCATCTGGATATGATTATAAATCTTCATTTGGTTACTTAATAGGCGTATATTCAAAGAAATCTGCTTGAAGCGACTTTGCTTTAATTGTATTTGGAATACATCTTCAAAATTGGTTCATCTTATTGTACTTCTGTTATTACTTATTGAAAATAATCAAAAATATAAAACAATCAAACCCTTCTGCAACTTCTGTCTAGCTCTGCAAGAAAATTTTAATAAACAAGGAGAACAAATTTATAAATATAACTTTATAGTAGATCAGCAGAAGATATCCATCAGGGATCTTTCAAGTGGTATCAATGCTGCCACTGTGGGCTGTACTTTGTCATTCCCACCTTACACAATCTATATAAGAATCCTAAAATTTGCAAAAGAATATTTCTTTAAATATTTTCAAATGAGTCAACTTATAGCTTCAATACTTCTTGGTTTGCAAACAATCAAAAACCTGTTGTTTTATTGGTGCATAAATAAGGAAAAGCATCTCTCACATTCCTTGACTTCTTCAAATTGCCAACTTCTCTTCCCTCCAACAGACATCTTCTTCATTGCATCATTTTAAGTTTTCTTGATGGCCGAAGTGCTCAATGATCCCTTTCGAAACACCCCCCATTCCCTGTTACAAATGTAAATGGCGGAATACTTGAATGAATTAATTAGAGATCAAACTAATCTATATATACAAAGAGGAGAGTCAAATAGAATAGAAACATTCTATTCTAGACTACACCTAAATATTAGAAACATTCTAATATTTACAGAGATATAATAAGATACAATAGTGAGCATTAAAAAGAAACATGAAAGTTATTTTAATACCCCCCCTTAGTGCTCAATCTATTTACTACACCAATAGATCCCCTGAATTTAACAAACTTGTCAGGACCAAGGGGTTTTGTGAAAATATCTGCTGATTGCTTTGAGGTAGGAACATAACGTAACTGAATAGATCCATCTTCTACTAATTGTCGGATGTAATGGCAATGAAGCTCTATGTGCTTGGCTCGTTCATGAAACACTGGGTTCTTGACAAGTTTGAGTACGCTCTGATTGTCTGAAAACAAAGAAGTCAGACCTGCTTGATGAATATGCATATCTGCAAGCATCTGCCAGAGCCAAGCTGCTTCACAAGCTGCCTTGACAGCTCCTCTATATTCTGCTTCTGTAGAGGAGAGTGCATGTGCCTGTTGCTTCTTACTGGTCCAAGTAACTGCGGCAGATCCGATACAAAACACATAGCCAGAAATAGATTTCCTGTCATTAACTGAGCCGGCCCAATCGGAATCGGTGAATCCACTGAGCTGAGGAGTAGTACTCCTTGTGTAAAGAAGACCATAATCTGAAGTACCATGTACATGAACCGTGAGATGTAGCTGACTGCAAAACTGAGATTAGGTCTAGTAGTAGTAAGGTAGATGAGACTACCTACTAGCTGCCTGAAGAGTGTTTCATCTATAGGAGGAGAAACAGATTGTGCGGACAATTTCAGACCAGTCTCCATAGGAGTGGAGGCAGATTTGCAATCCTTCATTCAAAACCTATCAAGCAAACTTCTGGCATACTTGGATTGAGACAAAAAAATACTGTTGTTAGTTTGCCAAACCTCAATACCTAAACAATAATGAAGCAATCCGAGATCTGTCATATCAAAAGTTTTGCATAGATCCTGTTTGATTTCTGAAATCAAATGTTCTGAATTTTCAGTAATGATCAAATCATCCACATAGACAACAAGAAAAAGAATATCATTACCATAGTGTTTAATATACAGATTACTGTCTGACGGACTATGTTGAAATCCTTGAGCAACCAAGTAATGATCAATCTTTATGTACCAAGCTCTAGGGGCCTGTTTAAGACCATAGAGAGCCTTCTGGAGTCTACATACTTTGTGTTCTGAACCGGCAACCTTAAAACCTGGGGGTTGCGTCATGTAGACTTCTTCCTATAATTCACCATTGAGAAAGGCGCTCTTCACATCCATCTGATGAACTTTCCAACCATACTGAGCTGCAATTGCAAGAAGAATGCAAATAGTGCTCATCTTGGCTGTTGGTGCAAATGTCTCCTCATAATCAATGCCTTTGTGCTGGGTGAATCCTTGAGCTACAAGTCTGGCTTTTTATTTGTCCAAGGTACCATTTGCATGGTACTTGACCTTATAGACCCATTTACAGCTAATGGGTTTCTTCCCAGGAGGGAGATCTGAAAGAACCCAAGCGTGGTTCTTTTGAAGACTCTAAAGCTCAACATCCATTGCTTGTTCCCATTCTGGAATTCCTTTGGTCTCTGCATATATCTGAGGCTCAGGGATATTGTGGATGTTGGCCATAAGAGCTATATTAACTGTGTTGTGCTGAAGGCTCTTATTTTTGGAGGTTCTACCCTCAATGAGTTCATTAAGAGGAAGATCACTAATCATTTGAGCCCACCATTTTGGCCGAAGAGTTGAGGAGCCAATATCAGATGCTGTCGGAATAAATGGATGAGAAGCAGGAGCAGGAGTTGTATTATTTGGAAGTGACTGAGGTGGTGTATTAGTAGCATCAGATGACTCATATAAAATAGAAGAACCCAAGTCAGAGATTGCTGAAGACTGAATCTCGGAATGTGGTGGGGAGTCAAAGAGCGGAAATGGTCCAAATTCTTCATCAAACACAACATCACGACTGAAGATTAAATGATCAGTATTTACATCAATCAGTCTATAGGCCTTATGTGTGTGATTGTATCTTGTAAACATAAGTTTCTGGCTTTTGGAATCCAACTTAGTGCGTTTGGCATCAGGAATCCATACATATGCCAGAGAGCCAAAAACTTTCAAATGGTTGATCCTAGGTTTATGACCAGACCAGGCTTCCTCAGGAGTCTTATGATTAACTGCAAGGGTGGGTGACCGGTTAAGAAGGTAGACAGCTGTGGATATTGCTTCTTCCCAGTATTTTCTGGGAACATTTCTATGTTCTAGCATAGCCCTATCCATTTCTGTGATGGTACGGTTTCGACGCTTTACAACACCATTTTGCTGAGGGGTGTGAGGTGTGGTGAACTGACATCTAATGCCATGAGTAGTACAGAAGGTAGAGAAAGCAGAAGAACAAAATTGCCTCCCATTATCGATCCTAAGAGTACGGATGGAGGAACCAGACTCTTTTTCTACTAGAGCTTTAAACTGCTGAAATACAAGAAATGCATTTGATTTTTGTTTAAGAAAATATACCCACATTTTGCGACTGAAATCATCCACAAAGAGTAAAAAATACCTATTCCCAGCAATAGAAGGAGTATTCATAGGACCACATGCATCAGCATGGACTAGCTGGAGTACTCTGTATGCCCGCCATGATTCACCATTCTTAAATGGTGTCCTATGTTGCTTCCCTACTTGGCAAGCTCCGCAAACGCGATGGTTCTGGGTTTGAATATTAGGTAGGCTATGGACTAAATTATCCCAAGCAAGTTGTGCTAGATATTGAATGTTTAGATGACCGTATCGCTGATGCCAGAGACTGCTGAAAGTGGATGATTCGGCGATGAAGGTATGCTCAAGGGAATCGCCTGAATCTACAAGCCTATAAATACCATGATCCTCAAGACCGAAAGCAAGGGTAGTGCGAGAAGCATGATCAATAATCGAACACTTATTTCCACTGAAAATGACATCCAACTGAGGAGAGTGCTTCATAATTTGACTAACAGACAGAAGATTATATTTCATGCCAGGAACATAACATACATTGAGAAACATGAGTTTTCTTCCTCCAGACTGAATTTGAACATTGCCCTTGCTGACAATATTGTATTCTTCGCTGCCTCCAAAGATTACTGAGTCAGAATAGGGAGTGAATTCAACAAACCAATCATGCCTATGAGTGAAACGTCGGGAGGCACCAGAATCGATGTACCAGGCATAAGATTTCACGCGATTTGCAAGCTGGCCATAAAGGCATGGTAGATAGATTCTTTCTGCTCTGAATGTTGGGCAGCATTGGCTTGTTGTTTAAATGAGCCCGACTTCTGATGTTGTTGATGCAGATGCTTATAATATGTGAATATTTCAAATGGCACAAACTTCGAGGTGAGAAAATGAAAGACCCAAAAAAATTGGAGTACCCAGAAAAGAGTTTGAAAAACCAAGAAATAAAATGTTGTCGGAATCCGGATCCGCTGGCTCAAAAATTGAGGCACCCACAAAAATCTAATGAAGACCCATTTGAGATTTCAAAAAATCCACCGAGAATATGTGATCAAAATTTTTTTCGAAGTAAAAAAACTAGGGTTTTGAGTAGAATAACAGTCGGCGGCCAAAGAGGTCAAAAAGTCAAAAAAATGATGTTTGCAGGTAAGAAAAAAACAACAAAACCCAGCAGGTGAAATGCGAGCAGAATATGCAACAGGGATAGAGAGACCCGTTTTTGAAAAAAACAACCAAAAAATCCCACTTTTTGAGATTTGGGTGTGAACAGATTTGAAAAAATGACCTCTAGATTTGAAAAAACAACCTTTAGATTTGTGATTTACAGACTAAGCCACGGGTTTCCAAGAAAAAAAATTGGGAGAAAACTAATCCACGATTTTTCAAGAACACCAGTAGCTGAAGACAATTTTTCAGTCGATTTGCAAAAAGGGTTTAAACCCTAGCTCTGATACCATGTTACAAGTGTAAATGGCGTAATACTTGAATGAATTAATCAGAGATCAAACTGATCTATATATACAAAGAGGAGAGTCAAATAGAATAGAAACACTGTATTCTAGACTACACCTAAATATTAGAAACGTTCTAATATTTATAGAGATATAATAAGATACAATAGTGAGCATTAAAAAGAAACATGAAGGTTATTTTAATATTCCTTTCAAATAACAGTTAGAATTTTTTACCTTGGTGTGCCCTGTTGTCAGTGCCCATAAAGTTTTTCCTTTTGAATATTCTTTGAACAGTAATTACAGCCATTGATCAGTATTGAAACCTTCTTTCACTTATCCAAACATCCACCAGGTGCTAGGTGCTCTTCAAATGTTGTAACCCTAGAAAAGAAAGAAAATGTTCTGCTAGGATAATGAATGATAAAATAATTACCACACATTGTTAGTTTGTGGTGACTGATTAGGGAAGTAATGTACATCATAAATTCTTTGGGGTAATATTCGCCAATTTATGGCTGACATGTTGTAACCTTCAAGTGGCAAAAATACTTGTATAAAAGAGCTTAGGTTGAGGGATTGTATTATGGTGAATGATGCGAAAATTGGTTCTTGCGGCGGTATTGACCTGTAAGGGATTATAGATTGTAATCAGGTTGTAATCATTGGATCGTAATAATATCGGACTTGTTGTTTGGTGGATGTAGCCTAGGGTTTGGGTGAACCACGTTAAATCATGGTGTCTTGTGTTCTTTTCTGTGTGATCTATTATTTTCTGATATTGTTTATATTTGCATGTAATTGTTATTTCTGTCTAAGGTTTAATCCTAACAAGTGGTATTAGAGCAAGGTTGTTTTACAGTTATCCTTTGCAGGAAAGTTTCACAGTTGAGTGGGAGCGACGAGTGGGATCTTTTAGACAAAAAGGCACTTGGAAGCATTGGATTATGCCTGGCACGATTGGTGGCATTCAATATTACAAAAGAAAAGACAACAAAAGAGTTGATGAAAACCCTAGCGATACTGTATGAAAAACCCTCCCCTTCAAACAAGGTATTTCTCATGAAGCGTTTATTTAATATGAAAATGGCAGAAGGTGGATCTATTGCGGATCATTTAAATGAATTTAATACTATTACAAGTCAGTTATCTTCTGTGGGTATCAATTTTGATTAAGAAATTAGGGCTCTCTTGATTTTGTGTTCTTTGCCTGAAAGCTGGAATGGCTTGGTAATGGCTATGAGTAATTCTGTTCCTAGATCTAGTACCCTAAAATATGATGATGTGATCGGTGTTATTTTGAGTGAGGAAACTCATAAGAAATCATTGGGTGGATCTACATCAGGAAGTGCTTTGAATGCACAAAGCAAAGGCAGAAAGACCTAGAGAGGAAGTAATTTCGAAAATCGTGGGAAATCAAGAGGAAAGTCAAAAAGGAGGAGGTCTCGATCAAGAGGACCGAACGACTGCTAGTGCTGTGGAAAACCAGGGCATAAAAATAAAGATTGTTGTAGTCGAAAGAAAAATGAAGGAGATAAAACCAGATGGAGACAAGAAGGCAAATGTGGTAAGTAACAAATCCGAAGAAGATGCTTTGCTTCTGTCTTTAGAAAGTGTTGATGATTCATGGGTTTTAGATTCTGGTGCTTCATTTCATGCTACACCTCATAGAGATTATTTCATTGATTATGTCCAAGGGGATTTTGGGCTTGTTAACTTGGGGGATAATGAAACCTGTCAGATTGTTGGAAAAGGAAAAGTTAAGATTAAGTTGCAGAATGGAAATCATTGGCTACTACATGAGGTAAGACATGTTCGAAGGCTAAGTAGGAATTTAATTTCAGCAGGGCAACTCGGTGATGAGGGTTGTGTAGTTACTTTTAATAATAAAAATTGGAAGGTTTCAAAAGGTTCTCTTGTAGTAGCAAAAGGTGTGAAAGTAGGCACCTTATATCTTTGTACAGGTCATATTGTTCCTTCTACTTTAATTGTTTTAGAGAAAAAATGAATGTTAAAGAACAGTTGCTGCTATTGAGCAGGGAGAACAGATAGTTGCTGTAGATTCTGATACAGCGTTGTGGCACAACAGACTTGGGGACATGAGTGAGAAATGTATGAAAGTACTTCATTCGAAGAAAATTTTACTAGGTCTGAAATGTGTTAATATGGATTTCTGTGAAAGTTGTGTGTATGGAAAATAAAAGAGAGTGAGTTTTGTGAAGACTAGGAAGAAAAATAAAAGGGAAAAATTAGAGCTTGTGTATACAAATGTATTGGAACCAGCTCAGGTATCTTCTCTTGGTGGCTCTCATTATTATGTTACATTTATTGATGATGCAACTAGAAAACTATGGATTTATTTTCTTAGATAGAAATCTGATGTATTTCAAACTTTTAAGAAATGGAAATGCTTGGTTGAAAATGAAACTGGTAAGAAATTAAAATGTCTTAGATCTAATAATGGTGGTGAGTATTGCAGTCATAAATTTGAAGATTATTGCTCCACTAATGGCATTCGTAGACAAAAAATTA
Organism: Cupressus sempervirens; assembly: GCA_028749045.1. Lineage (NCBI taxonomy): Eukaryota > Viridiplantae > Streptophyta > Pinopsida > Cupressales > Cupressaceae > Cupressus > Cupressus sempervirens. The sequence continues at coordinate 784,823,911 of CM053785.1, read as the reverse complement.
TTCCAAGGACTCCACAGGAAAATGGAGTGGCTGAACGAATGAACAGGACTATAATGGAGCATGTAAGGAGCATGAGGTTGCATGCTGGGTTACCTTTACACATGTGGGCAGAGGTTGTCAATACTATTGTATATTTGATTAATAGAGGTCCTTTTACTTTTTTAGGTTGTGGTATTCCAAAGGAAGCATGGACTGGTAAGAAGGTGAGTTATTCTTTTCTCAAAACCTTCGGTTGTGAAGCATTTGCTCATATAGATTCTGAAAATTAAACCAAGTTGGAAGCTAAGTCAAAGAAATGTGTATTTTTTGGATATGGCATTGATGAATTTGGTTATAGACTTTGGAATTTTGAAAATCGTAAAATTGTAAGAAGTAGGGATGTCATATTCAGTGAGAAAGTGCTGTACAAAGATCTGTTGCAACAACATGAGAAGAAAGAAAATGATTATGTAGTGCTAGATGATACTCCAAAAGATTATGTTCCAATAATTCCTCATGATGTGCAACAACCGCAACAACAAATACCACCCACACCAGTGAATGTTAGACAATCAACAAGGCTAATTAGGCCTCTAGAAAGATTTTCTCCCTCTTTGTATTCTATTTTACTAATAGATGCTAGTGAACCTGACTATTATGATAAAGCTATGCAGGTGGATACTAAGATTCAGTGGAAGTTTTCCATGCAAGAAGAAATTGAGTCTTTGCTGAAAAATAAGACTTGAGATTTATGCAAGTTGCCTGCAGGTAAAAGGGCTTTACAGAATAAATGGGTTTACAGGTTAAAAAAAGAGGATGGAGGTAAGAAAAGATTTAAAATCAGGTTAGTGGTAAAAGGATTTGCACAGAAAAATGGCATTGATTTTGATGAGATATTTTCTCCTGTTGTTAAGATGACTTCTATTCGCACTATTTTGAGTATTGTGGCTACTGAAGATTTGCATTTGCAGTAGCTTGATGTTAAAACAACCTTCCTTCATGGTGATTTGGATGGAGAGATATATATGGCACAGCCACAAGGCTTTGACGTCAAAGGTAAGGAGAACTTAGTGTGTAGATTGAAAAAAAGTTTATATGGCTTGAAGCAAGCACCTCGGCAATGGTCTCTAAAATTTGACAGTTTTATGCATGAGCATGGATATAGCAGGTGTCATTCAAATCATTGTGTTTATTTTAAGAGGTTGGATGATGACAGCTACATTATTTTATTTTTATATGTTGATGATATGCTTGTAGTTGGGTTTAATATGGATCACATTAAGGCGCTGAAATGCCAATTAGCACATGCATTTTTTATGAAGGATTTGGGGGCAGCAAAACAAATCCTTGGTATAAAGATTTGTAGAGATAGGAAGAACGAGAAATATATGCTATCTCAGGCTGATTATGTTGAGATGTTGCAACATTTCTCTATTGAGAATGCTAAAGCTGTTAGCACGCCTTTACTTGGTCATTTGAAGTTGACTAAGGAGATGTGTCCAAAGACACAAAAAGAGGAGGATATGATGTCTAAGGTACCCTATGCTTCAGCTATAGGAAACTTGATGTATGCTATGGTATGTACAAGGTCAGATATTGCACATGTAGTGGGGGTCGTTAGCAGGTATATGAGTCATCCAGGCATTGAGCATTGGAATGCAGTAAAATGGATTCTCAGATATTTGAGAGGAACATCCAGTAAGTGTTTACATTTTGGGGGCTCTACTACTGACTTATAGGGATATGTTGACTTAGATTTGGTAGGGGATATTGATACTAGGCAGAGTACTACAGGTTATGTATAGACTGCTGGTGGGGCAGTGGTGAGATGGGTTTCTAGGTTACAAAAGGTTAATGCTTTATCCACTAAAGAGGTAGAATATGTTGCTGCTATAAAGGCAGCCAAGGAGATGATATGGCTTCAGTTCTTCTTGGAACAATTGGAACAACCTCAGAGAGATAATTATTTGTTTACAGATAGTCAGATTGCCATTCATCTTGCAAAGAATTCAACTTTTCATTCAAAGAGTAAACACATTCAATTGCAGTACCATTTCATTTGGTTAGTTTTGGATGATGGACAGTTAAAGCTGGATAAGATACATACAGATGACAATCCAACGAATATGTTTACAAAGGTAGTGACAAGGGAGAAGCTGAATTCATCTTCAGCTTTGGTTGGTTTTCTAGACTGAACAGGAATAAAAGAACAACAGAGTCCAGAGTGGTTTGATCCAGTGGGAGCTTCATGGAGTAGTGGCATAGCTACAGGATTAGTCTCCGAGTGGGAGATTGTTGTCTTGTGTGGAGTCTGATCAGTCCCCAAGTGGGAGATTGTTAGTTTGTGGTGACTTATTAGGGAAGTACTATACTATTCACTGATTTGCCACTAAAGTTTGGGTTAATATTCGGCAATTTATGGCCGACATGTTGTAACCCTAATGGGGCAAAAATACTTGTATAAAAGGGCTTAGGGTTAGGGATTGTATTATGGTGAATGATGAGAAAATTGGTTCTTGCGGTGGTATTTAGCTATAAGGGATTATGGATTGTAATCAGGGTGTAATCATTGGATCGTAATAATATCAGACTTGCTGTTTGGTGGACATAGCCCAGGGTTTGGGTGAACCACGTTAAATCTTGGTGTCTTGTGTTCTTTTCTGTGTGATCTATTATTTTCTGATATTGTTTATATTTGCATGTAATTGTTATTTCTGTTTGAGGTTTAATCCTAACACACATAATTAGTAAACAAGGTGTTCATTGATGTTAAAGTTGAAATTTGTTGTTACTTGTAATAGCATTTATTGATTTCTATGTTTTTCAAGTTATTCTCTCAATGAATATGTATATGATATTAAGAGGCATGTCTTCCGTAGGGACATCTCCCTTATTAATATCTAAACCTACATTAGTCATCACAAATGATATTTGGTCAAGGTATTATCATGATTCTAATATAGATAATGTAATGTCCCCTTTCTAGCATTCATAGCATGATGTTGTCGTTAGCCTATTTCCCCACAGTCCCGTAGGCTAACTAGGACATTAAAGGGTCTTAGAGGCCATTTGGCCTAGACAGTTTTAGTTGCAGGTCTTTCTGAGGGGTTCTGAGGCAACTTTGGGCATACTTACTATTTATAGTAAGTCATCTTGGACATGGCTGGACATTCAGTCACAGTGGTATATCGATGGTAATTGTTTAAAATCGACAAGAAAACTTATTTATCATTGATAAGATTTGTTATGCATTGATAAAGCCATTTTATAAAGTTAAATTTAAATATTTAACTTTATTAATGCATAGACTATAGTTTGTGGGAAATATTTAAATTAAAAGAGTTCCCTTTATTTTTATAACACATTGGAGACATAAGGTACATAAAGGGAGTTATGTTTTATCCCACATTGAGAAAACGAAGGATTGAGCTCTTGTGAGAACACTATAAAAGAAATGGAAGAGCTTTTTTTTTGATGCTTGGATGAAGATTAATGTTATGTTGCTGGATATCTGATTATCGGGCTTGGAGGACGGAATCCCTCTTTGCTAGCATTCTCTTCGCTGTTGGAAGACACAGTCAGGAGGATCAAGGGTGTTTTCACTTCAGGAAACACACTGGGTTTCATTTGGGGCGTTCACATAAAGAAATTTACAAGGGTTTGAGGTGCAGATCTGAAGTTGGTTATTGCTATAGTGCCGCATGAACAGTATTTTGCTATAGTCGGCATGAATAGTATTTTGCTACAGTACGGCGGGAACAGTGTTGGTATCAAGTTTACTTGTTTTTCCGGCTGATTAGAAGTTCGGAAGGCTGCCGACTACATCTGCAAAATACTACAGCAACTAATTCCAAGTTTCTTCTGTCAAATTTTGATACTTTGCATAATAATTGTTGAATACAAGTCTGAATAGTTGTTGCAGCCTTTAAGGCAGCTGTAAGTGCACATCTACATTTAAAAATCACCCTTTATTAGCAGATTGAAAGAGTTTCCAGATTTTTCATATACTGTTTAATGTGTGCCAAGTGTTTGTGAAAATGTTATGATGTGTATTATGCATTTTAATGTCACTTCATAGTTGTTCGTAAATCTACTAATTGGAAAGCAATTTATTGAGGAAATCAGCTTATGAGTTTGCATACAAAGTGTTTGACAATATTCCTTAAGTTAAATTTCTACAAGTCAAAGTTCAAATCAGGGGAGGATATTACAGTGGTATCAGAGCATTTATGTTTGAGCATGCGACAGGGGCCTTATAATTTCCGCAATACCAAAGCAAGACAAAGTAGGAGTTCAGACCTGCAAAGAAAACAGTCTAGTTCATTCGTACAGGGGGATATAGAATCCAGTCATACAGACACAGCGGAGGTATTCTTTGATCAAGACAGCAATATGGGTGACCGAAATGACAGGAATACAAGATTAGGTGGAGGCAGAAATGCCGGTCCAGAGCCTGGAGAGGAAAGATTCTTACAGTTATTAGAGACCTTGGTACAGGGTCAGCGAGTAGCAGAACAAAGGGCACAGGAACAGAATCAGAGATTGGATCTTATGATGCAGATGATGGCTCATCAAATGGGGTTGAATGCTAACATGGGTGGAGGAAATAATCAGAATGGTAACAATCAGAATGGAAATGATTAGGATGGGACACATAATGGAGATGAACAAGTTGGGAACAATTTCGGTCATGCACCCCAGCGAGCTAGGACAGTGAGTTCAAGGCCCATGATTCCTACATTTCCTCCTAGAGCTCCAGAGCAGCTCGTACCAGAGCCCCAGATTACTGATATACAGGACCAGTTGAGGAGAGATTGGGAAGCTGGAGGGCCAAATTTTACTGCTGGAATTACCTTTAGGGAGTATGTGGATGTGCGGATGAAACATATGCCACGTGGACATGACAGGAACCAGAGCTATGAGCTACGGAAGAAAGTAGGGAGACTTGAGTTACCATATTATGATGGCTCAGGAAAGTCTATAGCAAGAGCTTGGGTTCAAAAGCTTGACACATACTTTCAATTGAACCCTATGCTCGAGGAAGAATCTATTAAGTACGCAGCAATTCATCTGGATGGGTTAGCACACGAGTGGTGGCATCATGGTATGGTCACTATGGGACATGCACACATTACCTCATATGTGGAGTTTACAGAGAGGCTGATTGAACAGCTCAGCTTAAACAGTGGGGATCATTGGAAACATACATTTCAGAGTTTCAGAAACTTGCAGTGTTAGTAACAGATGTATCTGAACGGAGGATACTAGTTCTATTTATGGATGGGTTAGCTGATCCATTGAGAGGGTGGATTAAAGCTCTCAACCCTCCCACTTTGCAGGAAGCCATTAAGAAAGCTCGTGACATGGATTCCTCTTCATCTTCAAAAAAAAAATTCCAGGCAAAGAGTTTCCCTTCAAGGAAAGATAAGGACAGGAAACCTTTTCATAAAGAGGTTCAGCCAGCTAAGGAGGAAAGTAAGAGGTTGGACAATGAGACACTTAATGATCTCAGGAAGAAGAAGCTTTGTTTTCATTGCAGGGAGCCTTGGGATTTGTCACATAAGTGTCCATTGAAAGCAAAAGCTAAGCAGATGGACTACTTTTCAGCCGAAGAGTCAGTAGATGGAGATTCAGAGCAGTCATCCGAAACAGATGGAGATGATGATAGTTCTTCACAGGAGGAAGCACGCGGTGATAGCTCAGTTGTCAAGTATACAGGAGGCCGTCACTTTCAGAGTTAGGGGAACCTTGGATGGACAGAGAGTTGTGGCACTCATTGATACAGGGGCGACACATAACTTCATTGATAAGAAGTTTGTGACACGCAGAGGGCTACATACAGAGGAGCATAGGGGATTTAAGGTGATGGTTGCCGATGGCTTCAAAATTGAATGTACCAAGAAAATCTCCAACTTGCAGCTTCGTTTGGGAGATTATGACATGACAGGAGATTTCTTTGTGGTCAACATTGGTGATCAGGATATGGTGCTTGGGATGAACTGGATGAAGTCTCTGGTAGAGTTTACATTTAACCTTGAGAAAATGGAAATGAGGTTTGAGGCAAATAGTAAGAAGATAGTGCTCAAAGGTTTGTCAGATGGGAGACTTCGAGTGGTGTCACTCAAGCGGATGCAGAGTTTCTTTAGACATGATCAGGTGCAGTGGGCAACAGAGTTTAGAGTAATGCCTGAGATGACAGAGCAGCATAAACAAGAGTATCCACCTGATGTACAAAAAAAAAACTAAACATACTAAGGTGTTTGGTGAGATACCTCCAGGGAGACCCCCAGATAGGGGAATCGAGCATGTTATTGAATTAGAGGAAGGGGCTAAGCCAGTTATCATCACACCTTACCGCCATCCGAAGAGATGTAAGGATGAAATAGAAAAAGCAATTAAGGAGTTGATTGACATGGGGCACATACGGCCAAGCAAAAGTCCTTTCGCTTCTTCAGTAGTATTGGTGAAGAAGAAGGATGGTACAATGAGGATGTGCATTGATTATAGGGAGCTAAACAATAAGACAATCAAGAACCGATACCCTATCCGGCGCATCGATGAGCTTATTGATGAATTGCATGGTGCATGCTTCTTCTCCAAGATTGATTTGAGATCCGACTACCATCAGATACGGGTTAGAGAGGTGGATGTGGAGAAGACAACTTTTAGATGCCACTATGGACATTTTGAGTTCTTAGTCATGCCCTTTGGGTTGACAAATGCCCCTGCCACTTTCCAGTCCTGTATGAATAGATTGTTCAGAGATCAGTTGAGGAAGTTTGTGTTGATATTTTTTGATGATATACTGATATACAGCCGTACTTGGGAGGAACATTTGAAGCATATTTATACAGTGCTCAGTATTCTAGAGAGGGAGTCATTATATGCCAAGATGAGTAAATGTGAGTTTGGGATGACAGAGTTGCTCTATCTAGGGCATATTATTAGTGCAGGAAGTGTTCTGGTTGACCCAGACAAGATCAGGGCCATTTTGGATTGGCCACCACCTAGGAACACTTCACAACTCAAGGGATTTCTCGGGCTTTGTGGGTTCTACCGCAGATTTGTGAAGGGATTTTCACAGATAGCAGCACCACTTACAGATTTGACACGGAAAGATAGTTTCAAGTGGTCAGAGAGGGCTCAGGATTGTTTTGACAGGTTTAAGGAGCTGATGAGTACATGTCCTGTTTTAGCCATTCCAGATTTCACTAGTCCGTTTGAGCTGTAGTGTGATGCCTTGGGAGAGGGCATAGGAGCTGTTCTCATGCAAGACAAACATCCCATCGCATATGAGAGTAGAAAATTACGAGGTGTGGAGAGAACCTACAGCATCTACGACAAAGAGATGCTAGCAATCATGCACGCGCTAGCTAAGTTCAGGCAGTACTTAGTGGGAAGCCGGTTCACAGTAAAAACAGATCATAATAGCTTGAAACATTTCCTTGGACAGAAGGACCTTAATGACAGGCAACAGAAATGGGTGAGTAAATTACAGGCCTATGATTTTGACATAGCCTATGTCAAAGGGAAGAAAAATATTGTTGCAGATGCTTTATCTAGAAGGCCTCATTTGCTTGCTGTCGGGATAGTCATGGATGATTGGAGAGAGATGATCTTGGCAGAATATGCCAAGGATAGTTGGGCATCTCGCATTATTGAGGGAGCTATTCAAGATAGTCGATACACTGTCGTAAATGATCTGATCATCTACAAGGAAAGGATTTATTTAGTACCCAGGTCTGTTATGAAGCAGAAGATTTTGAGGGCATTTCATGATTCACCAATGGCAGGACATCTCGGATTCTTTAAGACATATCGACAGGTGAGAGAGCGCTTCACTTGAAAAGGACTCAAATCAGAGGTGCTTCAGTTTGTGAGGGAATGCTCTGTGTGTCAGCAGAACAAACAGGAACATTCTTTTCCGGGTGGTTTACTACAGCCCCTACCCATACCAGAGAAGAAGTGGGATAGCATTTCCATGGATTTTATCACAGGCCTCCCCAAGGCACAGGGTCGGGATTGTATCTTTGTTGTGGTAGACAGATTGACGAAATTTTCACATTTCTTTGCAATTTCGTCTACATATTCAGCAGCACAAACAGCAGAACTATTTTTTCGAGAGGTATTCAGACTACATGGGATACCACGGAGCATAGTCAGTGACAGAGACAACAGATTTATGAGCCACTTTTGGCAGGAGTTGTTCAGGTTATGTGGAACAGAGCTCACTCCGAGTACTAGCTACCACCCCCAAATTGATGGGCAGACAGAGATAGTGAACAAATGGGTTGAGGGGTACCTTTGAAACTACATTGCAGGAGAGCAGAAGGCTTGGGTGAAGTGGCTACATCTAGGGGAGTACTGCTATAATACCTCTTTCCATATGTCTATTCAAATGTCCCCTTTTATGGCACTGTACGGGTATGATGCTCCTAATTTTTTGGATTTGTTATTTGGGGACAGCAGGGTGCCTAAGGCCAAGGATACTTTGCAGGAGTGTCAGGACATTATGCGATCCTTGAAGGAAAATTTGCAAAAAGCACAAAATCAACAAAAACAATATGCTGATCAGCACAGGGTTGAGAGGTCTTTTGAGGTGGGGGATATGGTGTACCTCATGTTACAGCCGTATAGACAGTCCTCTCTCAAGAAGAGTGGAGCAGAGAAATTGAAACCACGCTACTATGGACCGTTCAAAGTAATCAGGAGAGTGGGCGAAGTAGCTTATGAGTTGGAGTTGCCTGCAGACACTAAAGTGCATAATGTGTTCCATGTGTCACGCCTTAAGAAGGCATTGGGTCACAATGTGGTGCCTTTAATAGTATTGCCACCTCTTGATGATGAGGGAAAGCTTATCTTGGTTCCCGAGGCCATACTTGACTCCAAGGAGAGGGTGCTTCGTAGGAGGACTATCAGGGAGTATCTAGTGAAGTGGAGGAACCTACCTGTCGAGGATGCTACTTGGGAAAATGAGTAGATATTGTAGCATCCAGAGCTGAAATTGCTTGAGGACAAGCAATTTTGGGAAGGGCGGACTGTAATGTCCCCTTTCTAGCATTCATAGCATGATGTTGTCGTTAGCCTATTTCCCCACAGTCCCGTAGGCTAACTAGGACATTAAAGGGGCTTAGAGGCCATTTGGCCTAGATAGTTTCAGTTGCAGGTCTTTCTGAGGGGTTCTGAGGCAACTTTGGGCATACTTACTATTTATAGTAAGTCATCTTGGACATGGCTGGACATTCAGTCATAGTGGTATGTGGATGGTAATTGTTTAAAATCGACAGAAAAACTTATTTATCATTGATAAGATTTGTTATGCATTGATAAAGCCATTTTATAAAGTTAAATTTAAATATTTAACTTTATTAATGCATAGACTATAGTTTGTGGGAAATATTTAAATTAAAAGAGTTCCCTTTATTTTTATAACACATTGGAGACATAAGGTACATAAAGGGAGTTATGTTTTATCCCACATTGAGAAAACGAAGGATTGAGCTCTTGTGAGAACACTATAAAAGAAATGGAAGAGCCTTTTTTTTGTATGCTTGGATGAAGATTAATGTTATGTTGCTGGATATCTGATTATCGGGCTTGGAGGACGGAATCCCTCTTTGCTAGCATTCTCTTCGCTGTTGGAAGACACAGTCAGGAGGATCAAGGGTGTTTTCACTTCAGGAAACACATTGGGTTTCATTTGGGGCGTTCGCATAAAGAAATTTACAAGGGTTTGAGGTGCAGATCTGAAGTTAGTTATTGCTATAGTGCCGCATGAACAGTATTTTGCTACAGTCGGCATGAACAGTATTTTGCTACACTACGGCAGGAACAGTGTTGGTATCAAGTTTACTTGTTTTTCTGGCTGATTAGAAGTTTGGAAGGCTGCTGACTACATTTGCAAAATACTACAGCAACTAATTCCAGGTTTCTTCTGTCAAATTTTGATACTTTGCATAATAATTGTTGAATACAAGTCTGAATAGTTGTTGCAGCCTTTAAGGCAGCTGTAAGTGCACATCTACATTTAAAAATCACCCTTTATCAGCAGATTGAAAGAGTTTCCAGATTTTTCATATACTGTTGAATGTGTGCCAAGTGTTTGTGAAAATGTTATGATGTGTATTATGCATTTTAATGTCACTTCATAGTTGTTCGTAAATCTACTCATTGGAAAGCAATTTATTGAGGAAATCAGCTTATGAGTTTGCATACAAAGTGTTTGACAATATTCCTTAAGTTAAATTTCTACAAGTCAATGTTCAAATCAGGAGAGGATATTACAGATAATATATATTTCTGCTCATGATTAATATTTGCTCATGGTTAACTAGTAATCATAATAGTTTATCTCTTGATCAAATCAATTTGACTAAAGCTATAATATTAACACACATCATAATTTATCAATACTCTTCAACAATAATATGATTATTAATTAGTCCTATATATAATCGATCATGTATATGTATTTAATAATATGACTATTATTAAATATATATACATAACTGGGTAATTAGTAAATCATTGATTATTAGTCATATATAGAAGAGATTAATTATGATCAACATTATCATGGCAGATAATCAGATCAGAATAATGTAAGGATAGAGATCAAATCTTCAAGGTCAATAGGCTACATATACATTTTGATTTCATTGGTTAGAACAATCTAACCGAAGCTACAAAAATCTAACACTCCCTCTTAGCTAGGGAGGAGAGCTTCTGTCCATAATGTAAACACAATAGATCCATTTATTGTGAGAAAGATATCACCTCATCATGATATTAGAAGTTAAGGTATATTCATGAATATCAAGACTCATGATATCCACTATAAACTATTGTTAGATAAAGATCCCGTCTTACATGATATGATGAGTTATGGCATATCCATGGATATCAAGTCTCATGATATCCACCATAAACTTTTGAGAGAAGGATATCACCTCACCATGATATTAGAAGTAATGACATGTTCACGTTTATCAAGTCACATGATATTCGCCATAACTCACAATATCCATTATGGTACGTGCATAGATATCAAGTCACATGATACCTACCATAAGGATATCAGTTCATGGCATATCCACGGATATTAAGTCACATAATATCCACCATGAGAATCTCAGTAATATCACTCATATGGCTATCCATAGATATAAAGTTACATGATATCCACCATAATTTGATATTACTTAATAGATATTAACTATCATGTCATGTCCACAAATATCAAATCTCACGGTATCCATCATGATAGTGTGGTTAAATATTATAAAGTTGTCACCTTACAATAATAACCAGAAGTACAAGTGTTCATCATTGAAAGATCGTCACCTCTCAATGATGTTTACAGGGTTTCTTGAAGTCACACACATGACCTCCTCTCAATGATGTTTACAGGGTTTCTTGAAGTCACACACATGACCTCCACCATGAACCATATCACAGGTTGTCTATAAGGATTTACAACTTTACACCTCAACTTTCTCTTCAAAGAGAAAAATGCATTAACAAGGGCTTGCACTTTAAACTTCTTCCTTACAGAGAAGAATGTAATAAGTAGATCTACACAATGATGTGGTTCCATTTGTAGCTCAAGATCTTGCATCAACCTCCTGACCTCTTCGTCCAATGTTGCCTCTAATGAAATATCAAACTCTCTTTGAATCCAATATCAACCTCTAGACCTTCTCATTCAAGGTTTCTTCTATAGGTTTGTCAAACTCCCTTTGAATGCTATTTTCTCTTCTTCGAAATGTTTCAGCCATCAACTTAGTCCCATGACTAAGTATCCATCTATCCAGGAATATCAAATGAGACTCTATCTCATGAATCTTAAAGTCTTCTAACTGATACATTTTACTGATCACTAGAAAGTCCATCTCGACATGGTCTACTCCGTCTAAGCCAATATGACCAAGATCCTTAGAAATCCAGTGAAGCATATCCTCTAGTTGGTCCCTTTTCCATGGAAACATACTGTTTGCTTCTTGAATACTAGGACATTCTTTCCTAATCTTCTCAACAATATGTTGAGCTGCATCAAAATCTAATGCTCCCTCCAAATCTTGTAATCTTGTTTTAACAAGTATGAATGATATCACCTACGGCAAAGTGACAAGAAGATGACTTAATGATAACAGATTTTTACAATCCATGATATTATATTCACGCTTGTAGGTAAGATTGTGTGTGAGCTAATTAGCATTAATTTTTCAGATCATACTCGATCCATCATTGGAATGACTTGATCGCTATTTTCATCTAGTACAACTTTGATGTGCAGTAGGCATTGACAAGTGAGTTTCTTCCTCCAGATTTCTTGCTCTGGTAGAACTTGGTCCAACTGTCTTCCAAACGTATCTTCAACTATATTGTTAATAAAAATTGAATTCCTTAAGGAATCCTCCTCAAATTCCAAATCCATATGAATTTGAGATGTCAAAATTTGAAGCTTACTCACACTGGAGCTTTCTCCAGAGAAAAAAAAAAAACTAAGCATCATCTTTTTGTGTATCACTTATGGAGCGCATCTCTTGAGCATTGCATACGTCGGTTCATCTTTGTCTTGTTTTGATAACAAAAGATATTAATCAGTTTATGCCGACTTGATCTTGTTTGTCTCCTTTGATTGACAACATTGACTGAGATAACATGTAACACTTCAGGAATCTACTGCTTATTGGAAAGAATAATCATTTCAGAGATTATTAGCATTCCAGTGCAACTTCAGAATAATTGTTCCTTCTGAGATATACTCCTGTGTTTGTCCCGTATTGTAGAGGAATGATGGGATATGTATTTATAGATTCTTTCCAATAAGCTAGCCTCTGATTACAGTTGGAGGTGAATACATTATTACAAATCCTACAGTATGTGACACTTCAACCACATCGAACCACCTATATGAACTGCTTCCTCTTGCTAGTGTCGCTTTGAGAAGTCACTGAATCCATTACGATATAGTGGGAAAATATAAAATGTTCATCAGATGGCTTCTCTGCTCTGTATGTGTCAATTATCTGCCTCTACAACCAAATATCAGGTTGTAGATAAAGCTTGGACTTGGACCGAATTTCACTGTAGTATTGATACATTTGTTTCTTCAAGTTTCCACGTACTCCTCGAAACGTTATATCTCTCAATATGGAGTCTTAGCGATTGATCCATTTGATGAGTCATCGATGGATAGTTTCTTTTCTTAGTGTCTTAGTCTTCAGGAAAATATGTTTTTATCTACTCAAGAGGACTCTATTGCATAGGAGATTCACAACTTCCACTCATCAAGTACAAGTCTGTAATGCACAAGTTTCTTCAGCAAAAAAAGACTTTGATCATACATACAGATGAACCTTTAAGCACCTCCCGACACGTTAGTCAAGTAGCCCTGTCTATATTTTTACGTTGTGCAAATCCAAGAGCTTTATTTCATTTTATTGCCTGAAATCTTCTAAGGCCCTTTTTAAAACATATCCATCCCACTGCAAACAAGAAATTCTTTATGCTTGATACAATGGAAGAGAGTGCTCACATAAGTGTTGAACTAGGTTTTACACCTGCCAAATACATCTTTCTGCAGCTATCGCAGGATACACTAACCATTTTGGTGCTCTAAAAATATTCCATTGTCAAGAGTCATCACCATTCGATGAGACGATATATCTTGAAGGCATTTGCTTCAAAGTTTCTATAACCTTTTCTTATCGGTCTATTCCTGCACAAGGGTATGAGTCGCTTGGGTGATTTGTTTTAAATCTACTATAGACATCTGTAAAGAATGCCATCCATGTCCGTAATCTTTCTTGTGATTCCGCTTTGTCCTCCTATTCATTGCCTAATCTCTAGTAGAGATGCACGGTTATAACACTCCCACCTATTTGTCATGTCTCCTATTTTTCCAATAAAATTTAATAATATAATGAGTCAAAAGAGATAATAATTAAATTGATATAAAATTATAGATATGATATTTAAACATAATAAATAAAATAATAATATATTATTATAATCATAACTATAGTGATTGAATAACGATAATTAAATAATATAATAAACAAGTAATAATTATTAATAAACTAATGATACAAATAATAAATTATTATTTGACAATTATAAGATAATCTTATAAATGAACATCTTTATAAGATTATAATTAATGAATGATCATTATAACAATAAATTAAATAATTTAAATAAGATTATAATAATAAATATAATAAAAATGAAATAAATTATATGTACAAGTTATATAGTAATATTATAGAATGAATATTATAAACTAAACCTCTAAGTAACAAAACCTTAACAAAGATTCTAACATAAAAAACTATTTTTTCACAAACAATGTTGCATATAAAACATCAACTTAATAAAGTGATAAGGCACGATGTAAACCTAATTATGTTTAGCATCAACAAGTCTATGGTTATCTCAAATGAATAGGTGCAAGTTAATGGGCACGATAACCTTGTAAAACGAATGGATGTGTTCCATTCATCCGCATAGGTATAAGGCGACAATCAATATATCTTCTTAAGGCACGAAAGGGAAGATAACACAACATTCAGAGGTGATAGCTATATCGAAGAGGATTAGATTAAAAAGGGATCTCAATTATACTCCTGCGAACATAGGTGGAAGAACAGACGGTGAGTAGAGGAAAGGGAAGATGTCAACCTAAGTTTGGACATTTTAGTAGCTTGGGTCCTACATAACGTTCTAGGCAACCGCACATCTAGGGGTCTCAAGAATACAAGACAGAAATAGTCAAAGGAAGAGTCTCAACGAACCGCGCTCAAACAGAAATCAAAAATCGCTCATAGCTTACGGAAGCATATTTGCAGAAAGACCAAACTTATACTCTTCCAATAACCATTAGTGACCCTTATTCATTTAGACACCATCCATATTCAAGCAAAGAAGATCACCAGTGCATCATCACCTCATAGTGGAGTCATTGGGATCGGCAATAAGACAGTTCTAAAGACATCAACTTAGATTTGAAGGGATTAGATAGGGAGATCACCATCTGGGAATCATTGATCAGAAACTCTAAGAATTAATTCCAGATGTACTAAGGAACTTCATAAGATACGATAGAAGTTTGGAATCTCTGTCCAATACTATTGAAGGTTTATCATTGGGATTGGTCCTACTAGGCATCCACTAACTAAACAGATATATCAACACTTAACACTCTTGCTATGAGAGAATACTACAAATTATAAAGAACGATTAGATTATGATCTATTAGGACACATTTGAATGCTTAAGTATATAAGACACGAGAGACAACACCAATAATTAAAGTCTAATTCTGGAAACAACACCAAACCATCCTTTACAATTTTTTATATTAAGTCATACATAGGAATTCCATCTGGAATCCTATTGGAGGCATCATAATTTATTATTCCAAAATAACATCAGAAGGTGATATCACCCATATTCTCCATTACATAGAAGAAGGGGTATAATAAATTAAAGCTATTTTTCCAATATTTCAAAGAAGTCTTATTGGGGACATTACACTATTTCTTTGGTAGTGATGTTACACTCTATTAGCACTAGATGCTCCAATGATTGGAGGAGACAAGATTCATCTGGGGGGCTTTTAACTTTGTAGCCTTCTATGATTATTATCTTTTCCTTCACCCTTGTCAACAAGGGTGTTGGAGAGTTAAATTTCTCATATACAAGAATTAATAAGTAATAAAAGAATTAATTATTAGATGCCTAAAGTTTAGCTTAAGTAGAATAGAGTTAATTAGAAAATATCTAATTACTCTAACACCCCCCTTAAAATGAACTTAGGGAGTAGCTAAAACCCTAGAAACTACTACTGAAAGTAGATTCGGGTCCCTACAACAAAGCTTGATGAGGTACCCAAGCACAACCAAATCTCTATAAACAGGTGAAATAGAGAAAACCACATGGGAAAAACCTTAGTCCAAGAAGACATGAATTTTTTTTTGAAAGAACTAGTAAAGGATTGAAAAAGCCTCCAAACTAGGGAATGTCCCAGAAGATAGAAGCAAAAAGATGATCATGTAGAACACCATTAAAGCATGTAGAAGCTGCAAAACTCTGTCGAAAAGTAATTGCCTACCTAAAGAACTTCCACTGAAATAGAATCTGACTAGTTAGAGAAGACTATAATCTGCATGAGTGCTCTTAGAAGATATTACTAAAATTAGGAGGCACACAAAGGTAAACAACTAAACTCGAAGATACAGATGGCATGAAATACCAAAGCCTGAAAAGGTGATCAATCGAACATGGAAGGTTGCAATGAAAGTAGGAACAAAAAGAAGAGTGTCTATATGGTAAATGATCCATCTCATCAAAATGCATAGGTACCCAACCACTGCATCCCCCTAGTACATAAGAACAAAAACTGAATACCTAGCTCACTCCATCGAACCAAGAAAGCATGAGAAACAACAAAAGAATCCCCTCTAATGTAGACAAGGGTGAGGTGATAAGCAACTGGAAAAGTAGGCCAATAGAAGTGTATGTCAAGGAACCACGATTAAGATGCACAAAATAATGCATATTTGTGTACTGAGGTGATCAATCTTAGACACGTCATAGGCTAATGCCACGGAAGGAAAACTTACTGGACAAAGGAAGATGACAGAAAAAAGGCAAAACATCAACCCCCTATGGCACATTAATCAGAGTAGTGCATGTACAATAAGACACAAGATATGGTGAATCCCAAGAGTACAATAATCTGCTTGAGTGTTCTCAGTTGACAAAGCTTGAATCAAAAGACAAAATGAGGCAAAAACAATTGAAACAAAAATACAGATTCAGTGTGGCATTTTATCTCATAGCATTTGCAAGAATGCATACAAATGATTTCTAAATAGACTAGAAGATACATGAGGCCGATGCAATAGATAGTACAACCCAAGACGAATCATTTGAAGCAACGAAATTGATCCCCAGACCTAAAACAACCAAGATATTCACCAGAATGCAAAAATGCAAAAAATTGAATAGAATGTTCCTAAATCATAATCTGGAAAAAAAACTGACATCAATGGAAAGAGATCTGAACAACCTTTCCAACGATATAAAAATTTTCGAATCGGAGATCGGATGCTCAAGATGTCTCCTAGTGTTCAAAATAGAACCCTTGACTTTGATTGCATAAACAAGCAACCAAATAACATCTAAAAGTCCAAATAACCTGCACCATCACGACAGGCTCAGAAAGAGCTTTCCGACGATATAAGATTTGTCAAAAAATAACTCCGTATGCCCAAGATACAACCAAAATAGCACCAATTGCTTTTTATGACAAAAAAAATTGACAGTTTGAAGGCCATCAAATTTCGGCTAGAATTTGATGACATCATCACTTGCGCCTGTAGGTGTACCTATTTACCTCTGACATTAGATCTGTGTAGGTGTAATTGATTACATCATCTCTGTACAACGTAGCTTTTAAAAGGTGCTTTAAAAAATAAAATTAAAAGCATGCACATTGTTTTTTGATTTTTTAAATTGTATTTTAAAAGTATGCATTGTTTTTTTCAACAAAGATTTTTTTTTTGTGATTTTTTTTTAAATAAAAAAAATTGTAACCTTAAGAAGCGTGCCCAGATCTAGGGGTAAAAAAACTTTGCCTTACCAGTCAATTGTGTCCAAATTGGACAAATTTTATCACCTGAAACACCTGCATGCAAACACCTATCACAAAAAGAGGGGCAAAAGATATGGAGGCTAGAATTTCCAGATCCACAAATGAGACATTCTTGATGAGCAAAAAGAGAAATTGCTATTAATAAAAAAGAATGAATTACAATGAGAGATCAATCCTTAAAAAGGTGATCCAAAACCCTAAAAGGTAAAACCTAGGTTGCATTATAATAATTAATAAAAGAATAAATTATTGGATGCTTGAAGTTTAGCTTAAGTAGAATAGAGTTAATTAGAAAATATCTAATTACTCTAACAATTTATTATGTGCATTTCGATAAAAACATATTTGTGATGGGCACATTAAATTCCTTCAATTTCTAAAATGTGTCAACGATGATAATATGCTAATGCCAATGCCGTCTCTGTTAAATCTGAACCCGACATAAACGTTTCTAAAGTCATCATTATTCCAACATACTTCACCATCGTGGTTGTTCTGGAGACTACACAATTATAAATTTCTATCAAACTTGAATTTGCTCAATTCTTTTGAAGCAAACTGCTTTATTGTATGAGAGTCATATTTAGATGGGCTCCCTTTCTGACACTGTTGAAAGTCAAATAATTTAGAGATTTGTGTGTATGTATATTCTTCATTGAAATTCACAGGTCACAAGATCATAACTTGGTTTTGATACCATGTTGAAATTGAAACCTACTGTAACTTATAATATTACCTTTTTAAGTTAATATCTCAATGAATATGTATATGATATTAAGAGGCATGTCTCCAGTACAGACATGTGTAATGTCCCAATTTATAGAATATAATTTAATAATAAATAATAAGAATATCTTGAAAAAAAAGAGATAAAATAAAATTATATAGACAAATATATATTATAATATACTATATAATAAAATAATACATTAAGTCAATATTATCATAGTTAAACATAATATGTTGAATTATTATAATATATAATTAATGAAAAACAATATAATTAGATAAATAAATGAAATGTATCAATCATTTGGATTACATAAATATTATAATATAACTCTTAAGTTATACTATTGGCTAAAATTGTTGTAAGTTACTGTGACCACAACTTACAAAATGGGAACTGTTAGGCAACGATGTAGTGAGATAAATTTCTCCTCTCAGCAATAGGGGAGGCTCCCTTCTTATTGTAGATGGCTACAACAAAGACCTAACTGGAATTGACAAAAGGATGGTTCACTGAATCAATTTCTCTTTTTTCGGAAATGATTTTTCCTTACCAACTACTACTTGCAACTTAAACAAAAGTAATCTATTGCTACGGTAATATCGATGGCTTAAGTATCAATGTAAGAATGACCTTAGGACAATAGTTATAATTAGCTTGTGTGGTTGATAGTAAGAACCCAAAATCTCCTACAAACAATCTTCTTGAAAAAGGGGGAACAACTAACAAAGCTCAAAGTCTTTGTTCAACTATCTAGATATGAAATAACACTAAGTAATCAAGCTCAAATTCTGCAATTCTTAGTACTTGTTGCCACTAACAAACTAGATCAATCTCGTTTAAGAAAGCTCAAAGTCTTTCAAAAAACAACATCAAACATTCAAATGCCTTTAAAAAGAGAAGTAATAAAGACAAATAAATCAAAGTAACATAAGAAACAATGATCAATTCCAAGTCTCTCAACACAAAGTTTGGGAAAAATTTGCTTCTTTATTTTACTTTAGAGATTTGCATCAAGAAATACAAAGCCTTCAAGTTACAAGCCCAACCTTCTTGAATAAAGCAAAAGATGATTATTTACAATGAATTCTCTCCTTTATATAGGAAAAACGAAGAGAGAAAGGTGGAAGAAAAAGTGGAACAACCTCAACCATTGATACTTATCCTAATTATTTTGACTTTATTCAAAGTTGCATACCTAATGCAATTGCAACTTAACTACATGAGCTACTTGCACATGTACATGTTATCCTATTCTCAGAACAAAGATGCTCTTTTCATGTAGTCTTCCTATCACTAATCTACTTTAAAGCATGTAAAACATGATTTGGAGTTTTCACATGGAATCAACCGATCCTCCAAACTTTCGTAGGGACGCTCGTACAACCGCAACATCTGGTTCTCCAGTGTGTTGTAAAATCATAATAACTTTTTGGAGTGTGCTTGCTGCCCTAGATGTTTCCTTGCTAGAACCCTCCACTTGATTATGCAAATTCTTCAGTGAAAACTTCCAATTTGCAAACAAGTCAAGCATATAGATATTGAAATCATCCGACTCAAGTTGTAAGTTAATGGCTTCTTCAAAATTTTTGAGAACTTCTTGTTGACTTCTTACTTTGTTGTCCTCACCAATAATTTCACATGGCAATTCTTTCAAAGCTCCTTTGATCTTATCTTCTTGAGTAGACATTATGAGTACTGTTGTCTTTACCTATTCAATGAGCTTTTGGAGAACTTGTTTCTTGTTTTCCATCACACGCATGAAGTCATGATGCATTTCAATAGATGTAATGACATTATACTCACATAAGAAGTCTAAATCAACTTTCATCATGCTGTTCCAAGCACCAAAATCACCGTCTATCAACTCAAATTGATGATTACATGATTTCAACATGTCATTGAGTTTAGTAGAGATCTCACCCTCTTTTTTCAATGCTCAATACACTTCTAGAATTACTTGGATTCCCTCTTTTTCAATATTTCTACACCACGCGTCAACAATATGTGCCTTCTACTTTTCCCTCTCTGTGCATACAAGTGAAACAAGTTCACGAACAATAGAAGATCTCTTCATCTCTTCAATGATCCTTAAGAAACGAGCATTCTCTTCTTTGAGCTTTACTTTCTTTTCCCACAATTCATCATTCTTTCGAGAAAGAAAGTTTACTTCCTCATGTGTATCTTGTTGATAACTTAGCCTTCTTTGCTTACCAAGTTCTACCCTCATGATTCTGTAATCAACAGGTTGCATATCTTCTGTAGATTTCTCCACAAGCAGTTCAACTACTTCAGCATACTTGATATGATTATTATCAATCACCACTCGAGAAACCGTTTTAGCTTTCTTGTTCTTTGAAACCCTTGGCTTGTTTATTTGTCTATCATCTTCTTCGAGAGGAATTTCTTCTTTCTTTCTGTAACAACACTCAACCATAGTCAACTCAGGATCACTTTGCATTACATTTGTATCTATAGTTGGCGTCTCAGTCTGAATTGCCACAAGAGGAGTACTATGTGTGACCTTAGTCATAAATTGTTCAAACTTAGCTGAAGTTACATCCAAAAATGTTGAAGACCGAACAATGGCAAAAGGAATAGACAAAGAATATGTATCAAATACATTTTCAAAATCATATTGATCTCCTTGATCACAAAATCCTCAAAGGATGAATGCTTAATGGAGAATGCACCCATAGCAACGCTTAAATGCGAATCATTAGATTCATATGACACTAGAGCCGAATTTGGAAAAGTGGTTGCAGCAAGAATTTCCAGAGGATATGAAGCAAGAGGTGATGATTCCTTTGATTTCCTTGCTTCGTCATCACTTGAGTCAACTTGAATTGATTGAGATCCAATCTCTTTCACTTCAAGTACTCTAGAATCTTTTCTACCTTTGATAGACAGCCTAGGCACACTTTGAACAAGGGGTTCAAATGTAGATGAGGATTTACCATCTTTTCCTTTACCCTTTATCTCTAATCTCAAACCAATTAGACTAGTAGGATCAAAATCTTTGCCAAGTTTTATTTTTATGCATTTAAGACCCCTTCTCTTCATCCATGTGTTGGTATTAGCGAGAATAGACTGAAATTTATCCCAAATGGATGTATTTTCTTTGCATGACCATGTAGGAGGAAGAATGGGTAACTTCTCGACACCATGCTGAAAATATTCAGGATCCAGAATTTGATCATCAACTTCAAAACCAAGGGGAATTGATGCCAAGTTGAAATCTACAATTTGCTTCACAGTTAATTGAGTATAATCCATATGCCGTATTTCCACCTCAGTATGTACATCAATCGAAAGATCTTCTAAACGATGTATGTGCAAGAACTGCTTCCTCATCTTGTCATGCAATCCCCTCCAATCAAAACAAGTTTTGATTGCAAACTTTTTAATTGTGATCCTCTGGAGTTCAAACTCCACATTCCTAGCCTTAGGAACAATGTCAATTGACTATCCTCCAATCTTTAATGGGTTTTGAGATGAAATTTCCACTCCGAGCTGATGCAAACTAGACTGATAAGCCTGGACTTCCATAAGCTGTCTCACCAACTCCATCAGTATAATTCTATCAGTAAGATGCCTTGGTAATGTGTATGGTTCTTCTCTGAAACACCCAACTCTCAAATATATAAAATTGGGAAATTGTAACAATATGCAGCCATACACATTAACCTTATTCCATGCCTCATTAGATACTCACTTGTTAGGGAGCACTTTATCAAACTAGCACATGAAATGCCCAAAGAAGGCATCCTAAACTGTTTTGAAGTGTATCTGACTTTGTTTCAAAGACAACTGTTCATAATATTTCCACACATGAACTATAGACCTATCATGCTTAGTTGATAACCCATAAAAGGTACCTAGAGTAACAACACTATATACCATGTAGGAGTTCATGTTGAACACACCAGTTGATAGAACATTCACCAGTTGTTCATATATGGAATCACTCACCAATTCAACCCAAAACACATATTATGAGTGAGATGTACTTGTACATCTAGGGTCCGAAGGTGTTTGAATCCTTGAGCCCTGCCAAACAACTGAGAAGTGGGATGAGGTCATTGATTTCCTTTTTAAAATCACATCTACGAACTCCCTTGACCGACCATCTGACAAGATTCAGTCTCTTAGTAATCAACCAGTTATCATTCACAAACTTGGTGCAAGATGAAGTATCCTCATTCCATCGCTCCATAATCTTCTGTCTTGTGATATTTGTAACAACTGGTGTGTGAGGAACATGTAATATACAATCAATAGTCTTAGGATCAAGACTCATGATAGTATCACCGTCTTGATCTTTGATGGTCTATGAAACAACATCAAAATGTCTTGCACATGCAAGGATGAATTCCGGTTCATGAGCCGCCAAGGGGAAGGTAGACAAATGATGAATATAATTCCGTTTTATCCACACCATATCCTTGGTAGCTGAAGCCTCAACTCTTGCAAGAAAGTCTTCAATGTTCATATGAGAAATATTAGTATCCCGTACTATGAGGTTACTTGTGATGAAGGGATGGAGTTATGATATACTTCATCTTCCTTTTGTCTTTTCCCTTCCCTGGAGTAGATTCTCTTGACATTGCAAAATGGTATGGCTATGAAACTATTACATATCCCATAAAATGAGAACATCAACATGTGAAGGATCCATAGAAAGATTTTGATGGATTTTGAACAAGGTATAAGTGGAAAAATGGATGAAATGAACGAGGATGGATAATGAACAAATGGGTCAAACTTAGAATGGCTAAATTGTGAGTAAATTTGACTAAAATGTTTTTTTTAAGGATGAATTGCATATGCGATCAGCAAGCTTGGATTTGAGTGAACAAGGAGAAAAATGATTAACACATTGAACACCTCATGTTTAAATAAGTGCAAAACGCAAGATACTATCCGGCAAGCATGTCAGATAGAATTTATCCATAGGGCAGCCATATGGAGATACATGAAATGCGTAATGGTGGGGTTTTAACTCGCATTTGCATGTAAGGGAAGAGAAAAACTTATCTTTTTAGAAAGACATTTTACACCCCATTGCATATGCAAGTAAGATGAGATATTGCATATGGAACTTGGAGAAGAAGATGGAAGATAGAAGTAACAACTTCAAGAATGAAAATCATACAAATCTGAAAATGGAAATGTCAATGACTTGCATGAACATTCAAACAAAAATATAGAAATGCCTTAGAGAAAATAAGCAAGAAAAATTACCTCAACTCCAACAAAAATGAGAAAGACAAAAACCATGTCCAATCCAAACCTTGAGCAAATCTTAAAAAATCCAAGAGATGCTCGAATTTTAGAGGTGCCCAAACCAAGACGTAAATAGATTTTGAAATCCTCATTACATGGTTCGAATTTGGACATGTTGATATGGTTAGCGAAATGCAATGCCCAAAATGTGGAACAAATTTTGACTTACCAACTTTAAATGCAAAGGCATGTAAAAATAACCTTTAGGGCAAGATTGAGCTTGTTAAAATGGTGAACAACAAGCTTGGAATCAATTTACTTACCCTTGTAACCTCTTGAAGAGATTTAATGCCAAAACACACAAGAATGAGCTGAAAATGATGGAGAAAATGCCCTAAACGGGCTGTTTCGATCAAAACGATGGTAAAATACATGCAATCCTTCCAAAAATCTCTACTCAGCTATGAATAGAGAAAATGAAGATTTAAAATGCCTTTTGCGGAGGCATTTTCATGTTACAAAATGCATGCATTCCCTATAAAAATCGCTGCTCAAAGAGATTGAAATGTCTTCAAGCCAAAACACATATTTAGGAAACCATAACATGTATGCAATCTCTTCACAAATTGCCGCTTAGAGTCTTGAGAGGAAAAACACATTTTTAAGAGGCAAAGACATGTTATTTTAACACATGTAAAAGTACAAAAAATTGCCACCATAAGAAATGGAAAAGCAATTGAGTGGAGAACATGTTTTAAGAAGGTATATGCATATATTTTTAAAAACATATGCAATAGGGTAGAAAATCGCCACCCTTGACTCTTTCCTCTATGACCAAAAACTTAACGCGTATTTGAGATGCATTGACATATGTTATTAACATATGCATTTGGCTTTAAAATCACCATTTTTTCTTGAGGTGGGTTTTATAAGTTAAAATACATTCCTTTTAAGCATTTACACATGTCTAAAACATATGCAGTTGGCTAGAAAAATGCCACTTTTGCCTTACGCTTTAGTGGACAACATAGTTATAATTAAAAACATATGTATTTAGGTCCAAAATCACCACTTTAAATTAAAAGGAATAAAGAACTCATTTTAATTTAACATTTATATGTAAACGAGTTTCAAAAACCCACTTTAAATGGTTCTTAAAACACATGCATTTAATTATTAAAAATGGTCTTTAAACACTATCACATATGCAATTGCATTTTAAAAACACACTTTTAATGATGTTGGGACATATTTTATTGAAAGTTGATTTTCATGAAGTAATTTGTCATATCCCCTTTTTGGAGGTAATTTGATTTAATTAATTTAATTAATTAAGTTGTCCAAAATAATGAATATTTTATGAGGATGACTAATTAATTATTTTAATTAAATAAATAAGTGGTATTAAGTTAATTATTTATAAAATTATCAAATAAACAAATATTAAAAGGTAACTTTATATTTAATTAATTTAATAATGTGACTTGAATTATAAAATATTTTATAAAGTCACTTAATAAATAAAATAATGTTCTAGAAGATTCTAGAGAAAGTGGAGAAAAAAGAATAAATAGGCATTTTGGGCTTCATTCTCGGCAAGCAGATTTGATGTTGTTGTTGTTGTTGTTTCATCTTGTGGAGCCGAGGGTTTCTGTAGAATTACTTCTTTGTCATAGGAAAAAAAAACTTCCTATTGATAGCAATTTTGAGAGTGTGAAATATCACTTGAATTATTGCAGATTGGAGGTGATATTTTAGTCACTTCATTAGGGCAAAAAATTGTGGCCAAGGGCCAGATTTGTGGACACGAATAAGTTGGGTGTTGCTATAGGAACGCTGCTACAATGACGCGGCTACAGTAAATCGCTACAGGAACGTTGCTATAGTGACAAAGCTACAGTAAATTGCTACAGGAACACTACTACAGTAACACGGCTACAGTAAATTGCTACAGGAATGTTGCTATAGTGACGCGGCTACAATAAATTGCTACAGGAATGCTGCTATAGTGACGCGGCTATAGTAAATCGCTACAGGAACGCTGCTACAGTACCGCCGCTAGAGTAAATTGCTACAAGAACTTTGCTACAGTAATTCGCTACAGTGTTATTGCTGCTATAGGAACTTCAAGCTACAGGTTCCTTGAAGATTTCATGCTATCTACGTGCCATTTAAATGCATTTAATAGAACTGCTGTAGATGTTTATTTTGGTATCAAACTTGAGTTTAAATTCAATATTGTCATTGAGTACTTCTATATCATTTGTAGTCAGCTTAGTAGTTTGCATACCAACTGTTTGCTAAAATTACCAGTTGGCTATACGTGCATGTTTTGCATTTAGAAGTCATATATGAGCATTGTTAAAGATGAAATTGAGTCATTAATGCTTCTAGGTTAGAGTTTATACATTGTAGTTTGATTTCTAAGCGTTTGGAGTACTTTGGTTTCTTCTACAAGCATTTATATCAGTCTGATCACATAAACCAACAAGCTAGGAGGTTGCAAGTGAATTGTTTGACGATATTCCTTGAGTTTCTTATCAGCACTTTGAGATCAGATTTGAGCAGGCTCATTACAGTGGTATCAGAGCTATTGACTTGCCATCCTATTGGGTAGATTGGACATTGAATCAATTAATTAATCATGTTTACTTCAAGTACCCATAAACAATGGGACAAGGATATGCAAAAGCTTAAACAAAATTTGAAAAGGTTGGATGAAAGTCAGAAAAGGATGAATGAATTGATGGTTTCCATGTTTAAGAGGACTACATCACAAAACAAAGAGAAAGAGGAACAAGAGGTCTCTACAAGTGAGGTGTCTAGAAACCTCTACAAGGAGTTTGCAGCAGTTGGTGACCAGCATATAGCCGAATCTAGGGATGACAAGTCTAGAAACCTCTACAAGGAGTTTGCAGTAGTTGGTGACCAGCATATAGCCGAATCTAGGGAGGACAAAAATCAGACCAGCTTGGAGGAAGATGTTGGGCACACAATACTTCAGGAGGACTTCAAGGATGAAGCTAGAGATACTCCACATGGTTTACACAGTTTGAGGAACCAACTAAAGATGAATGAGGATGAGGTAGAGTCTGAGTGGCAGGAGTTTGTTTCAGCCAGGGCTACCTTGTCAGTTGAGGGAGTTACTTTGTTAGTGACCCCTGATGATATTTGTCAGGATCTGGATTCTCAGTTAGTTGTAGAGGACGAGGGAGCTGGAGATTGTGATGATGAGATAGTTTCAGCAGCAGCTTCTTCGAAGTTAGATGAGGATGAGTCCGATGCTTGCGTTCAGAGTGTGGAGGTGTACTTAGATGTAAGTACACTGAGCATTGGTGATCTTGAGGGGAGTTCGTTTGATTCAACTTTCTCTCATAGTGTGGATAGCGTATTCAAGACGGTTAATAGGAGGCCCGTAGTGCAAAGTCACCATGTGACCGGCTACTTGAGAGTTGGCGAGAGAGATATCACTACTGCTCGAGCATTTTGATACCGCTCGTCAGTTGTTGGCCGTTATTGGTTGGGGTGCTTCTATGAAAAATGAATCCAACAGTGGTTACCTTTCTTTGGCAGAGGTTCATGCCTTGTGTGAAGCTGTCAGGGTTTTGAGACAGGATTACTTACAGTTGGTAGCCGACCATGATCACCTGGTTGAGTGGGGGAGTACAGCCTATGAGGCACTCTTGGATCGTGAGGAGGAGGTGATTGAGCTTACCCAGGAGCTCACAGTGACTACTGAGGCTTTGGAGGTCACACAACGAGATCTATAGGAGTCACAGTTCCAGTTAGAGGAGGTGACCATGGAGTTGGAGCATTTGCGGTCTACACCAGCCCCAGACCCAGTTCATTTGTATATTGAGGTGGTTGGTGGTGAGTACGCTCCTGCAGTTGTTACCGAGGAACATTTTGGGGTTGATACACATGTTCAGGATTTGGGAGTACTTGGTCCTGATGAGTTTGGGATACCAATGGAGTCGAGTCTTCGGATTGATTCTTCTCACACAGATGACAGTGTGGTATAGTTGGCCATGCCACCTTTACAGAGGGATCAGTTGTGGTGTGCGGGGGAGTTTGTTGATGCTTCCTCGTATAATTTTTATTGCACTGAACCATTCATGGAGTATTTGGTGGATAGTGCAGCTGTTCGTCTGGATTCGCATAAAGTGTCAGAAGGTGTTCTCATCCGAGGTACTAGTGCTATTTGCAAATTGGTTGGGGAGATTATAGTGATCCTTTCTACTATGGTACCTCACAGGGATTTTGAGGTGGGGTTTGTTGAGCGGATTGCATAAGGTCCTATCTAGCCTAAAGCCACTTGAAGTCAGAGATTGGAGCCATTTGTTGATTCCCAGTTCAGTGATGGTGAGCCAGCAGTGAAGTTTGGAGGCAAGGATGTTTAGTCTCTTGGCTTGCTTCCACTTGAGGCCTAGGCTTTTGCGGCACTTGGTGATGGTATTGAGTTGGTACGACAAAACGACAAATTGTTTGAGCAAATGTTTTAGAAGTTGTTTGGTGATGATTGGGACATTACACAGGTCTTCACTTGGGATCCAGGTGGAGGAGAATGGTACTTGTTGCTGAGATTGCTTGGGGACAAGCAATTTCAGGGGGGGCGGACTGTAATGTCCCCTTTTTGGAGGTAATTTGATTTAATTAATTAAGTTGTCCAAAATAATGAATATTTTACGAGGATGACTAATTAATTATTTTAATTAAATAAATAAGTGGTATTAAGTTAATTATTTATAAAGTTATCAAATAAAAAAATATTAAAAGGTAACTTTATATTTAATTAATTTAATAAAGTGAGTTGAATTATAAAATATTTTATAAAGTCACTTAATAAATAAAATAATGTTCTAGAAGTTTCTGGAGAAAGTGGAGAAAAAAGAATAAATAGGCATTCTAGGCTTCATTCTCGGTAGGCAGAGTTAATGTTGTTGTTGTTGTTTCATCTTGTGGAGCCGAGGGTTTCTGTAGAATTACTTCTTTGTCATAAGAAACAAAAACTTCCTATTGATAGCAATTTTGACGGTGTGAAATATCACCTGAATTATTGCAGATTGGAGGTGATATTTTAGTCACTTCATTAGGGAAAAAAATTGTTGCCAAGGGCCAAATTTATGGAGAAGAATAAGGTGGGTGTTGCTACAAGAATGTTGCTACAATGACACAGCTACAACAAATCGCTATAGGAATGCTACTACAGTGACGTGGCTACAGTAAATTGCTATAGGAACACTACTTCAGTGACGTGGCTATAGTAAATCGCTACAGGAATGCTGCTATAGTGACGCGGCTACAATAAATTGCTACAGGAACGCTGCTACAGTGATTCGCTATAGTGTTATTGCTGCTACAGGAACTTCAAGCTACAGGTTCCTTGAAGATTTCATGCTATCTACGTGTCATTTAGATGCATTTAATAGAACTGCTGTAGATGTTTATTTTGGTATCAGACTTGAGTTTAAATTCAATATTGTCATTGAGCGATTCTATATCATTTGTAGTCAGCTTAGTAGTTTGCATACCAACTGTTTGCTAAAATTACCAGTGGGTTGTAGGTGCATGTTTTGCATTTAGAAGTCATAAATGAGCAATGTTTAAAGATGAAATTGAGTCATTGATGCTTCTAGGTTAGAGTTTATGCATTGTAGTTTGATTTCTAAGCGTTTGGAGTACTTTGGCTTCTTCTACAAGCATTTATATCAGTCTGATCACATAAACCAACAAGCTAGGAGGTTGCAAGTGAATTGTTTGATGATATTCCTCGAGTTCCTTATCAACACTTTGAGATCAGATTTGAGCAGGCTTATTACATAATTTGCATGTGAATATATGCAAAATGAATTAAACATCCTACTTTATGCACTTAAGAGGTCTCATGTAATTATATTTAATATTTAACAATAGTTTTTGAAAAAGTAACATGAAACATAACCTAGAAAAATGCTATTTTCATAAAACATAAAAAACTATGGTTTTT
The DNA here is from genome assembly GCA_028749045.1 of Cupressus sempervirens. Classification (NCBI taxonomy): domain Eukaryota; kingdom Viridiplantae; phylum Streptophyta; class Pinopsida; order Cupressales; family Cupressaceae; genus Cupressus; species Cupressus sempervirens. Next base: position 784,794,328 of record CM053785.1, on the reverse strand, counting down.
AATAAAAACTTTTAAGGGGTTTTTAATAAAAATATGTAGTTGACCTGAAAAACTCCACTTTTTCCCTTATAACTTGAGCTAGACAACTCCGATTTTGACCTAAGTTAGCTCAAATCGAGTGGAATTCCAAGGGCTATTCACCTAAGGAAAAAACAGATCAAAAACTATATACGATCACAAAGAAAAACAAAGAAAAGATGTGAATGTTCACCAAAAATTTAGTGTTTGAAATGCAAAAAGGAAAACTCTTACCTACAAACAATTGGCGATAATCTTGATGGAAAACTCTCAAAAAAACACATAAATAAGACTACACAGAACAACTCGGGAATAATGAATCATTTACATGATATCTCATTAATGCATTGAAGCCAAGAGGATGCACCTACGAATCCATCAGAAAATTTCGTAGGGTTGCCTCAATTTTGTTATGTCAAAATTAAGGACAACGGTTATACCATTGAAATATATTATAAATATGTCAAATATTATATTTAATTAAAAATATAAATAATTCATATAATACACATTTATTATCATTGAAGTATAAATATTTATTAAATTTGTATCAAATTGCATTGAGTTAAAGATCAAATATATAAATGAATAGCCTTGACTATTACCACTCAAGGATATATAAGAATAGGAGATATATTGAAAAGGGGGATATGGAGGGTATTAAAAAATAAAAAAAAATATTTGCACAATTAAATGACATATACGAATGAATGAATAAAGAAGATTTAGGAAGGAGAAAAAAAGTCATATGAAAGATGTGAGGAACTAGAGGTCTGACCTAGCAGAGAAGGAATAGACTCATAAAGTATTAGCACCTTTTTATTCATTGTAACGGGGAGATTCCTTAAGAACAAGACATATATATCAATTCGATTTTGTATTACTAACATGCTTTATATTTAGGGAGGATTCCTTAAGGCTTTGAAAGACAGGATGGAACTAGAAAGGGTTGGATCCATCGTCCACCTATTCTAGTTATTGGCATTTGGGAACAATTTTTATTTGATGAGATGAAAAAGTATCCCCCTAAAGATTGTAAGGGTCCCCAACAACTACCTTTTGAGTTGGTTTCCTTGGGAAGCTAGCTACCTCAATTGTTTTTCCTTTGTGAGATTGCAAGGGTTTACTAGAAGCATTTTAAAAATAGAAAGTGATGCATTACTATCTATACCACATCTCAATGAACTCGCTTGATTTGGTCATAAATGGATGTTTAGGATGGATTCCTTGAGGATTCAAAACGCGTAGTATGGTTCTTGGAATTTTTGGGGCCACTTGTTCTATATGTCACCAATTGGGAAGCCCTTCTCTTTCATGAGATTAATACAACACCCCTTATAGATTGTAAGGGCGAACAATGCAAGTTGGTTGATATAGGGAGCTAGGTAACTCACTTTATTCAATTCAACACATGCTTTGAGCTTGTTAATTATTTAGAATGAACTGGTTGTACTAGGGGGGATGACCAAAATAAATTATTTCCACAGTCCTATCCAGTCACTTTTCTCATTTTCCTATCGCAAGACTGCCCAAGTATATTGTTTCTATCTTCCCAAGACTTGAGTACCTTTAATGTTAAGCCAAAGATTCTTTTCCTAGCTATCCTCTCCTTATACTCCAAAGAGTTGACTACCTCGAGCATTGTCGAGGGAGAGACTCTCTTCATTAGTTCATCAACTACCTTTTTTTGAAGATCTCAACCTACTATTTAATATTAAGTTTGAGTACCTAAAGGCCCTTTCCTTAGACACCTACTCTAATTCCTCATTAGTATCCTCTCCACTAGTGAGGATGAGGGATATCGTAAAGTCACTTATTTCAATTGCCAAGTGGTGCAGGAGCACTGTTTCAATTTTGTTGTGAAATATAATTAGGTAATGTAATAAGATCTAAGGGCAACAAATCATGTGGGATTGAGCCTAATTAGACCCATTTTGCTTGCAAACCCTTATTGGTGGACTTAGTCAATTATTGGACTTTGAGCTACCAGGGATGATGATGAAGTGTGTTTCCCTTAATACCACAAACACATAACAAAAACAAAGAACTAACAACAATTTGGGAGAACAAAATTTGGGGTTCTTATTATTGCCACAAATGTGGAATTACAAAATTTTGAAATACAATATGCAAACCCACATGGGCACCTTTCTTACAATAATTTGCAACACATAGCTGCTAACTATCACCCAAAGTTGTCCTAGACAATCTCCGGGCATTTCTTAAATAGACAATTTTATGCTGCTCGAGAAGTTTCTAAACATCAAACCCTAACCTATGAGGCCGACCAATCTTAAAAGTATAGATAGAGTCGGCCAAATACATCATTGACATTTATTTTAGAAAATTAGATTGGCCCAACTTTGGAAGACGATAGCTTTCAAACCGGTGCTCCGATTTCCTATGATAATCCCATTTTGCAATCCTCAGCTTCTAATCTGCAAGGCTTGATTCACACATACTTGAGTTGCCCACATTTCAGAGCCCATCCGGGGCCTCTAAGGCCTTCAAAAATGAGCCTGAAGATTTTGAACCAAAATTGCACACCAAAAATCCGGAATAACTGTACCAATACTCTTGATATGGCAATGAGCCTCAATTGGTAGGTTGATATACCCAAGGTGAACATCCACCTCTAAAATTAGGACATTTCGAGCTTGTAGGACCGACTTACTAAGTAGCAAGCCTCCAGAAACAACAACTCTGCACTGAGACAATCCCTATTCAAGAAACAAAAAGGAATTTTTTTTGGGTAATGCAAGATTGCTCTTACACTCGGGATGCTCCTACATTAGACACCAGAGGTAATTTGAGATGTGACGTTGTCACGCCTCAGGTGTTAAGAGGAAATCCAAAATGGTTAACCTCCTTGCTTGCTAGCCATAATGAATCTTATACTGGTTTCCCCTTCCATTTGACTAGGTATTCTTCATAAGTTCTGTCCCTTGCACTTTTGCCAACATGATTGTCCAATATCTCCTCAATCTCCTTTTTAGCTGAACTAGCTGCTGGAATACTATATTCCGCTTCTGAAACTTCATCTCCACCTTCATGATACTCTGTCAAATCTGAAATGTTAATATTTGTGAAATATTTAGTTTAGCAGGCAACTCTACTTAATCGACATTTCCAGAATCATTCCTTTTCAATATCTTGTATGGTGCAAACTTCTTCATTTTCAGCTTATTATATCTACCCACTAGAAAACACTCCTTTCTCAAATGAACCATGACTTTATCTCCAATATGAAATTCCTTATACCTTATTTTCACATCAGCCATAACCGTGTACTGTATATACATCTTTATAATGTGCTTCATAACCTCCTCATGGATGTTCTTGAAATGTTCAACAAAATCTTCTGGTTTAGCACTACTTATTTCTCCTTTATTCAACTACCTCAACTTAGAAGCATTTCTGGGATTGCTCTCATATACAATTTGGAATGGTGATTTATCAGTACTCCTATTGACATAATTATTATATGCAAATTTTGCCTATGGTAAAATTTGATCCCATCGTTTTGGCTTATCTCCAACCAAATATCTTAGCAAGTTCCTCAAACTTTGATTTACAACTTTTGTTTGTCCCTTAGTTTGTGGATGATGTGATGACCTAAAATTCAAATTTGTATTCAATCTGAAACTATACTCTTTGGTAGACCATGTAGTCTCACCACTTCTCTAAAAAACAACTATGCCACATGAACAACATCGCTAGTCTTCTCGCAGGGAATGAAATATGTCATCTTTGAAAATCTGTCAACCACCACAAATATCAAATCATGTCGTCGTTGGGTAATTGATAGACTAAGAACAAAATCCATTCTAACATCCTCCCACGATTTCTCTAGTACAGGTAATGGCTGATAGAAACACGCATTATGCTTCATTCCTTTTACTATCTGACATACTCTCCAATTTTGTACAAACTTCTTCATATCTTGTTGCAACTGTGGCCAATAATAATTCTTAGCAAGCAAACCAATGGTTTTATCTCTACCAAAGTGTCCATCCAATCCTCCACTATGCTTCTCCTTAATTAGATTCTCTCTCATAGAACTTCTGGGAATGTACAATTGACTTGCCTTGAACAACATACCATTTTGGATTATAAAATCCAACCACTTTTCTCTGTCAAGTGTAACAGTTATTGTAGAAGTCATCCAAGCTTCACTAAAATTAGGATCCTTTGGATACAAATCCTTAAGTTCCTTGACTTGAACCCAAGGACCTTAATCTGCATTTTTGTCAACAAAAGTTGTCTTCTGCTAAGAATATCCACAAAGTATTCGCAACTCTATTAGACTTCCCACTTCTTTGTTTCAAAACAAATGTACAACTCTGCAAAAACTCAACCCATTTCAAATGTCTTTAGTTTAATTGTCCCAGACTATTCAAATGTTGCAAAGTTTGATGATCAGTATACAAAACAAACTCCTTAGGAAGAAGATAGTGTCTCCACTTCTTCAATGCTTGAACTATAACATAAAATTCTTGATCATAAACAAAATATTTTCTTTTGGCATCATTCAACTTCTCACTGACATAAGCAACAAGTCTATTTTCTTTGCTCAAAACAACTCTTATTGCAGTACCACTAGCATCATAGTCTACTTGAAACACCTTGTTAAAATATGGAATTGCTAAAACAGGTTTTTCTATAGCTTTTTGTTTCAACAGATTAAAACTCTTATCTGTTCCTACAGTCCACCTAAATTCTTTTCTATCCCCTTGGATTATTTCAGTCAAGGGTCCACAAATACTACTAAAACCTCTAATAATTCTTTTGTAAAAACTAGGCAGTCCATGGAAAGACCCCAGTCACACTCCTTGGAATAGGCCATTCAAGGATAGCCTTCACTTTTTCAAGGTCCATTTTTAGACCTGCTGAAACTACAAATCTTAGGTACACCAACTCCTTCACAAGACTTCACTTCTTTACATTTATTAGCAACTTTTTCTTTCCTCAACTTATCAAATACCTTACGAATATGCATCAAATGCTCCTCCAATGTCTTACTAAAGATCAAACTATCATCTAGGTAAACAATGACAAACTTACCTAGAAACTCCTTCAGTACCTCATTCATGAGACTCATGAAAGTGCTTGGTGCATTGGTTAACCTAATAGGCATGACCAAACACTCGTACAATCCTTCCCTTGTTTTGAAGGCTGTCTTCCACTTATCTCCTTCTTTGGTGTGAATCTGATGGTACCCACTTTTCAAATCTATCATTGTGAAATACACAACTCTGCTTAAACAATCCATAATATTGTCCATCCTTGGCAATGAAAATATATACTTGATTGCGATCTTGTTGATAGCTCGAGAATAAGTGCACATCCTTCACTCTTCATTCCTTTTTGGTGCTAATACTGCTGGTACAACACATGGACTCAGACTATCTTGAATCAACCTTTTCTTCAACAACTCATGTACTTGTTTGTTCAACTCTTCACTTTCTACTGGTGTCATTTTGTACGCTTTGTTTGGCAAACTGGCTCTTGGAATCAAGTTCATATAGTGACTAATCTTCCTCACGAGTGGTAATCCATCAAGTACATTATCTGATACGATATCTGGAAACTCCAACAAATCTGCAATTTTTGTAGGCACCTCTACTTTTTTCTTTACAATCTTTTGGAATTATAGCAAGATGTTATGCTCATGCTTTATATCCTCTATGAATTGCTTTCCATCAACAAAACATACTCTAGCAGCACTACATACCTTTTCATCTATATCCTTCAGTGGCTTCAGCTTATGTTTCACTCAATTCTTTGTCAGAGTGTAGGTATTTTCACGCCCATCATGTACAACATGCATATCAAATTGCTATGGCCTACGCAACAACATATGACATATGTCTGTAGGTATGATATCACATAACACCTCATCTTGGTAGTTTCCAATCTTGAACTTCACCAAGCATTGTTCATTGACCATGATCTTGTGGTCATCTTGTACTCGGGCAATATGATATGGACGCGAGTGTTTCTGCCTCCTAAGCTTTAACTTTGTGACCATTGCTTTTGACACCAAATTTTCAGTGCTTCGCATCAATGATCACAACACACCACTTATCTTCGCACTTGCACCTTGTGCACAACAAGCTCCTCCTATGATCAGGTTCATTCTCACTGCTGAACAAGACTCTTCTGTTAACTAGGATTTCTCATCTTTCAGCATCTTCAGAATAGGATGATTCGACATCTTCATCAACATGTGCAACTCTGGCCTAACCTTCAAGTCTTCTATCAAACCTTCCTTGGCGTTGGGAACATTCAAATGCTCTACGCCTTTCTTCTCCACACTGAGAACATTTTCCACGAATACCTCCTCTGCCAGGTCTTTGCCCTCTTCCTCTTCCTCTCCAATCTCTAATGTTCTAATCATGGAAACGATTGGAACTAATTTCGCTCTAGTCTTGATTGCTACTGCTGGCTTCATACTTGTTCTTCTGACATCATTCCAACCTCATAAGACCGTCCGCTAGATCTTCCACCGCGACCTCTTCCACGATTTTTGTTATGAAACTTTTTGTTCAACTTTTCCTCAACTCTTAGGGAAAACTCATATGCCTCCTCAATACTGTTCATTCAAACCAAACTTAGCTCCTCCTGAATGGTTCACCTCAACCCATTATCAGCTTCCGTATAGCTTGTTTTGATGAGAACTCGATAGAACTCTTCTGTATGCTCTTGAACAGATCTTCTCGCTTGCTTCAACCCTTGCATTTTCTTCAGTCGATCAAGGTCGTAATCCATGAGAATGAACTACCGCTTCAATTTATCTATCATTTGATCTCATTTGGTGATTTTGTCGTTCCCTTTTCTATTTCACACCAACTATCTCTCCTGCCACCAAATTTTCGCGTGACCCTTCATTTTGGCCTTCACAACTTGGCGCTATCCGGATGTTCGATATCTTCATACTCAAAGTACTCTTCGAATTCATTGATTCAATCGATCAATTCCTCTAGGTTAAGATTTCATGAAAATGTGGGAACATCAAACTTAGGTCTTTTTCCAATCTTGGAAATGGCCTTAAAAAGATTTTCTTCTGTAGGGTTCATAACCGCCTCTTCTTCAACATTTTCTTCTGCTTCGCCTTCATCCCCACTTTCATCATCTCTTACGGAAAGATTCATCCCTCTGTGCATTTGTTCTTGTAATGCTTGCATTTGTCTCTGGAGGGCTCTAAAACCCTCAGGTGTTACACCTTCAACTCTTTCACCACACTCTCTTCGTGGAGGCATTTTCACACTTCTGTCGAAACCCTAGTACAAACTGCCTCACAATCAGTGATCTGTCTACTCGCTCAACCCAAGCCACAGTACTAGTGCAAACTACCTCATAGTTGGCGATCTGTCCACACACTCAAGAACTCCTGCTTTGATAAGAATTGATGAAGGGTGCTCCCCTTAATACCACAAACACATAACAAAAACAAAGAAATAACAACAATTTGTGAGAACAAAATATGTGCTTATTATTGCTGCAAATGTGGGATTACAAAATTTTGAAATACAATATGCAAACCCACATGTGCACCTTCCTTACAATAATTTGCAACATGGAGCTGCGAACTATCACCCAAAGCTGTCCTAGACAATCTACAAGTATTTGTTAAATAGGCAATTTTATGCCGCCCAAGAAGTTTGTAGACATCAAACCCTAACCCACGAGGCCGACCAACCCTAAAAGTACATATAGAGTCAGCCAAATACACCTTTGACATTTATTTTGAAAATTTTGGTCAGACCAACTTCGTAAGGCCCTAGCTTTCAAACCGTTGCCTTGATTTCCTATTACAACACCTTTTCAGAATCCTCATCTTTTGATCTACAAGGTTAGAGTTGCGCAAGGTCTTGTTAGCTACATTTAGGAGCCCATCCGGGGCCCCTAAGGCCTTTAGAATTGAGCCTAAAGTTTTTAAACCAAAATTGCACACCGAAAATTCGCAATAATTGTACGGATACTCCTAAAAATGGCAATGAGCCTCAACTGGCAGGCTGATATATCCAAGATGAACATCCACGTCTAAAATTAGGACATTCTAAACTTGTATGATTGACTTACCAAGTAGCAAGCCTCCAAAAACAACAACTCTGCACTAAGACAACCCTTGTCCAAGAAACTGAAAGGAAATATTTTTTGGGTGATGCAAGACTACTGTTACACCCAGGATCCTCCTACATCAGGTGATCATGATGTAAATCTTTCTTAGGAAAAGTGTTTCAAGGTGAATTAGGAGTTTGGAATGGTTTAGAGTTGAATTGGATCACTTAGGAGTGGAATTGAGCATTAGAAGTTGAAAATTGCAAAGTTCCTCAAAAGTTGCAAAGGTTGCAACATTTGCAACAATCTTGCAAGATTGCAACTCCAAGCCCGATAATCAGTAATGGACATGCACAATTGATCAAAGAGTACATATAAGGCTTTGGAAACTGATTTTGGTGTTTGTTGAATTGATCAAGACAAGGAAGCAAGTTTTTTGTGTTCACTTTTGGTTTGTCTTTCATGTTAGTTTGCTATTTCTCTTACTGTAATTTATAGTACATTGAATAGTTTAGTTTAGAAATCGATTGGATCTTCAAGCCTAGTGCCTTAGCTTCGAAAAGAAACTAGTTTGAGGTTCTGTGGTTGCTTGTGTATAGAAAACCGTGATTTGAAGACCAAACAGGGTTAAAACCCTCAGAACAATAGGGTTTGAAGTTTAAATGGGCATTTCCTAACATTCCACAGTCAAAATCCAAATGCCTTCTTGGAATGCTAGGATAGTTTGTTTAGAATGTTTTTATTTTCGTTTTGGACTTGCCAAGAATGGTTTGCTATTTTTGCAATGATGCCCTTGGTTGATCATTAGGATGTGGTGAATGAGAAAAGTAAAAGAAAGCTTAGTTGTTGTGTCTAAAAGATTGAATGGTGGAATTCTATGGTGGTTTGAGTTTCCTCAGAAATGTATAGACCCCATTCAAATGCCTAGACTCCCAGAAAAGTGAATTGGTGAAGTGTTTGATAATTAGAGTTGGTTTCAAAGCTGTCAATAAGGACAATTCTTGCTCAGTCCGGGTTGTGATTGTTCAAGGCAAAACCTAGATGCCATTCCTGAATAGAGTTCCCAAAAGGTTGTTTGGAACTGTAATTTATTATAGGGTTTGTTTAAGAGGTTTTAGAGTTGAAAGCCAAATACCTAATAAGAAGCGCTAATTATTTTAGGTCTACTGGGTCTTCTTGTAGCAACTTTGTTAGTGAGTTTCTTGGAGGAGAACCCATTTACCGATTGATTAAATGGAATGCAAGCAATCCAAATTTTTGTGTCATGATTAGTGTGGAATTGTCAAGATCCTAGTTGGTAGAGGGACTGTGGTAGATATCCCTTTGGAAGGAGTAGTTTACAAGGTCAGTAAAGTTGTGGAAGTTGCAACCTAAAGACAAGTTGGATTGTCTGAATAGAAACCTTGGAAAGGTTTAGATAAGTCCTTGGGTGGATCCTTGGGAAGGCCACTAGTGTAGAGACCATTGGATGGTTAGTGTGACCTTGGTGGTTAATTAAGCCTTATTTAGAAGCAAACCAAAAACCCCTCTGCATCACCAAGACACCAAGAGCCCCAAATTTCACAACTTTGTATTCATTTAAAAATAGTCTTAATGTATGTAGAAAAACATTCTTTAGTAGCATCCCTTGCATGCCCACGTTGGGTAAGTAAAAGTTGCATATTTAATAAGTAAATTAAGGCAATGTGGAGGATGCCCCATTGGAGGGAATTGCCTTGTAAGAAGGCTAACCTATTTTATGCCATAATCACATTATTTAGAATATTAAGTAAAAAAGAAATTAAATGATAAGGAGGCTGACTCATGATAAAATGTTGCCTCCTTTCACGAAAGGTAGGATGAGCTATAAAGAAGAAATTGTGAGATAGAATTAAAACAATGATTTCAGGGAGACATTCTAGGATACAAACATAAGTGAGATAGACCTCAAGAGTAGAGAGTTAACAAACAGGAGAAACAACAAACATGAATTTTAATGGCAACAAAATTTATAAGTATTAATCACATGAGTTATTGAGAGAAACTAATCAGTTTGAATTCGAACAAAGATTAATAGTGAAAGGGCAGCGACTCATGATAAGTTGTGTCCATTTGACCTTCCAAAGGAGAGATTACTAGGACATGAATTCAAAAAGCACCAGTCATATTGTATTAGCGACCAAGACCATATTGAATTTTCTATCGAGTTGTAGGCAGTCACATTCTTGTTTATTGTGGTATACCTAAATATATGTTTTAATATGTATCCCTGATATATGCAGCAATGTAATGTTTAAATGTATAGGCTCATTACATATTTTTGCAGGATAGCATATTTGGCACATAACATCACATATATTAGATACAAGTAGTACTGTTGATTTCCAAATTGAAGGAATCAAGCATGGTAGTGTAAGGGAGTGAATACGAGAAGGGAGAACTGCTATGGGCTCCCTCATGTATGCCACCTCATGAAGGATGGATGGCAAAATGTCACATGAGGCCAAGAGGGATGGTATATTTGCTTTTGGGCCTAGGTTAGAGGATCACTTTGGGCTTCCTATTGTAGTTTCACCTCCAACCTGTATATTAGTTGATTATTGAGATGGATTCAAGGGAGTCTCAATCATAAGAGGGTTAATAAGTGTGGCACACATAGGTAGAATTACTATAGGCTTCCTCTCTAGGCACACCACCTCATCAAGGATGGATGGCAGAAGGACACACGAGGTCAATTGTGATGATATATCTACTCTTGGGCCTAGGTTAGAGGGTCTTTTTAGGCACCTTTTCATGTCTCATTATTCAAGCTCAGTTATGGTTAAACCCAAATGTTATATTAGATATGTTGGATGATAAAGATGATTATGAATATATATTTTTTAACCCTAGTAATGGTTGATCTTATGGATTGTATTTCCAATAATTATCTAACACTATGACAAGGATCTATCTTGCTTTTATATTCTTTGGTAAAGTTATATCTCTCACTATATTTTGTTCCCTGTTTCATTGAAATTGTAATTCTAGGGTAGAATATAGAGTAATTCCAAAAGGGTACATTACAATTCCTATGAAAGTAGTAATCTTGCGAGCCTGTGGGACAAACCTACTTTAATTGCCATCTAATTATGGAAAATTATTTATCCTACTTCTTAAGTAGGTTAACAAAAAATTGAGTAGGCAAATATTGCATTTTTATATGAATGCAATTGCGTTGAGTCTAGTATAAGCATGCTTTCTCAATGTGTATTCTATATACCTTGCGTTTACTTCATGATTCATGCACATCACCATGTTTATTCCATGAGAACATTTTTCATGTATCCTAGCTTTATGTATTGCTTGATGCATTACATATCTTAAATGTACTTTTGTATTGCTTTAAGCCCTATACTTCCAATGTGTATTTTTGTCTATTGCATCATGCCTTAAATGTCTTAATGTGTATTTTTGTGTATTGCTTCAGTCATTTATGTGTGACATATTTATGTGTATTACTTCATGCCTTACACATCTGATGTGTATTTATGTTGCTTCATACCTTACATATCTAATGTATATACTTACGCCTTTCCTACATTTCTATTTCTTCGCGCCATTATCCATATGTGTACAATTCATGCCTTATGTGTATTCATGTGTAACTTTTGTGTATTGCTCCATGCCTCTTATATGTGACATGCCTTATGTGTACTCACGCCTTTTATGTTTGACATGGATTTATGTTTCTTCATCCCTTTTGTGTATTATTAATGTATCTACGTGCATTTATATTTCTTCATGCCTTATGTGTACGATTCATGCCTTTACATATTTGTATCTATGGTTCATTTCTGACGTATATGATTCATGTGTATTTATGTCTATTGCTTCATGCCTTGCATGTCTGATGTTTATTTTTGTGTTGCTTCATGCCTTTCATGTGTGGCATGTATTTATGTGGGGTACTTCATGCCTTACATGCATTTATATTTCTTAATGCCTTATGTGTATTTATGTGTATGATTCATGTCCTACATGTATTCATGTGTATGCTTCATGCCTTACGTGTATTTGTGTGCCTTACATGTCTTACATGGATTTGTCTTGCCTTAGTTGTTTACTTAATGTTTAAGGTGTTTTTTGCATGGGTGTGCGTGCTTTCCTAATCCATGTCTTATGTGTTTCAGGCAAGTTATTCCGTGTGTGGGTATAACTGTTTCTAAGTCCATATTCTTGCATGAGGGGCACATGTTCCTATTTTAAGCTTCTAATTCTCATCTTACTATGTTGAAAGTGCACCCCTGCAATGATTCAAGGAGATATCCATGGGACCAACCAAAAATATTCCTTACAATTACAATTGATGTGAGAAAACTTGTCTTAAAATTGCAAACCTTGCAAATTTCCAACCATTGGTTGGATAGCTCACATTTGAATTAATAATAGAGATATATGCTATGCTCCACAGAGTTTCCAAGATGGGGATGTTTTAGGGGATGAGGACCTGTCTCAGGTACGGGTACGGGTCAAAGCCAAAATTTAGGGGACGGGTTCTTAGGGGACATCAATTAAAAACATAGGGGACTTTTTTTTATATAGAGACAAAATTAAAAGATGCATATCATAACATTGATGAACCATTCACCATAGACATTTTAGAGGATCAATACATGGAATATTATCAAATGACAAATATTAAGTACTTCCATTATAACAGTATCACATACATATATAGAAAAAATAAAATGCCTAAAGGCACCAAATATCATGTATGAAATCAGAATGAAATAAAGAGAAGTCCAACTAAAATATTTAGTAAATATTAAATGCAAGCTTTCCTCACTAAACACAATCTTAACTCATTACTGCTATTGCTCGATGTTTTTTTCTTCCTCTTAGCAAGTATATCAAATCTAGAAATGAGTAGAAGAGTTAGTGTTTTAATGGACCAAATATGGTTTGCATATTTTTATTATGTCTTTAAGACGACTAGGGGCCCACATGACTAACAAAATTTTTAAAAAAATGATTTTTTTTGGGATGTTTTTCCATTACCAGATTGCTTGGAAAAAGGGGATAGCCAACAATTTCGGGGACGGATAGGGGATGACAAAAATGTCCTTGGTATCATTGGCTGTCCCCAAGTTTCCTGCCAAAAAAATTGGCCATTTCAGGGATGTTTCCAACAATTTCAAAAAGGGGACGACTCAGGGGGCTGGAAAAATCCATCCCCATGTCCCCGTTTTGTCCCCGGTACGAGTACTACCCCAAACCCCTAGGGGACAGGTCCCCATGGAACACAAGATATATGTCTTGAGTTGCATATTAGAAGCTAATTATATCCCATGGAGTAACCAAGATGACAAATCTCTAAGGGTTAGTTTAGGGAACCTCACCTTGTGAAGGACTTGAACAAAATCGACGATGCTTGAGCAAAAACAATTTTTGGAAGGACGAAATGTCATGCCCCACCCAGGGTCATACAAATCATAAAATTAATAAGTAAATTAAGACAATGTGAAAAGAAAACCCATTGGGAGAAGTCACCTTGTAAGAATGCCAACCTATCTTAGGGCATAATTTCATTATCTAGTATATTAAGTAATAAAGAAATTATAGGATAAGTAGGCCGACTCATGATGAAATGTCAGCTCCTTTCAAGGAATGGTGGGATGGGGTGTAAAAAGGATTTGCGAGATAGAGTTAGAGGAAGGAATTCAAAGTGATATTCTAGGATATAAAAATAGAGATAAGAAGAGATAGACCCTAAGAGCAGCAAGGTAATAGATGATCGAAACAACTTACAATAAATATATTAATAGCAGTGGTTTTTAAAAAGGATTAATCGTAGGAGTAAACAAGAAACCAATTAGTTTAAAGCTAATCAACATTTGATATTGAAGTGGCAGTGACTTATGAAAGATTGTGTCTATTGAACCTTCATAAGGACATCGACCTTCATGGAAATATTAGGAGATATATGTGGGAGAAGACCATGATGGGAGAGATCACCAAGACAAGAATTCAAAAACCATCAATAATATTACATTGGAGATCAGGATCAGATCCAAATTTTTTATTAACTTGCAAGTAGTAACATTCTTGTTTAATGTGGTATGCATGAGTATATGTTTAAATACAAATGCCTGGTATATGTAGCAATATAATGTTAAAACACACAAACTCATTACATTCTACTGTAGGATAATATGTTCGACACATAATATCATATACATTAGATGCAAGTAACAATGTGGATTTCCAAATAGCAACAATCAATCATGGAAGGATGAGTGAGGGAATACAAGGAGGGAAAACTGCCATGGAATTCCTCACTAGGTATAGGACCTCATGAAGGACGGATGGTGGAAGGGCACATGATGCTAACAAGGATGGTATATCCACTGTTGGGCCTAGGTGGAGGATCACTTTTGGCAACCTAGTGTAGTTTCCCCTCCAACCTCTACATTGATTGATTGTTGGGATGGATTCAAGGGAGTCTCAATTATAAATTACAAGAGGCTGATTAAGGATGGCATGAAGGTGGAAAACAACTATAGGCCTCCACACTAGCTACACCACCTTGCAAAAGATGGATGGATGGCGGAAGGCCACATAAGGCCAAGAGTGATGGTATATCCACATTTGGGCCATGGTAGAGTATCATTTTGGGCACAATATCATGTCTCCTTGTCCAAGCTCCATTATGGTTAAACACAAATAATAAATATGTTATATGATTAGGATTACTATGAATATATGCTTTTTAACCATCGTAATGGTTGATCTTATGAATTGTATTTGGAGCAATTGTCTAGCATGATTGTAGAATCTCGGTAAGGATCTATCTTGCTTTTACATTCTTTGGGTAAAGTTATATCTATAACTATATTATGTTCCCTGTTTCATTGAATTCGTAACTCTAGGGTCAACTACAGGGTAATCACAAAAGGAGACATTACAATCCTACCTTATCCATCTTTACCACTCTTCCACACTTCTATAATTTTTACTGTAGGGTGAATTGGATTTGTGATGTCCCCATTGTTAGCAAATGTGATTTGTATACAATTAGCTTAGTTTCTAAGTTCTTTTGAAGGCTAATTTCTAACAAAAGGGATATTCAAAGTTCTTGGAAAAAAAGTTTCAAGCTTATTGAGTAGTAGTTGTTGGTAGTGAGCTTAGTTGGCCCTACTGAACTTAGTGATGCTCTTAGAATGAGGTTACGACCTTTTGAGAGTTCTCCAGACTTCATGGCGGTGCAAGCTATTTTCAGTCAATTATCTAGTTGTGTTTGATCAATGTCCTAAGTCTTCAATATCATTTCAATTTTTTCTTCAGCTTGTTTAATTATTCAATTATTAATTAATTAATCTGTTAAGTTTCCTAATGGCGAGAAATAATGAAGGACAACTTAGCGTAACAACTTGTTATCAAGGTTTTAAGATGACCTTTAAGTCGGATTCCTAGGCTTGGAGTTATTTGCTCATGAAAATTAATATTCATTCACCAAAATGGTTTTTGAGAGAAATAAATTAGTAAATTTTAGATTTGGTTAATTTCCTCCAAAGTTTTGGGGTATGGGAATCGCAAAAGGTGAGACACCTTCATTTCATTGCTAGTTGCTCTTTATCATTAGCTTCTTTTCTATTAGATAATGTTTTCACAGCATAGTTGGTTGGGGAAGTCTTTGTGTAAAGTGTATAATGATGTTTTGTATCAACTGTACTGTCATCAACAACTCAGTATACGGATACAGTCCAGAATATGACCGATTTATGTCATCAGTTTCTTTTGTCACCCTTAACAGTGAATTTGGTGTAGTAGGAGTTCTATTGAAATGCTTTGAGCTGTATACAGTTTGTTTCTGTTGGCTGTTGAATTGCAGAAGGTGAAACACCTTCATTTGATTGCTAATTTCTCTTTATCATTACTTTCTTTTCGATTAGATAATGTTTTCATGGCAGAGTTGGTTGAGAAAGTCATTGTGTAAAGAGTATAATGATGTTTTGTATCTATTGTATTGTCATCAACAACAACCCACTATACTGATACAGTCCAGAATATAACTGATTTATACTATCAGTTTCTTTTGTCACCCTTATGTTGTAATATTAATTGCAGTTGGTCGTTTCTCCCTAGAGCCAAATGCCCACCTACCACCCCTGACGGATTGCAGAACAGTCATAAACATTTATCACTAGTAGGTAAGTTTTCAAATTCAGAAATGAGGGGGAAAACATTTTTGGTAGAAGACAAAAGGAATGTTCTATTCCATTCGACTAGAAGACAGAGAGAGTTCAACAGAGCAGAGAAGTTGCAGAGAAAATGTGGAAAGGAAGTGATCAACAGATTTGGTTATTGCAGAGACAGAGGAAGCTTATTCTGTGACTACAGTTGCACGTGCTTTCTGTGTCATCCTGTAAGTTCATAGTTTGTTGTTTTGATTCAACTTGTTGAAGCAGTGATTGCTTTAGGCATTGTAATATGCAACCATTAGAGCTGTAAGTTTGAAGTTTAAAGTTTGAAGTTTTTCTAGTTTTAAGTTTTAGGATTATTTTAGGAGTTTCTGGTTGAAGCCGAATGCTCCCAGATTTTTTAATGATTTAATCCAAGTTGAATAGAAAGCAAGCAGGCATACTTGAATCCATTTGTCTCCTTCTATTCATTGCATTTTAAAAGTTTTATTTGGAAGCTTCAGGTTCTGGATTTTTGGTTTTAATGGTGAAAATATTCACGTCATAAGTCTGCACTTGGTATTGTCTTTGGTAGAAGTCATCTGCAGTGGCTACCGAGTTCACTGGGTGCCTTCTTCTACCGAGCTTCACCCTCCTGAGGCTACCGGGTTCACTCGGCATCCACACTACCGAGCTCACTCGGTATCTAGTGTCTATCGAGTTCTTCATTTATCGAGTTGTTTCTTCATCTACCGAGTTGCTCTTCTACCGAGCTCACTCGACATCTTTTGGCTACCGAGTTGCTTGCTCTTCATTTACCGAGCTCACTCGGTAACCTCTCCTGCCACTCAGTTTCTTAAGTGTTGAGCAAATTTTTGGCACTCGGTAATAGTTTTTTGCCGAGCAGATCTTTAGGGTTAGGGTTGTGAGTTTTGATTTTGTTTTAATATTTCTCACATGGTATTAGAGCTTTGAGGCCCCACATCCACAGTGAGTTAGGGCAAAGTTCTTTTTTTGGGATATTTGACATGGCAGGAGATCCAGGAAAGATATGGCCGCAGCCACCACTATTCAATGGGCAAAATTATGATACATGGGCAAAAAAGATGAAAACCATAATGGTTGCTAATGATTTATGGGAGTTTTTGGTTAATGGATTCAATGATGTGACAGACCCAACTCAGTATGCTGCTCTCACAAATGCATAAAAGACTCATTTGAAAGAGTCAAGGAGGAAAGATGCAAAAGCATTAAGTCTTATTGAAGCAGCAATGACAGAGACTATATTCTCAAAGATTGCAGCAACAAATTATGCAAAGAAAGCTTGGGATATCCTTGAGACAGACTTCAAGAGGACTGATAAAGTTCGTACTATAAAGCTACAGAATATAAGGAGGGAGTTTGGGAACTTTCAGATAAAGGAAAATGAATCAGTTGCAGATTTCAGTTCAAGGACCTCCAATGTGATTAACCAACTGAAGTCAAATGGAGAAGACTATCAAGAGCAGAGGATAGTGGAGAAGATATTGAGAAGTTTACCTCATAAATATGACAATTTGGTCATGACCATAGAAGAGGCAAAAGACCTCATTGTTTTGACAATGGATGAGTTGATGGGTACTCTTCAAACCCATGAGCATAAGATTAATAGATCTACATCTTCTACTTCCCAAGAGCAAGCATTCAAGGCTCAGTCAAATCCAAAAGGAAGGGGGGAGAGGAAGAAATGGCTTAGGAAGGAACTCTAGAGGCAGAGGTCGAGGTAATGGAGGACAAAGAAATGCTGCAGCAGAAAGCTCAAGAAGAGCAGATGGAGCAAGTAGCTCACAAAATACTTCAATAGGAGGTAAGAAAAACTATAACTCAAATAAGAGTAATGCAGAATGCTACTACTGCCATAAATATGGCCATTATGCAAGTGAATGCTGGAAGAAGCAAAATGATCTATTATGGTCCGCATCAAGAAAGGTGAGAAGAAGGAAATATAAAATGTTTATTTCGCCCCTGGTATGAAGCACAATTTGATGAGCATTGGTCAACTCATTCAAAATGGATACAAAGTGTTGATGGAGAAATGATGGGAGCAAGAACCTACTTGCAGCAGTTCAAATGACAAAGAACAGAATGTTTCCCTTGAGGATAGAGACATGTTTCTCATATCAAGTTGGTGCTACACCTCCCACACAATCATCTCTAAGGAGTGTGATTGAAGACCCCTCGCAGCTATGGCACCTCAGGTATGGTCATCTTGGCTATGCTGGTTTAAATTTATTGTCAAATAAAAGAATGGTAGAAGGTTTGCCACGTATAGGAAATTCATGTGACAAGTGTGAGGCTTGTATTTTGGATAAGCAACATAGGCTTCCCTTTAATTCTGAAAATTCTAGGAGGGCTAGATATCCATTAGAGTTAGTGCATATTGACCTAGTCGGTCCTATGCAAGTTACTTCCATTGTGGGGAGTACTTATTTCATGACATTTATAGATGATTTCAGTCGTAGGACATGGGTGTATTTTTTAAAGAACAAATCTGAAGCATTTGAAAAATTTGTAGAATTTAAAGCCCAGGCTGAAAGAGAATGTGGACATTATATCAAGGTCCTAAGATCAGATAGAGGAGGGGAGTATACCTCCAATTCTTTTGTAAATTTTTGCAGTAAACATGGTATAAAGAAAGAGCTCACAGCCAGCTATACACCATAGCAGAATGGAGTGGCTGAAAGAAAGAACATGACCACTGTTGAAATGGCAAGGAGCATGATGAAAGAGAAAGGTCTCCCAGTTGAATTTTGGGGAGAGGCTGTGGCAACAGTAGTTTACCTAATTAATAGGTGTCCTACAAAGGAAGTCCGTGATAAGATTCCAATGGAAGCATGGTCACGAGGAAGATGGACAGTTGAACACCTGAGGGTGTTTAGATGTGTTGCATATGCACATGTGCCTAAAGAGCAAAGACAGAAATTTGATGACAAAGGTTGGAAATGCATTTTCACAGGGTATAGCCCAGAATCAAAGGCATACAAATTGTATGACCCATTGAACAACAAGATGACTCTTTCAAGAGATGTGGAATTTCTTGAATATCAGTCTTGGTATGGTCCAACTGATGGGTCACCAAGCACTTCAAGTAAAGTGCCATTTATGGATGAAGAGGATGTTGATGAACTACAAGAAGAAGGAGCAGATAGAAGAAAAGGCAAGCAACCTCAGTCATTACCGAGCTCCTCTAGGCATGACCGAGTGTTAATGCCAAGCAGGAGCAGTGAAGATTCTGATCCCACACTCTCCTCCTTATTACCAAGAAAAACCAAGAGTCTTAGGGAGATATACCAAGATGAAAGGTATGAAGATTATGATTAGAGTGTTAAATTTTGCATTATTTTCTCATAGTGATCCAATATATTTTGAAGAAGCTATTAAGAAGAATAAATGGTGTAAGGCCATGGATGAGGAAATAGATGCTATAGAAAGAAATGAGACATGGGAGCTAACTGAATTGCCTTCCAAGAAGCAAGTGATTGGAGTGAAATGGGTCTACAAGATCAAATGTAATGTTGAGGGCAAGATTGATAGGCATAAGGCAAGGCACCTGGTAGTCAAGGGCTACAAATAGCAGTATGGCAGAGACTATGATGAGACATATGCCCTTGTTGCAAGAATGGAAACCGTGCGTGATGTCATAGCAATTGCAGCTCAGCACAAATGGAAGGTATTTCAAATGGATGTGAAATCTGCCTTCCTAAATGGTGTATTGAAAGAAGAAGTGTATGTGGAGCAGCCACCTGGTTATGAAGTAGCAGGTGAAGAGAATAAAGTATATAGATTGAAGAGAGCTCTTTATGGGCTCAAGCAAGCTCCAAGGGCATGGTATAGTAGGATTGACTCATATTTGATGAGCAATGGCTTTAGCAAAAGCAATGGTGAGCCTACTTTCTACATCAAGGCAACAAATGGAAATGTATTGATTGTTGTCTTGTATGTAGATGATTTAATTTTTACTGGTAATGACAAGACTCTAATTGGTGAGTTCAAAGAGGTCATGAAAAATGAATTTGAGATGATAGACCTAGGTCTCTTGAAATACTTTTTAGGCATAGAAGTAAAACAAATGCATGATGGCATCTTCATCTCTTAAGAAAAGTATGTAGGGCAGATCTTGGAGAGATTTAAAATGCAGAACAGTAAGGCAGCCCCCACACCAACATCAGTAGGTCTGAAGTTAAGCAAGGAAGACTCTAGCAAGAGAGTGGATCCAACACTATACAAGAGTATGGTTGGAAGTTTAATGTACTTAACTGCAACTCGGCCATACCTAATGTATGCAGTAAGTCTGATTTCCAAATTTATGAAAACATCAAAGGTTTCCCATTGGCAAGCGGGAAAAAGGATCCTAAGGTATGTGAAAGGTACCAAGGGATTTGGGATTTTGTATACTGCAAATGATGATTTCAAGTTGGTGGGTTATACTGATAGTGATTGGGTTGGAAGTATAGATGATAGGAATATGGGATCGGGTGCAATTTCATGGGCATCCAAGAAGCAACCTATTGTTGCTCAATCTACAATAGAGGTTGAGTATATAGCAGCAAATGCAGCAGCATGTCAAGCTATCTGGTTATGGAGGATCTTGACAGATTTGAATGAAAGGCAAGAGGATGGAACCACAATTTATTGTTAGAACGTCTCATCAATTGCATTGTCTAAGAATACAGTCTTCCATGGGAGAAGCAAGCATATTGAAATCAGATTTCACTTCATCATAGAGTTGGTGGAGAATGGGGATATCAAAATGAAATTTTGTAAGTCTGAGCAGTAGCTACCAGACATTTTCACCAAGCCATTAGGTATTGGAATTTTTGTACACCTAAGAGAAAGTCTTGGTGTAGTTGATTTGGATCAACAGTGATCCTTGTTTGTTTGGCTCGGGACAAAGGGTGAGTGTTGGAATATTAATTGTAGTTGGTCGTTTCTCCCTGGAGCCAAATGCCCACCTACCACCCCTGACGGATTGTAGAACAGTCATAAACATTTATCACTGGTAGGTGAGTTTTAAAATTCAGAAATGAGGGGGAAAACATTTTTGGCAGAAGATAAAAGAAATGTACTATTCCATTCGACCAGAAGACAGAGAGAGTTCAGCAGAGCGGAGAAGTTGCAGAGAAAAGTTGGAAAGGAAGTGATTAGCAGATTTGGTTATTGCAGAGACAGAGGAAGCTTATTCCGTGACTACAATTCCAAGTGCTTTCTGTGTCATCCTGTAAGTTCATAGTTTGTTGTTTTGATTCGACCTGTTGAAGCAATGATTGCTCTAGGCATTGTAGTATGCAACCATTAGAGTTGTAAGTTTGAAGTTTAAAGTTTGAAGTTTTAGGGTTATTTTAGGATTTTCTGGTTGAAGCTGAATGCTCCCAAATTTTGTAATGATTTAATCCAATTTGAATAGAAAGCAAGCAGACATACTTGAATCCATTTGTGTCCTATTCATTGCATTTGAAAAGTTTTATTTGAAACCTTCAAGTTCTGGATTTCTGGTTTTAATGTTGAAAATATTCACATAATAAGTCTGCACTCGGTATTGTCTTTGGTAGAAGTCATCTGTAGTAGCTACCGAGTTCACTCGGTGCCTTCTTCTACCGAGCTTCACCCTGCTGTGGCTACTGAGTTCACTCGGCATCCGCACTACCGAGCTCACTCCGTATCTAGTGTCTACCGAGTTCTTCATTTACCAAGTTGTTTCTTCATCTACCGAGCTCACTCGACATCCTTTGGCTACTGAGTTGCTTGCTCTTCATTTACCGAGCTCACTCGGTAACCTCTCCTGCCACTCAGTTTCTTAAGTGCCGAGCAAATTTCTGGCACTCGGTAATAGTTTTTTGCCAAGCAGATCTTTAGGGTTAGGGTTGTGAGTTTTGATCTTGTTTGATATTTCTTACACCTTAATGGCGAATTTGGTGTAGTAGTAGTTTTATTGAAATGCTTTGAGCTGTATACAGTTTGGTTTTGTTTGCTGTGTTAGTGCACTTATTTATAGAGTTTGTAGAGTTTCACCAGAAATGTTTCAGTTTGATTTGTTAGTAGTACAACAGTAAGCAATTCTTGACAGCCCCTCACCAGTTTATTCCTCATTGTTTATCGAAGTTATATTGCCGTTGTTTCAAATTTGGGCAAGTTGCTCATGATATTTGACATTATTCTAGGTTGTCACAGAAGCTTTCCATTACCTACACTTTATATCAGAAATCACTCCACTTTACAGTGTTATAATGCATATAAACCGACCTCTTTAATGGTACTGTAGAAGAGATATAATTTCTATCCCTCTCAATATCATAGACATAATTGGATTGTGTTTAGACAACCCTTCATATCAAGGTTTTCTTAACTTGGCAACTTGGAATCTCTATTTCCTTTGGCGTGTGTTAATAATTGCCATTGTATGCTCTATAAATGTCATTACTTTGTGTTTTGTGTGCCTTATTTATTTGTTTTGTGTTTTATTTCCCTTATGTGTTTGCATCTTGTCTTTTTCTTTGCGTGTTGGTTGTTTTCCATGCACCTTGTGTTTATGCTTTGTGTGTTTTACATTCATGGCTGGTTTGTGTTTTCTTTATTCTTTCTAATATTGTGTGTGCTTCATATTGCATATGGTTGATATGTGCCTGAAAATGCTAATTATGAAATGATACTTCAATATAGTGTACCAAATATAGTTGAATGTAGAAAATTGAAATGCGATTCATGAACCATAAGTTCAAACTTGAAACTTGAAATTTCATAACCATTACCAATGACCATTGAACTTAGGAAAATACTCATAGTGAAACCTTTAAACATAATAATGATAATGATAAATGACAAATATAAGCCATACACAGTACCATGCAAGTCAACCATTGACTATCAATTTATCAAATGAGAAAGATTGAAGATTCAAAATTCATGGTTCAAATATGATATATCATAAAGATGCTCATGATAACAATGAGCTGAGTAGCACAAAACCATGAAATGAAATAATGTTTCATGGCCATATCAAAGTGAGTACAATCAACAAAATGTCAATAATGAGAATGTATGGGTGGGAGCTCTCTAATCATCCCCTATACTGAAGTCCTCATCACTAGAACTACTAGATCCTCATGGGTAAGATCCCCATCCTCCAAAGGAACACCAACTAGCCCTATATTGGCTTCTGATGCATTGTAATCCTCATCAATCTGAGTCAGATCCTTTGGCTCTACATCCCATCGTACTGCTGGGCACTCATTGTACTCGCATGTCTTGCGATGTTTGAGCCTTAAGAAACCATGTACAACAACAAACTTCTCCATAAGTCTGTTCCTCTTAACAGAGTGGATGAAGCTATAGGTGCACCAATTCCTCTCTGTAGATGAGGAGCTAGAAATCTGAGATAGAAAAGTTGGAAGTTACAACTTACAAGCAAACGTTCATACAATTTGTGACAAATGATAAATGATAATTCAATAAATTACAAATTAGTAAAGTAAAACTTTTGAAGTTAAGATTATAAAGAGTTGGAACTACAAACTTAAGAAAGCATTGAGATGGCTAGTGAGGTGATCTTTGACTTCTGTGGTCCATGACATTTCCACCACCAAATGGGATTCTTTTGTGCCATAGTTTTGAGATCCACCTTTGCAATGTTTGAGTATCCTACAAGTTACAAGTTTACAACATAATATTAAAATAAGTTATAACTTATTAGCAATAATTAAAAGAACTTATAATTATAAAGAGCTTAGAACACTGAATCAAGAATTAAGGATCACCTATAAGATTGGGAAATTCTGACCACTCGGTGCATAAAAACACAGTTGGAGCACAACCATCATTGGAGGGTATTGGATGGAACAATGATGTACATGAGGGGATAGTGGGCTCTTTTAGTGGCCCATGGATCCATGCATGGGCCGCACCTACCCGTGGCAGGCTGTTAGGCTTAGCTTCCACATCCGTTGGTTCTAGTAGACCACAAAACTCTTCTATTGATGGTTATTTTGTGCATAGAAACACATTTGGAGCACAACCATCACTAGAGGGTACTAGATGGAACCATGATGTACATGAGCAACTTGACATTTAATGTGCTGATTTTTGTTGTTTAACAACCTCTCCTTCAATGTTGCAGCAAGTCCATATTTTTTGAATTTTGTGACTGGTTGTACAGTAGTGGGAAAGGGCTACAAGCCAGCTACTCTTGCGGCCTTGAGTGGGAGGTTAGTTTACTTGTTTCAAACCTTAATACTTTTACAATTTTACAATTTACTTATTTTTCTTGAAAGTAATTTTCTTAAGATCAAACTTGTGTACTTAATCTCATTTTTTATTTTGTGTTTGTAGATTGCCAAAAGATGTTGTTTCTAGGGTTAAAGATGTGGTTGAAGAGAAAAAGTTACAATGGAAATAGTATGGCTGAACCATAGTTCAGAAGGATGGAGAGATGGAAGAAACTAAACCATCGTCACTTTTTAGTTTCTTGGAAGAATCAAGTAGTCTTTCTTAAATCCTTGGATGCCTCGAACAAGATAAAGACGAATAGACTTCAGCTCTAATGCCAGCGAATGTTGTGATGGAGGTTGGGGTAAAATATGTGGTGCAAATCATAACCGACAATGTAGTGGCATATGTGGTAGTAGGTAGGATCTTACAAGAAAAACATAACACACTCTTTTGGTCTCCTTGAACTAGTACATTTGGGGGTAATTTTCGACGTTAGTTTTCAACGACAAGCCAATTTGGCTTGTCAAATTCATTTAAAAAAAAAATGATCCCGATAACTTCGAAATTTCAATGATAGTTAAGATTGATGTCAAACTTTTGATGTTGTCGGGGATATAAACAAAAAAAGAGTGAAACTTCATTTCATATCACGTGGCAAAGTGCGGGCGGGAGGCTTCAGGCATGACCAATTAAGAGATTTTCAACGCCATCAAGGTAAGGTTGATGGATTCATTTGCATTATTTGCATCCTCTTCTATTTGGAACTTGCTTTCAAGGTAAGGTCTTGTCCTCTTCTTTTTGCTTGCTTAATTTCAACGTAAGGGTTGAACGTATTTTTCATTTTCATTGCAAGGGTTGAAGGTAATTTTTTGTTTGCAACTTGCTTAATATCAGGGTAAGGATTCAAGGTAACTTTTACTTTGGCCATCGATTATGGCAATTTAGACATTGTTCATATTGCCCAATTTCGAATAGATTGCCCAATTAATCTGAACATATACCCTAGAAAAAAATTGGGAGACTTGTGGACATTAAGCTATTTCTCTTCCTTGATCTCCTAGTGAGAGTGTTAGTGAGGAATCTTCCATGGAGGTGTTGATACCTTGGTAATGGATATGTATGATCCCCATCCCAAGGACGTCCTTGTCTCACGTGGGGTTGGGGGCCAGGATGCATCCCCATGTAACACTACAAATTTGGCTTGATATGTTTGAGACGAGTAGTTTACTAGATGATTATACCTATTTTGAAAATGAAATTGCTAGGTGAATTTTTAGGAGACTATATTTACCAACATATGTTTACAAATGGACACAAGTAGAAAAATTATATTCACTTTCCAATATTGTGGAACCAATGGAAACCCTCAAAATAAACTATCACAATATACTTTCTCCAAGAGGAAAGAGTGAACAATTTTTTCATGCTCAATACTCAACACACTAGAGAGAATATTTTATTTTCTTGATAAAAAAGCCAATGACACAATAATGTCCAATAATCAATTCATACACCTTCTATCAGTCCCATAGACAAAGGTTTATATTACTTGAAAATCAGATATCCAGATTGACTGTCTAAGAACTTGCAGCCAAACAACCAAAAAACAAAAAGATTAAGTTTGTCAAAGTCTTTGCAATCTAACGTCAACCTTTGAATTAATATTTTTGTTCAACGATAAGTATCACTGCATCTTACAACTAAAATATACAACTTTAGCATATGTAAGTCTTATGTCACTCACATTGTAAGTTAGATTAAATAATAATAAACAAATAAATCTTGAGCATGCACAAAAAACTTTTACATGTGTACTTTTTCTTCCTGAAGGTTATGATAATTATAATTCTTCAAAGATATATGCATCGCCCTTTCAAGTAACTGAAAGCAATCAGATTTCACTTTAGAAAGATTTTAACCAATGCTCTAATTCTATTGTCAAGGATCTATTTATATACCAAGTCTATAGATGAAAACTGCTTTGTGGCAATTACTTGTTATCCAATCAGCCCCAAAAAAGTCTTGACCCACACTATTAGTCATTGTTGTTGTTCTATAGATTGCCATATTAATTGGAGTTTATATAATAACTAAAGGACTTCAAATTAAAGAATAGATATATGCCCAAAAAGTGTGTCATATAGTGCATATACAAGAGGGTACCAACTCTCCTGTGTAAACAGTAATCAATTGGGATTGAATCTTTGCTTGCCATGCCAACTATGTATTACTATTAGTAACAAGTGGCAATCAAAAAAGTTGGGTGGTAGATAATTGAAATATATTCGTCAAGGGAAAGGATGACACTTTTATACTATAATTCACATATTAAGAACTAACCTCTACTATTGTCACAAAAGTATTTAGTGAAGGAATATAAAATATATAATGATGATACAATAATCTCAATTACATTCATTTTTGCATTACATCCTGAGAATACATTGTCGATATGTACAATTGATAGAATATAACTGCAAAAATTAAGGAGAAAGGAAGGAGGAGAGTGGTGTAAGTATCAATGTAGAAATTTTGAACGATTTTTAATAAGGTAAAAATTGTTTTAGAGACTTGAGGTGTTGATTTGCAATTATGATGTGTTTCATTTTAATAAGAAATTAGTGTTTGTAAGGTATTGATTGAGCCTACATCGTGGGAACTGGGATCTACTTTGATTGAATATGGAATTATTTTTTTATGCATTAAAATTGACAACTTAAAAGAAACAAATCAAATAGCAGAATGTTGGTGACCATTTCAGCCTATTGTTATGTAGTTTGTGGTCAATTTATTTTCCTACAACAAAAGATGGATAGGTTGCAAAATCAAACACCTAATGCCTTAACATAGAAAAAAAATGTTGAACAATATATTCTTTCTAGTATTTCAACACAACAAGAAAGTGAAAAACACATTGTGAAAGATTGTGGCTCAGAAAATAAACAAGGGAAAATGTAATCTTGGTTATAAGGGTTTTGCTCAGTCTTATGTCCCTAAGTATTTGAAACCTATCAAATATATCTCTAAAGGACTTTTGAATTCGTGTCAATTAAAAGCTTCCTCTACCAATTTTTAATTTGGTTCAACCAAAATCATGTTCTAATTGTGGTCATCATGGTCATGTATCAATTTCTTGTTTTCATCTAAATCCCTATTAGTATGAAGAGATAAATGAGGTGATAAAATTGCATACGCAGATGTATGTATGTATGTGTATATATATGTAAGTATGTATATGTTATGGTGGGATGAAGACCGAATCAGCAAGAGTAAGGATTTTCCCACCAAAATGATTGCTATTTCGTTCCAAATTTGTACAGTACTATTCCAACCCCAGTCTAGGTTGAAGATAATCAATTTATAGGTCACAACTCTTAACCTTACAATTCCATCCTTCCATGTTCGATCAAAATATTGATCTGACTGTTACAATTCCAGATTGCAAGAAAAATTGCAAAAAGTTGCATGACAACTTTTATTGCATTTTTTGCAATTTTTACAACTTTTACACAAACTTAAAATAAAAGACTCCACATGCCTTCAAAACAATACCACAATATGCAAAAGGATTATAAAACATAAAAATGGAGACTTTTGGTCAACTCATAATGTTTGACCAATCGTTGACCAACCTTTGACTTGCCTATAACCTTATTACATGTAAACAACTTGCCTAAATGCATGTTTGAGATTGTCTAAACTATTTTGTGTCAACTTGGACACTTATTGATCACCTTCCATACTATCCTACATGGTGTTTGACCACCTTATTTAGGACCTAGGGCCCTTGCACCAAGATCTAGGATTTTGTTGTTGTGCCCTTTTGATCAATGTATGTATGTATATGTATGAGATATAAACCAACAAAAAAGTGAAACTTCATTTCATATCATGCTACAAAGTGCGGGCGAGAGGCTTTAGGCATGACCAATTAAGAGATTTTTAGCGCCATTAAGGTAAGGTTGATGGATTCATTTTCATTATCCATGTCCTCGTCTGTTTGGAGCTTGCTCTCAAGGTTAGGTCTGGTCCTCTTCTGTTTGCTTGCGTGATATCTCTTTTATGTGAATGCCTACTGATGGTCCAATTTGTTGTGCCCTTTTGATTGATATATATATATATATATATATATATATATATATATATATATATATATATATATATATACATACATACATATATATATATATACATATACATACATACATATATACATATACATACATACATATATATATATATACATACATACATATATATATATATACATACATACATATATATACATACATACATACATACATACATACATACATATATATATACATACATACATACATACATATATATATATATATATATATATATATATATATATATATATACGTACATATGTATGTATATATATATATATATATATATACGTACATATGTATGTATATATATATATATATACATACGTACATATGTATGTATATATATATATGTGTGTGTGTGTGTGTGTGTGTGTGTGTAAACAATAAAACTCAACAGGTAGCATGGCCACGATTTTTTAAACTTAACTCTATAAGGAATGAGTTAGGACGTATACAAGTCAATTGGTCTAGTTGCTGATTAGCTGGGTTGATTACAAATTCCTATAGAACTGTCATCAGATTAGATACAATAAAATGAACAATCAGTTGTTCCCAGCTAGCATTAACTTGACTGGTCTATTTAGAGCCATTGATTATTGTCACAAGCTTTAAAACATAACTATATAAGGCGTGAGTTAGGACGTATCTAGGTTAACCTTGCATTAACTGTAAACTACAACACAAAGGTTAAACTAGGGTATTACAGGATTGTAATTATAGAAAACTGCCTGATTCGCCCTAGTGGGTGTATGCCAACGAAGAGCTGTATTAGGTGAGTAACGCTCACCAGTGGTTATAGGAATATAGCTACATCAAAATAATTAGAAACCAGAACTACATATTCATTAGAGTGAGTAGTTCAAGGGTCTTGATCCCGTGTATACGAGTATGTAGGCAACCTGGTAGATGGAGTATGCCTCCAGTGTGTAGACACCTTGGACATAGTTCGGTAGCCTTGGACATAGTTAGGTAGCATGGATCATCATAATGCAGTATGCACTTTCTCTGGCCTTACCTCGTGGATGTAATAGTTCAAAAACTTTCTACCAAGTTGAATGAAGTATAGAATCAATGCTAATGCTATATTGTTCAAAATTAATGCCAATATTTATATTGTATAATTCATTTGATTTGTTTAGATGCCATCTGTACTAAATAGATAGTAATATTTAATTATTTAATTATTATCGATTATATACAATATACTACTAATGCTTGTATCTTTATATTTGTTAGAATTTTATAGCCTGAATATTTTCTTCTAAAGAAAGTCAATGCCTAACAATATGGACCCAGAACAAAATAAGGCGATAATTGCTAGATTGTGGTCACAATTCAAAAGAAATAGTGATGGAAAATGTCATTGTCTTTGCAAAAAATGCAAGGGCTTAAAGAGTCGAAGAATTGTAATCACAACAGCTGAGAGACATTGTAGGCAACATGATCACATTGAAGGGGGAAATGATTTTTGTCCTCTGGTGAATGTGAATTTTGAATTGGTGGAACATGGAGGTGTGAATATCGAAGTAGAAGGTAATGCTCCCATGGAAGAAGACGATCATGAGGCTGAGAACACAATTGAAGATATTTGTATTGGTGCAATTGATAATGTGCCAGAGAACAAGATTGAAGAAGATGTTAGTGACGATGATAGTCGTGCATCTAATGATGATGATGAAGAGAACCTTGATATACCTGTAATTGACAAGGCATACAAGCCCTCGCACCAAGGCTCCCAAACAACACTTCTCTCCACTGTATTATTGCTTGTAAACTTCAAGGTTATGAGTGGTATATCTAATGTAGCAATCTTACGTATGCTAAGGTATAGTGTCATTTTTTGTCATACCCAAATATTTCTATATGGCAAAAACACAACTATTTTTGTTTTTGATGTAGAAATTAAAGGTAATAAATTTAATCTATCCTTAAACTTGGAGGTGATGAAGAATGGTAATGGAACGAAGTTTGTTTTACTCAGAATCTAGATTTCGAGTTCCCTATGAGGTGATTACCTGGTTGCTAGTTACTGAATGCAAACTAAGTTAAGACGTTATGATTATTAGCCCTTTTCTTCTACACTCAATTGAGACACTATGATGAGCAAGTGAGATTCAAAATTTGTGGCAATGTAGCAGTAAAAGATCTGAGGTTGCAACGAGAAGATGTTTTATCATTTAATCATTTTATTTTCATTAGTATTAGGATTGTCATTATATTAATATTATTATTATTATCATTATTTAATTATTATTATAATTATATCTTTAAAAAAAAAAACTATACCTTCCATTCTCATTATACGCCTTTTATTTAACTTGCTAACATTATTATTATTTAACATTAAATTTAAGGCACTTTTTGTTTTTGTTTTTTGAAATCATTGTGCAATTAATAATCAAATCAATTATCGTCTAATCCTATACCTTCTTACTATGACACACATCTTCATCTACCAAAGCTAAAAAACAATAACAAGTAAATAATTATGTGACATAAACAAATCTAAAGTTTAATTTTTTTCCTATTTACTTAACTACCTCTAAGTCCATGTTACAAAACTACACCCTTAAAAATTTTGTTTATATCACATTATAAAAAAAAGTCAAAATACAATTACTCTAGACTACCCTGTTTACTAAGCTTCTAAAATTTCCTAAATATAAAAATCTTCTAAACTACTCAAATTTACATCCTATAACATATTTAATACAACTATAATTTTCTGTGCTATACTAATACTAATGACCCCAAGCTTTTAACCATAACCATAATTATTTATTATTTTCATATAACCCAAATCTATTAGTTACTTAACAAATTATCTAATAAATAATCATAATTCAATTAATATATTACATTCCCCATTAATTTCCTATATATGACATACTTTAAGATTATTAACTTTATGGAGTTCCTGAACATATTGTAGTCCTTTGGATCAATACTAACAATGCTTACATCCTATCCTATGTGGTTGCACCAAATCTCAATGTAATATTAAATTCATACATATTTTTATTTAAAATCAGCTCCTAATTCCATATCATATGTATGCCTACCCCTTCCTTAACATGTTCACTTTTCCCCATTCCCAAG
This sequence comes from Cupressus sempervirens, assembly GCA_028749045.1. NCBI lineage: Eukaryota > Viridiplantae > Streptophyta > Pinopsida > Cupressales > Cupressaceae > Cupressus > Cupressus sempervirens. The sequence goes on along the minus strand of CM053785.1, from coordinate 784,762,629 downwards.
CTAGGCACCTAGGAAGAAATGTGGGCTGGTCAGATCATGGCAATTATTAAAACTTTATACACACTCCACTCATTAAGATCTTGATCCTCCTTGTTGTTTCACGTACTCATAAAGCAAGTGGCATGAGGGAATGGGTAGTGGGTTTGATAAAATAGCCCCCCCTTCCTCATTAAATGTGATTTCCAACTTGAGGTGCCATATGATGGGGAAGTTCTATTTAGGACATGGACCATTATGAACCATTCTGAAAGATAATTGAATGGAGTATCAACCATTATGATACATGCATTATCGACCATTATTAGAATGGAGTATCAACCATTATGATACATGCATTATTAACCATTATGGACCGAGAATTATCGACCATTATGAAAGATATTGGAATGGAGTATCAAACAATACATGCATGTTTCAATGATCATATTATATATCATAAACAACATGAATTTGCAACAAAATGCCCTGATTTTCATATTAGTAGATATCGATCAAATCAAATAACAAAAAAAGGTGCCTCACAAGGTTCTTTGGTACATTTCCATTATTCCACGTTTGCAATGTTTATTTAGGTGTACTAGCTTGACACAATTTATGGATTACCATGCATGCGATAGAAGTCAAGATGACATTATGCAAATGCCTGCAGATGGTTTTGCATTAAAGGACATAGAAGATTGGTGACCAGTATTTAAGCAAGAACCTCGTAATCTGAAGCTTTCATTGGCAACAAATGGTATCAATCCTTTTGGAGAGATGAGGTCTATTTACTTGATCTGACTTGTTTTTGTTATTAACAATAACATTCCTCCTTGGATGTCCGTAAAGAGGGAACACATAATTTTGGCAATGATTGTACCAATTATTTTTCCATTTAATAGTCATGTAAATTAATTTATAAACAGAGTATCAAAATTGCTATAATAATTATGTTTTTTATGTTCATTCAACTAGGTAAGATCCAGGTGACCGATATGAATGTATATGTTGAGCCCTTGATTGATGAGTTGATGGAATGGGGTCACTATGTATGACATCTTTAGACCAATTGGTGAAAGGCAATCTCAATTCCGTGCAATGCTTGTATGGACTATACATGATGCCCCTAGACTAACACATTTTTGTGGTATGTAAAACTGTTAATGCATATGTTTTGTTGTATGTTTAAGTTGTGTGTGATAATTGTAAATATGAATTTTATAGTACACATGTATCCAATTATACACGATCTTGTAGGTCTTCAGATCAAGGAAAAATTTGCATTTCCAATTTGTAGTCCAAAGATGAAATCTCGTTGTTCAAAAAGTTTAGGAAAGCAGGTGTTCAATGAGCATAGACACTTTTTCCACAAAAATCATATGTATCGAATTGCCAAAAAATATCTTTTCAATGGGAAAGAAGAGACAACATCAAAGCCATGAAGAATGACACTTCACATGTGAAAGTTGGAATACAATATAATCAATTGTTGAGGTAATGTCATTCCATCTGATGCAGGTTTTCGTATGAAATTTAAATTTGGATACTATCTTTTTTTTACTAATGATATAATTGATGTTTATGAAGGTCGTCAAGGCATTGATGAGAAACTTCCAAAAGGACTTAAAAGCTATCCTAGACAATTTAGTAGGTTGCTATAGGACGAGCACCTCCCAATCGTGCATTTGTTTGATGCTATGCATATTGGAAAGAATGTAATAGGGACATTATGAAAAATATTGGATGGAAGGCTTGACAAAGAAAAGTTGGTCAAAATTTGCAATGACATTGATGAATCCAATCATGCATTGAAGTTTTTCATTGAATCAAATAGAGATGGAAGCTAGATTAATACAAGTGCTATTCCTTGGTTATTAATACAACAATAAACTGATGCGATATATGAAGCCATAAAAAAAACTAATTTCCCACAAAATTTGCTACAAACATAAGTAGTCTCATATCAAAGAAAGGTGATTTTGGGTTAGAGTTGAAAACGCATGATTGACATACTTTCGTCAAGGTAAAGTCATGTTCTTCCCTATTTACAATAAGTTTGTAAATCATCATGTATTTTTTATTGTTTTATTTTATAATATATTGAAAAGATCATTTTATTATTACTGCAGTATGTTCTACCTCTATCTCCCCCCCACAACTTCAACAACATGAGTGTCAAACACGTTATATATGATCTTGGGAAATACATGAGGTTAGAGGTGTTATTTGTTAGATTTCTTGTCTATAAGTGTTATTAGTCTCATTAATATATTTTTGCCTGATGAATATCTTCTAGGTGGTTGTCATCTAAAGAAATTGATAAAAAAGACATAAAGCAATAGAAGAGAAAAATTCCTCAGCTTTTGTGCGAGATGCAAAAGTGTCTAGCTTCAACTTTTTTCAATGCACAAGATCACTGCCTCACATATCTAATTGAGGAGATTGAATTGTGTGGACCTATACCGACTAGGTCAATGTGGATGGTTGATAGACATTTAAAGTTTTTGAAGGGTTTGGTTCGACAGAGAGCACATCCTGAGGGTTCCATGGTCGAGGGATATATGATCTACCAGACCATGGTTTACATTAGTGAATATCTTCCTAAGTTTGCATCAAAGATCCATATAGATCGCATTTGGGATCCCAACTCCATTAATAGATTCGAAGAGGAGTACTTAATGCGGAAAGGTAGATTGAGGAAAGTGAGAGGTAATTATAAGATGTTATTGTAGTTAGTTAATTCTTATCCATTATCAATATAAGTTGTTTCTAACTAGTTGATTTATTTTATACTGTTGTTCGTTAGTTGGATGCACTCCATTTGTATATTGCAAACAATCTTGATTGGATGATACTATGGATTGAACGATCTCAACTAAATGGTCGCTCATTAACATGAGAAGGTGTTGCTTGATTGGTTAAAGAAGCTCATCGTAATGGAGATTTCAATGTTACGCCAATGATAATTGATCTAACAAATGGTTTAAGAGGTGGAAAGGTACGTATAAGTTAATCTATCATGACCCATTTGATTAATATCAACTCAAGGATGGATGCATAATTTTGACATGTTTGAAAAATAATAGGTCAAGCACCACAAAGCTATGTACTACAATGGCTGTAAATTTCACATAAAAAGGTGGACGAGACTAAGAAAACTTGCGATTATGGGATAATTGCAATGTTTGAGGTCACCAATATTTTGTCTATAAGCGACATGCATCCTCAACAATATGAAAATAAATACTATGGCATTTTGGACGATATAATTGAGTGCGACTTTAATGCTTTCAAACAAGTTCTATTCGGTGTCAAATGGTACAAGCTACGACTAAATCAAAATGATCCTGATAGAATTGTTATTGAACATGATAATGGATTTACAATGATTAATACAAGGTCATTTGAGCTAGTTAGAAATGAGCCCTATGTTCATCCAAGCCAATGCGAGCAAGTGTTTTACTTTGGTGTTCTACATAAACCAAGTTGGTCATTTGTGATTAGACATGATTCAAGAGGAAGACTGGTAAAGTATAATGTGATTGAAGAAGAAGATGAAAGAGTAGATGATGATGATGATGGCTAAGATGGAGGAGATGATGTTGATGATGGGAAGATTAAGAAGGAGATGATGATGATGATGATGATGATGGAAAAGATGTTCATGATGATGCTGATGGCATTGATGATGATGATGATGGTGGTGGCGAAGATGATGGTGGTGATGGTGATGGTGATGATGATGATGACGACGATGACAACGATAATGATGGTCATAGTGATGATTTTGACGATTTGGATGATGATGGCGATAATGATGAAGTTCATGATGATGAGATGGATGAAGAAGATGATCAATGACATGATCAATGGAAATATATTAGGTGCTGATTACTTATAATATGGTTTTTGTAGAGGTAACCAATTGAAAAATATATAATGTTATGTTTTTTGCGATGTATGCATATTGTTGTGATTAGGTAAAAATAAGTTTTGAAAGGACTTGAAACCTTGTACATCAAAACTAAAGATATAACAATATAAGACCCAAATACAATAGTGTGAGTCACCAAACAAAGATAGGGAGCAACTAACAAAAGCCCACCACAACGGACATCCACAACAAGGGAGCTTAAGATTTAGAACCTCCCTTGTATGACCACAAATTCTTATCTAGAGGAGGGATGGGGAACTTAGATTTCTTTCCTTTTACCGCTATCCATCCATCCTCTAGCTTAGTCGCATCGTTCTACCAATCCCCACAAGAAATGAAGGAAACCACATGGCAGATTAGAGAAGTATCATCCAACAAAACACTCTCCCTAGGAGAGGCCAAAATGGGTGAACCTAGATCCAAAACATTTTGTACTGTAGGTCTAGAGACAACAGTAGGTCCAGGGACAACAGATAGAAAAGGGTCAACAATCAGAAATCAGGCCCAATAGTCTGGGAAGCAAGAGCCTCCACCAAAATAGGCTGATCCAAAGCATCAAGAGTAGTGTCCTTAAACCATCAGAAGCAAGAGACCCCACATCAGCTTGCTCCTAACCAAAAAAAAGATTTTGTAATCGTGTAATGCTTGTCAGACATGCCCGACCACCAAGAAGGCATTTGCTTTGATCTTGCCTTGTTAGAAGAACAATGAGCCGCCACATGGCCAGTCATGTGACATTTCCTGCATCGGAAGGGAACACCTTCATAATCCAGAATCTGAGTCCAGGTACCTCGCGGAGAACCCAGACAAATATTCTTAGGGAGACCCTTAGAGACATCCATCTCAACAAGAATACATGCAATCGTCAAATGAAGAACATCAGAGGTCACCGTGTCCCCAATCTGCAAGTCCCCAAGAGCCGCCCCAATGGATTCCAAAACAGAGTCCAACCAGAGATGCAAGGGGAGATTCAAAAGCCTAACCCAAACATGGATCTTAATGAAAGATTCTGAAAGTGGGTCAAAATCCTTATGCCAAGGTTTGGCCATCAAGGGGAAACATTCCTTCCAAGAGAAGCTGTAATCACACAAGATAGCCCTCCTATCTTCATGTTCATGTTATGTAATCACACAAGATGTATGCATATTGTTTATGTTATGTTCTATGCATAATTTGTAGCATAAGTATCATGTAATTTGTAATTAACTTAAGACAAATGATTTACATATGCAGGAAACTATACCCCTTTAATGAGGATCGTACAAAGTGACATGGATCGGAAGGTATAAGTTTATTACATGCTTGCTTTCTCTTTACTTTTGACATTAACTTTAGGAAAACATTATATCCTGATATTTCATTCCTTCAACTATATCTCTCATTTGATGGGCTCTAGGTACCACCAAATAGGTATCTGTCAGATTTGTCTTCCTCAAGTGAGGGAAATGCGGGAATAGAAGAGGATAGTGAGACATGTAGTAGGTCTATGAAAAAGAGACAAACTAGAGGGTAAAAGATTAGAAGAAAATTCAATAAATGCATGCAATTTTTCCTTGCTCAAGGGGGGTCATGTTCTTATAAAGATGAGACAAAGGGCAACATGAATGTTCCCTTGAGGTACACACATCTTGAGAAAGAATGGGTACCCAAGGAATTACCTCTAATTAACACTAATTTTGTGTTAATGAGAGGATATATCGCATAGCTCTATCATCATTACATGGTTTGGGCCTATTTTCAATGGATGACATAAAGGTCAGTTATACCAAGGTTGTTGAATTGATGGAGTATGTAGGACCTTGTTACAATTACAAAAACTGGATGCAGATAGTTCAATAAAAAAAAAAAAAAAGTGTAGGTATGCACTGTCAGCAAATTATCTACAATGAAAAAAAATGATCAAAGTAAAAGACTTGCTATGTACATTGATGGAAGACCAAAAGCAATAGGGAAAATTACATATTTTATAAATAGTACGCGTCTTGGGTCAACTAATAAGTGACCCAATTGTATTTTTGAGGTGCGTGAGGGAAATCATGTTTTTGTATGTGTGATAAAATCAATAAGTTTAGAGGAAGAGTTGCTAATAGATTACAATTTGAGTTGTACAGATACAAAAAAAGTTACTATAATGGGAGTTGTAAGTACTATATATGTAAAATTTAAACTAATTACTTCCAATTAGAACTCTAATATACAATGTACCATTTTAATAATAAGTCTTTTTGCTAAGTGGACTATTCCTTTGATTATGCCGATGTTTTTATATATATTCTTTGTCACAGGGCAACATGGTCGAGCCATCAAATGACAGAGTCAGGGATGTTGCTCCCACCCCTTCTCCAGCACAGGTAAACCTTTTGTATAAAAATTAATGCAATTTTAATTTTACAAAATGTCAGATTAGTATGTTACTTTTGTGAAGGTTTTGGACTTGTTTTGATTGTTTTATTGATATTTTTTGTCACAATTTGATTCATAGTGAAAGGGAAAGAAAAAGGAACAAATTGCACAACAACAATTACTTGCTGATATGGTAGCCACTGTATCATGCGATGATGACATCACATATAGAAGTGACCTTGTTAGCCTGTGTAAAAAGACCTTGATGAACACCAATCTACAAATTCTTGGGCCTGTGATGGATCCAAATCCAATAGAAGAAAAAGAGGCCACAAGAAATGAATTGTGCCGTAAAGTACGCTGTCTAGAAGTAAGCAACAATGAGTCTTTTGCTAGGACAATAGTTCAATAAAGCTTTATGTTTTACACCAATTTATGGATCATGAACCACAATATGTATGTTTTGTTACATGATTTTTTGAGACCACACCGAGTTCATCCACCTGATGAGGGTACCGATGTACGTCCTACATTTATGTGATTTCAATTATCAATCATCAAAAGGGATATTATTTTCTTCATGATTATTATTGACAATTTTATATTACTATTGTCATGTTCACTCTTCTCCTTTACTTAACCACTTGTATTCATTCTTTGATACTTAAGATAATTGTTGTATGTGGAAAACTCATATATCTTTTCTAATTATAATTACCGAACCGTTATGATGATATTGTCTTAAATGTATATCCTCTTGACCAATTCCATGTCCATGAGCTTGTGATGATATGATTCTAATATCTATGTTGTACATAACAGTCGGTCATTGGTCATATGGTTTATTGCTGAAGGTTTCTTTTATACTGTCTGCTGGCTTTGAAGTGACTCAACATATGATTTATAAAGTTTCTCTCATTTAATGCATAGTACCCAATGTTGTCTTCTCTTCATTGCTTCTGCTCTATATTTTCTTGGTTAATGAATAATGACTCTTTAAATATAATACCGTTGTATATATAAATATCACTCTTGATTTATGTGCTCTTTAATGTTGACTATTCAATTTGCCAGATTGTTATTAATGTCAGTTGTTTCCATCTTGGCTTGCCCTATCTTATGTGTCTCCCCTTCATTTGCTATGTCCAATAGTAGTGCACTGCATTTGTTGACAAATGGATCTTATTTTTATATCTACAATTGTAGATGATGTTTCTTCTTGGTTAGTGTAAGGAACATATCCCTCCGTATCACAATTTTCAATGCACTCTTTAGTGAATCAGTTTGACCTTAAAGTTCAATTATGATTGGTGCATTCATACTTATTTGCAATGCTCAAATGCCAAGCAATGTATATGCAGGTCTTGATATAAATTTTCCTAATAAGCATAATTTTGACATAAACGATAACTTCTAACAATCACTCGAATTCTTTTGACATTAATGACAATATTTCCATCAGCTTCCTTATCAGATTCTGATTATTTCCATTTGCATATATTAATTTTTATATTAGAAATAGGATATTTTTGGTTCAAGTTTCATTAATTGCTTTATTTTCTAATGATGGGTAATTTGGTTGATTGTTTGGCCTTTGTTTAGATGTGTTGGTATTATAAATAGCAATCCGAAAACAAGATTAGGAGTATATTTAATACTATTTATACAATTAAATCATTGTTCTCTTTATTTTCTATATGATGTTCATTGGTCATATGGTTTAATTGAAGTATGAGCTTGTTAGATGTAAGCTTTGAACCACTCATAGTATCCAACTGTGTAAGCTTTGACTGCTCTTTAGTAAAGTGATCATGAAAGACCTCAAAATTAGGCATAGCAACTGTATTCCTCAAAGCATCTTTGGTGAAATATAAGGTTGAAGAAAATATCTAAAAATTCCCTTGAAGCTTAAAGAGAATCAGATAGATGCACTCAACATCAGTCTTCATCTTTCTACAACCCTGCAACACGGATCTCTATTGATTAATTTTCATCAAGAAACCATCAATAGTTGGAAAGGAATTTGATAGAAGTAAGGTATTATTTGCCTCTATCTGAAGTTCCTTGAACTCATTCACAGTACTAAACAACCCATGAAGCTTGGTCCACATTGCTAGAGGAGTATTGCACCCATCCAAATGAAATTGTAGACTATCTAATACTTGTAATGCAATCAATATGATTGCCTCATCCATTTTTTTTTGATGCTACATGATCTCATAAGGCCTCTTAAAAATAGGCTACACGACATCTAAACATGACCACAACCAATTTGACCAGAGAATTCGAGTCATCGAGGTCTTCCAAGTGTGGTAATTGTGAGGGGTTAGAAGTTCTAGAGAAGAAGCTGTCTCAGCCATTGTTTTTAGAAAGGGTTTTTCATGTTTTCTGATATACTGATATAATAACAAAAAATAATATAAAAATGTCCCCAACAATAAAATAAATTGAACCCCATCTTACAAATAGATTGCGTGAATGAGAGAAGAGCAAAAAACCTTCAAATATGAATAAAAAATACCTTGTATAAAATATTGGTGAAATGATAGAGAATCTCGAAAGTTCTTGAGAAGAGATTTTTGACACTTTTTCAAAATGGAAAATAGAGCTATAATGAAGAAGTTATGCCCCATGGAAGATAGAAGTCATCAACAGACTTCAAGCACTAAAATAGGTATCAATCTAGAAAAAAGTCCTTAAAGGTCCTACTCCATCATCTCCGTCTCAGAACCATCTTTCTGTCACTTCTTTCAGATCAATAAATACCTTTGTATGCTTGATATATCACAAAAAAACCATCATATCCCCCAAAAGCAATACAATTCTTTAAAAAAAGTGTCATCAGAGGAGCATAGGTGGAGCAGTGGCCTCACTGCTCCCTAGGTGGCAGAACCACGATGAAAATGGTGGGAGGGACACGCTGCTAGTGGCAGTGGCCAGTTGAGTGGTGGTGGCTGCCTTTTTGTAATTGTTTTTAAAAAATTGGGCCTCAGATTATGTGCAGAAGCCATACAGCCCTATTGTGCAAAAGTTTTTTGCCTCTCGGATCAAAGTTGTCTAAAATAGATGAACTTTATCTAGAAATAAGGGTTTTGACACCTTCTAATCTGACCATGACATCTATTTGGGCTCAAACTGCTTTGAAAATTAGTGAACCCCCTATTTACACAAGAAATACCTAAAAAACTTCAGATCTATTTTGACAAAATCTCGTTCTCTTTTTTCTCTAAATACCAAACAAGCTACAATAGATCTAGCTTTGATACCATGAAGGATTTGGGTAATACTCAAAACAAATCCATGAAGCCCTTGAATACCTACATCTAGAAAACCTATCACAAAGAAGAAAAAGACAAGAGGAGGCAAGGGTTTGCTTTGAAAAATATGCAAATGTATTCTTAGAAAAAGAAAGGATACAAGATAATTACAAAAGATCAATCCTTATAGAAGGAGATCAAAACTTGAAAAGGGTAACCTAAAAGGTAAATTCTATTTGATAATTACTAATTAATTATTAAATATGAATGCAAAAGGTGCATAAAGCGAAATCTTAAGAAGGGAGAAGCCAAGAAATAGAGTTTGGTGAATATATCCAAGAAGCTACCAATAGAGGGCAATCATGGACAATATGTTACTTCTAATTGTGCAAATGTTGTATTTGGTTGGAAAGGTATATTTTTGTCTTCTTGCTTATGAACTTGAATGTGAGTTTGTAGGATCTTAGCGAATTAATTTGACATGGTTTCCTTTAATTTTTATTTATTTATTCTAGATTAAAATAAATTTATTTTGACACATTATGTAGTTTAGACAAATTTATGGACAAGAACATTCTGCATTGTTTGGTCAAGTTATTCTTTTTGACATTATTTGATTTCTAATTTCTTTTTGTTTCCCCAAAGTGTTCAATGGAGAATTTGTATTTTCATGGTGACAAGGGAAAGGGTTGTATGTTTATGCCAATTTTTCTAATAATTTTTTTAAAAAAAATACTCCAAGTCAATCTATTCAATTCCCACCCATAGTTTATTTTTCTATTATGATTTCCAAACTCTTTTAGGCCTATTTAATGCATGTGTTAGTTTCAAAGATATTTGATTTATAATTATGTGATAGTATTTCATTGATTGATTATATATCAAAATTGATTGCATAATTTATTTGTTTCATGTATTATTTGGTGATGCTTCAAATATAATTATTTTCATGATGATGAGTTGTTATATTGGATTAAGATGATATTTATACTCATGATTTATAAACTTTTCAAAACTATTGGCAAAAAGTAAGCCAAGAATAGCAGAACTTTGGAACTTTCCTTAGCCAACTCCTTGCAATTAGTTGTAGCCTCTCTTCAAAATCAACCTTCCAATCCTCTTGCTATTGATTCTTTCTCCAAAGCCAAGCATTACTTGAGGAAACTCCAAACCAAAAGGATCTAGGGTGCTAGAATTAGATCTAGAACCAATTGGTTAAAGGTGGGAGATAGAGGCTTTAACTTCTTCTTTAAAGTATTAAAATATAAGGAAGCTAAGGATAAAATTGAATTCATTTGTGAGGATGGATCTATTTTCACATATCACCATAGAGCATCCTTAATGCATTTGTGTTAGAATGATTTATAATAACTGGTGGGGAGGGGGGGTGGTGAATTAATTATCCTCAAGTCCAGATGTACTAATTCAACTTCCAAAAAATTCAAACAACTTAATCAAACTCATAAAACAACTCATTCAATATAGAAACTTATCAACAATTTAACAATCTTTAACTCTTTCAAATATCTATGTGTGTCAACTAATAGTAAAATAAACAACTATAAAAATATCATGCATAAAGTAACATTCACACAAGTAAAGGGCACTTTGACACTAAGATTTAACATGGAAACTCAATTTGGGAAAAACCACAAGTAGCATACTAACAATTTTTCACTCTTCTATAGTGATCTTAATTAAGAGCAAACCCTATTAAAGGTTACAAAACACACTATTAAATGTGACCCTATTAAAGAATTTAATCACCTTGTTACAAGTTGTCTTCTTAGAGGATTCATGAACATTCCATTAGAATGTCACCTTGACATAGGATTTAGAAAATGATTGTTAGGTTAACCTTGATTAGAGGATTTTGATTTCTATAATGACTAGAATGTAATATTAGATTTGATTTGCAAAATATAACTCACCTTGAAAATCCAAATATCCGTTTTCTCATATGCTAGTTCATTGAATGACCTCCATTAATATCTTCATTATTGGTCTACTTGACATCTATTCAAGCAATCACACTTTACTAATCTCTTCACATTTCTCTTCTAGTACTATGCTCTTCATAGCTTCTCCTTAAGATCATCAATCAGCAATGAACCAACCTTATAAAACATCTCTTATACCTTATTAAATATTTAATTTTGATCTTTTTTCACTTAAACATCACCATAGATCTTAGGGTTAGGTTAGATTCATTGAATCCTTCTATCAATGTGGTCTTCTCCTTCTTCTAGAGAGTTTTGATCAAATCCTTACCTTTGATTGCATAACAAACTCTCCTCATGCAATAAATTCACTAGCTCATTAAACCTTATCATCTAAATGCTTTGATTAATCTAAAATTTCAACTATGTCAACCTTAAACTTGATTCTTTCACAAAATATAACTTTTTTTGTCAATCAACAATCACTAAATTCTTTTTCCTAGTAATCTCTGGGTAGCTTGACATACACTATTCTGTCTCACTTAGTGTTGACTATTTGCTTAGTCCTTACTCACACTTGGTCAATACTAACATTTCCTTCATCAACTTTCTTGGAAATAACTATCACTCAACTTAAGCTATTTGTTTAGCTTCTTTTGAAGTTCATTAATCTTCTACTTTATTTGATTTATTGACAAACCATAACTGATATCCAATCAAGCTTAGAGTCTAACTCAAATCTTGTCATTTCACTCACACATTCATTTACTTGTCTTCTTAACTTGATGTAATGATTGAACAATACATTATCTTTTCAATGACTAACATATCAAGTGCCTATTGTAATTCCATGATACTTAAATTCTCTTTCTCAACAACTTCACTAGATCACCTTGATATCGCTTCTTTTGAAATCCTCGTCATCAATCAAATGATATGACACTCTACAATATTAGTAAATGTCTGTCCAATAGGTTTGGCAATGTCTTACCGTTAGATTTGAAATTAATGGCAACATACCAGTTATTGCAATTGTAACTTCCTACACTCTCCCTCTTTGGAAACAATGGCAACACTTCTAGTTACCATACAATTCATAATTGAACCATCTAGCACCTCTGTGTTTATATTCTCTCTTTCTTATTTTAATTATGATTCCCATATATGCAATCTCAAGATGCTCCCTCTAACATCAACCTTCTTTATAACAATCCTCCCTCTTTATATGTATCTTGTATGGGAACTTGAACACTCTCTCTCTTATAGATGGGAATTACAACTATGCTTCTCTCCCTCTTTGATAGCAATACTAAAGACACCATTCTCCTCTTCCTTGGTTGTTTCATATCATCATCTTCATGTTTTTTATATAGAGTATAGAAACCTCCTTTTGTCATTGCTCTAACTAATATAGAAATGTCACTTCATCATCTTGATTCATAACTCCTTGAAGTTTCATATGCTCATAGTTTAGTTTGCTTCTTTCCACACCTTTAGGAAACTCATAAAGTGTGACCTCCTACATTAGTTTGTAATATATTCTGATTATAACAATTAATACAATGAAACATCACTTCTTAGTTTCTTCAAGTAGGTGAATGACCCCTAACTTAGCTCTTAGATACTCAAAAGAATCCTTAGGTAGTGCCTTTGTGAATATGCTAGTTATATGTTACTTGGTGTTCATATATTCTAATTGCACTTCAATTTCCACCTAAATGCCCCCCCCTTGAATTTTCACTAACCAAGATTCTTATATAGCTAGCTAAGCCACAAGTCAACTAGTCAGGCATTTAATTATATTATAGGTCCAACCTTGGAGGTGTGAACCAAAACCAAAGAAAATGTAAATATGAAGTGATGCACACTTCTAGGAAGATCCACACATGTCTAAGGAGTTGACTTCTAGCTTTGCAACATGCCAACATGACTTAGAAAACCACATTAATAGAAATAATATGCCTCACTAAAAGAGAAATGCAAGAAATAGTGAACTAAGGATGAAGATCCAAGATAAGTCCTCTGCATGGCATTAATTGTATAAAGAACAAAATTGCAAGTAATAATGACTACTGTGAACTAAGGATGAAGATCCAAGATAGGTCCTCTGCATGGCATTAATTGTATAAAGAACAAAATTGCAAGTAATAATGACTAATTTATGAACAATTGATTGGTATAGAAAGAAGGAATATATTTGGTTGATGCAAGATTTCTCCAAGACCTAAGATGCTTCTACATTAGATAGGTGGAGTTAAATAAGAACTAATTTCCACATTAGGCACTGCTCACATTTTGACTTGAATCATAAAAATCTTACTGATCTTGTGTAGTCCATGAACTATCTTCAAATAGTTTGTCTTTCTACCGAACTAGAGATTCTATATAGTCCTTTTCTTTGGCATGCTTGCTTACTCTACTATTCAAAATCTTCTCAATGTTCTCTTCCTTCTTTCTAGGATAATATGGGTTATTGTAATTCTCATCATTTGGCCCATAATATGCAAAGATATCTACAATGTTGAATATAGGAGATATATCCTAACATCTAGAAATTCCAGTGCATAGGCATTTCCACTGTCAAACTTTTTAAGAATCTTACAAGGTCCAAAATTCTTCATTTTTAACTTATTGTAGGTAACAACCATAAATCTATTCTTCTTAAAGTCAATCATAACCTCATCACCAATTTCAAAAGATTTATGTCTCTTTATTTCACTAGCTCTCTATTTATATTTCTAATTACTGTCTTCCAAATTCCTTTTAACTTCCTCACATAAAGTCCTCATGAAAATTGCAAAATCTTTAGCTTTAGCACTTCTCCTTGTCTCAGTAGGAAAATCTCTCAACTTAGTGGTTCCTTTAGGATGAAATTTAGTAATAATCTCAAAAGGTGTTCTTTTAGTGCTTCTATTCACATAATTGTTGTATGCAAATCTATTTGTGTTAAAACTAAATCCCAGATAGAAAGCTTATCTCCAATGAAACATTATAGTAAATTACCTAAGCTTCTTTTCACAACCTCAATTTGTCAATATGTCTGAGGGTGCAATGTAGGACTAAACTTCAATTTTATATTCAACTTTATCCAAAGTATTCTCCAAAAGTAACTTGTAAACTTAGTATCTCTATATGAAGTAATAGTCTTAGGAAAACGATATAATCTTACTACTTGCTTGAAAAATAACTCAGCTACATGTAATGCATAATTCTTACAAGGTATGAAATGATCCATCTCCAAAACTAGTCGATGACTACCAATATGGAATCATTACCTCTTTGAGTTCTAGACAATCCAAGAAAAAAAGCCATACTCAAATCCTTCCAAGGTCTATTAGGTACATGTAAAGGTGAATAGAAACCCACATTTTGAATAGTTCCTTTTGCCACTTGACAAATTCTACAACCTCTAACCAATCTCTACAAATTTTTGTATGTTTGTGGCAAAAAGTATCTCTTTGAAACTAGTTTCACAGTCTTATCAATCCCAAAGTGTCCAGCAAGTCCACTACAATGTTTCTCTTTCATTATGTTCTCTCTCATAAATCCTCTAGGTATGAATAACTAAATCCCTTTGAACAATATATCTTCTTGAATAAAATAATCAATCCACTTATCACTCACTGCATGCTCCTTACAAACTTTCCAAGGTTCTGCAAAAACAAGATTAGTCCCATACAAACACTACAAATCATTAAAACCAAGTATCTCAAATCTCATCTCTATCAAAAAATTTATTCTTTGGCTCAACACATCAATGACTTTTTTCAACTTTCCTATTTTATGCTTCAATGAAAAAAAAAAATTCTACAAGAACACAACCAACTCCATATGTCTAATTCAATTTATTTTGGCTTCCTAAATACTGCAAAGATTTATGGTCAGTATATAATACTAAATTCTTAGGCATCAAATAATGTCTTCACTTTCTCAAAGATTGTACAATTTCATAGGATTCCTAGTCATAAACTAAATATTTTCTCTTAGCATCAATCAATTTCTAACTAAAGAAAGCTACATGTCTTTCTTTTTGACTGAAAACAACTCTAATTGTACTTCCCCTAGCATCACATTCAACTTGAAAAACTTTACTAAAATTAGGCAAGAAAAGTGTATCCAATTCAACAATCATTCATTTTCATGTTTCCAAGCTATTTTGTGCTCCATGTGTCCATTTGAAATCCCTTTTATCTCCTCTCATAGTCTTAGTTATAACATTGCAAATAGAACTAAATTTTTTGATGAATTTCTCATAAAAACTAGCCAGTCCATGAAATGATCTTACCTCTCCAAAATTCTTAGGTGTAGGCCAATCAAGAATTACTCTCACTTTTTGATTAGGATTCATCTTCAAACTATCAACTGAAACTACAAAACCAAAGTACACAATCTCCTTTTTCATGAACAAACATTTCTTCAGGTTAATTAGTAATTTTTCCTCCTTCAATCTCTATAATACTTGTCTGAAATATTCAAGGTACTATTCTTTGTTCTCACTGAATATAAAAATATCATCAAGGTATATAATCACAAATTTACCCAAGAATCTTTTCAAAATTTCATTTATCTACCTCATGAAAGTACTAGGTTCATTAGTTAAATGAAAAGGCATAACCAACCACTCATACAATCCTTCATTTGTCTTAAAAGAAGATTTCCATTCATCTACCTCTTTGATCCTAATCTAGTGCTATCCACTTTTTAAATAAATCCGTGTAAAATACTTGGCTCCACTCAACTGTCCATTATGTCATCCATCCTAGGTAAAGGAAATATGTACTTCATTGTTATCTTATTTATAGCTCTAGAATCAATGCACATTCTCCATTCTTCATTCTTCTTAGGTTCCAACACAACACGTACTACAGAAGGACTCCAAATTTCCTTAATCAAACCATTCTCAATCAATTCTTGTACTTGTCTATTCAACTCAATCTTCTCATCAGGTGTTAACCTATGTGGTGCTTTATTAGGAAAACTAGCTTCAGGGATTGAATCAATACACTAACTTCTACTTCTCATAGAAGGTAATGTATTAGGTACATTATCAAAAATTATTTCAAGAAATTGTGTCAATAAAGGTTCAATCTTAGGTGCATGTTCTAACTCATCTTGTTGTTCAGTTTTCCTTGGAGTCAAAGCATACAATTTTTTTCTTCTTTCATTTCTTTTGCAAATTTATTACCCTCAACCAAGCATACTTTGATTGTAGTACAATGACTTTCATCCAACTTCTCTACCAAGTGTAACAATATTTTTTTCTTTCCATTCACCCAAATAGTATACTGATTCAATCTTCAATCATGCAAAGCTTGTCTATCATATTGCCAAGGTCTACCCAAGAAGCTATGAAAACAATCTATCAACATTATATCACACAAGAATTCATCATGATAAATCCTAATTTTAAATTTGACAAGGTATTGTTCACTTACAATTAGTTTGTGCTCCTTCTGGATCCAAGAACCATGGTAAGGCTTAGGCTATCTCAATTTGTGCAACTTTAATTTTTTAACTAGTTCTTTAGATGCTAAATAATTAGAACTTCCACTATCAATGATTACTTTGCAACATTTTCTAGAAATCTTACATCTAGTTTTAAATAAATCTCTTCATAGAATAGGTTCCTCATTAGTTTCCTCATTCCACAAGACCCTTTTGACCATTAGGTTCTCACCATTCTTAGGCTCATTATATGTTTCATCAACTTCTTCACAAGCCAAAGTATTTCAGATATTACCTCCAATCTTCTTTCCAAAGTTGGTAAATTCAAAAGCCCTGTGACCTTCTCCACATTTTTAACAAGTACCCTTAAACCAATATCTTTCTTCCCTTTTTCAATTACTATTATTCCTAGAGTAGCCAATATAACTACCTATAGAGTAATTATCTCTTTTACTAGTAGTTTCATCCTTCCATCCTTTATCCTGCACTGTATTGTCAAATCTTCTACTTTCTCCAAAATTTTTGCCTCTACTTCTTTGAAATTTACCACCTCTTCATCTTTGTCTTTGATCATGTTTCTTTGCCAATCTTTCTTTATCCTTCAAGGAAAATTGATTTTCTTCTCCACATTATTTATCTTAACATAACTGATCTCATCTTGAATTGATGTCCTTAGGCCATTCAGACATCTAGCCACCTTCTCCAATTCATTATCCACATGTCCAGATGTGATATCCAATTTGTATAATTCCTTAGTATATTCCTTTACACTCATGTCTTTTTGCCTTAAATTTTGCATCTTCCTCAACAAGCTAACTTGATAATCTATGGAGAGAAACTTCATCTTCCCAGGCATCTTCATCCATGTCTAGATCTCTTCATTTCCTTTCTTCTCTCTATCAGTTTGAAAATGATACCACCAAAGAGATGTAGGACTCTTCAATTTTTTAACTGCTATCTTAACCTTTTTATTATTATCAGGAGTACCTTCATACTCAAAATATTTTTTCATTTCATAAATCTAATCCAACACCTCATTAGTCCCAAGTCTTCCATCATAGAAATAAACTTCAACAATAGGTATAAAATTTGCTCTAGAAAAAACTCTTGGAAGCCTTTCTTCATCTTGTTCAACTTCTAGTTTAGGATTAGGGTTAGGTTTTGCCTCTTCTCTGAGTTGTGTCCACAACTTCAAGCTTGGTTGTAATCTACCTCAACATGTCCATTATATCATTTACTACATTTCTTATTTCATGAACCATCTTGACAATAGTTCCTACAAGATAATAAGCTTCTGCAAGTTATAGGACAACTTTCAGATCCACCACCCTACAACCAATCCAATAAGGTTCTCCACAATGCAATACACAAAAAATAACTTGCTTTGATACCAATTGATAGATGAAGAAGGCATCTTGAGCCAAATTAGCTCAACTTAAGCCTATAAATATCCCCTTCTTAGAGTTACACATAGAAGAAACATATAACCATATTACATAAGGGAAGATTTCAAACTTTTACTTGGGTGTAATTAATAAGAAACACATTGAACATAAGGCTCGACAATTGGCCACCACACTATTGCAATTATTATAATACATTAAACAACATGCCCAACTATGAGGCCTTCTAGGTTAAGGCCATTTACAATAAAATTATGGAATAAGAATCAAAACTCGTATTCCTATATTCCTCTTCAATCTCCTCCTAAATGCTCTCCCCTTGAACCTCTACTAAACAAGCTTCTTATATAGCCAAAAAAGCCACAAGTTGGATACTAAGAAATTTAATTACATTATAGGTCCAACCTTGTAGGAGTAAACTAAAATGAAAGAAAATATAAATATGGAGTGACACATGTTTACAAGAGGACCCACATGTGTTTGACAACTCAACTCCTAACTTTTCAACACACCAACATGACCTAGAAAATCATGCTAAAAGAAACAACAAGCCTTATAGGAACAAAAACAAAGGAAACCATGACTACAACGAATGATACACATCTTGAGACATATGAGCAATTAGGGGTTGCACACCTAGGTTGAAGTTTCAGGATAGGTCATCTGCATTGTGTTAACTATGCAAAGAACAAAACTGCAAGAAGCAACAATGATGTTATGAATAATAGACTAGTACAAAAAGAAGACATATTTTTGGATGATGCAAGATTGATCCAAGACCCAAGATCCTCCTACATAAAATATATAGTCTTTTTTTCCTTTCAAATATCTTAGGATCCTTTTAACTACCATCATATGATTTTCTCTAGGATTAGCAAAGAATCTAGCAATAATTACAATTTCTAATGCAATGTCCGATTTGCTATGGATAAAATATTGTAATTTTGTAATCATCGACCTATGCAATGTTTGAATCACCCTAGTCAAGTCATCATTCTTTGACAATTTATGTCTAGTCACCATAGGTGTTCCAACTGGTCTTGAGTCTTCAATTCCAATTTTTTTTCAATATCTCCTTGATATACTTGGATTGTGTAATGTAAGAACCTTTCTCATCTAATAAACTTGTAATCCAACAAATAATTTTATCTCTCCAAACATTGACACTTCAAATTCCTTCTTCATTTTATCAATAATGACTTACATGGGAGAGTGCACCAAGTTGGTGTACAAAAAAGTGGACACCCAACAAAAAATCTCAATAACCTAATTTTTTTTCAATAACCTAATCGGGTTATTTAAAATTGAAATGTAGGCTAGGCTTGGTACCCTAGTTTGGCCATTATAATTTAGAAAACTTGATCAAGTTTTAAGAAACATAAATTATTTCTGCTGCTTGCATTTGAGGACATTTTTATACCCTCAAATGACATAAAAAATATGGATTGGAGAGGAAGACGACAAAACCCGATCGGGTTTGTAAGGAAAAGAAGATTTTTCTTGTATTTTCATCTATGGTGCCCCACAAATGAGGTATTTCTTCATTCTTTTCATCGTTTATGAATTTTTCTATCATAGTTTGTAATCTGGTTTTGTAAATTGTAAGTTTTGTGATTGTTTTTTTCTTTTAAAATATCAAATGCACCAGTGAATCCAAGAAAATGAGGGAGAGGCAAAAGACCACCTCCTGCACAATCAAACCCTCCACTCAATGTTCCCATTCAACAACCACTGCTACCTATAAACCTTTCATGCATACCATTACATCATTTAAATATTACACAAAAGGACCTCATAAAACACCTTACACAAAATAGTGCTAATAGTACCCAAATGGTCAATAGGTTGTGGTCATCTACACTTTCTCACCACTCAACCCTAGCAAATACACTTGAAAAAATGACCCAAAATGTGAATAAGGTGTCTAGGGAGGTTAGGAAATGGGGTTCATCAAGGGATGGTTTCATGCATTTTATGCCGATGGCTTATCATATTGGCAAGTGAAAGATAAGGCCATGACGAAAGGTAGTATATATTCTCTTTTGACTGATCCTATATCTAGCAACTCCCTAATACACACAACCAAAACTTTTTGTATTCATTGGTGCACTTGTACTAGGATGAGATCATGTTTTTGGGATTGGTGGTATATAATATTTGACCTACCACCATGTAATAATTATGAGGTGTCTCTATATTTTTTGAGAAAGCTATATAGTGAGTTCATCCTTGGTGAGAAGCCAAATTACTTTGACATCTATGAGTTCCAGGGTAGAGGGAGAGGTTCTGCATAGGATAAACTTGGGGCTTGTAGGGTGATACCACAACATGAGAAGAGATGTACAACATGAAAAACCATGCCTCATGTTCTGCTCCCATCAATTGTAAAGGAGTCTATTGGTTTATAGACTCTTCATGCAACTACATCATTGACATATGCTATCATTGAGCATGACTCATTGTTAGGTAGTTTTCCTTCACCTACAACACCTCGACCATCATCAAATGCACCTTTAGGGGCATCACATCTTGTGATAGCTCCATCATCACCACCTATGGCACCTTGATGATCATAGCCCATGACAACTCCATCTACATCACCTACACTACCAGTGTCATCCTTGCTCGTGTCACCTGCACCATCAATGTCATCCTCACTTGTGCCACTAGCATAATCATCACATGCATCATTATAGTCTTTGGGGCCCAATCAACATGTTTTTTAGTTTTGAGCACATGTGTGATGGGATGGATATTGAGGCATCTTAGGATGAAGTGTTATCTCATCCATGTGTACATGGTGAGCGTACCTACTATTCATATGTAGGTGGGGATTTCTCACTCATAGATGATTTGATGACGATGATCTTTGGTGGATAGGAGACATGGGTTTGTTTGTTTGAGTTTTGACATGATATTATTTAATCACCTAAATATCGTAAAAGTAAAATAAAATAAAATTATAGAGAACTCTAGATTGATATGTGAACAATATGCAACACATCATATAGTAAGCAATACAAGAACACCACATAGTATCCATTCTATTAGAGGTGCTATGCTAGGAGCAAGAACACCTGAGGTAAAGTTTTTAAAGTATTCTTCAAAGTACAGCAATACATTGGCTTGGAAATATTGTTATTTAATTTTTATGACACTAACAACACAAAGTTCCCTAAATGTTGTTTCTTAATTGTTTTACAATGAACACCTAGTCTCTAAGAAGTCTTACAAGGAAGCCAATAGAATAACCATTTCCAAGTTAAGCTAATGAGGACATCACATCTAATTACATCATGCAAAGTTGCTAGCATGCTGAAACCTTTCCATCTCCTACACTCATCATTCCTCTTCCATGTCCCATAATTATCATCCCTCTTTCATCCAACGTGCTTATAGATCCTCCTCCATTTCCTACCATTATTTAAACCATTCTTGTAAACTCTTTTCCATCTCCTACCATCATTGAAAGCCTCTCATTCATCAAATCCATCCAATTCCCATCCACATCTCTTGCTCGTAGCATTACCCAATCCCCATCTAATGAACTCATGAGTTTGGATATGATATTATTCAATCACCTAAATATCATAAAAGTAAATATTTATTTATTTTATAGAGCACTCTTGATTGATATGTGAACAATATGCAATGCAGGGTGCAACAAGCAGTCCTCATTCTGCTAGAGATGTGAGGCTAGGAGCAAGAACACCCAAGGTAAAGTTTTTAAAATATTCTTAAGAGTACATTAATACATTGGATTTGAAATATTTTTTCTTAATTGATATGACACTAACAACACAAAGTTCCCTAAATGTTGTTTCTTAATTATTTTACAATCAACACCCAATCTCTAAGAAGTCTTAAAAGGAAGCCAATAGAATATCCATGTCCAAGTTAAGTTTACAAGGACATCTCATCTAACAATTACATCTTGAAAATTTGCTAGCACACTGAAACTTTTCCATATCCCCCACTCATCATTCCTCTTCCATGTCCCATAGCTATCATCCCTCTTTCATCTAAGATGCTTATAGATCCTCCTCCATTTCCTACCATTATTTAAACCCCTCTTATAAATCCTCTTCTATCTCCTAACATCATTGAAACCCTCCCAAATTCATCAAATCCATCCAATTCCCATCCACATATCTTGCTCCTAGCATACCCAAACTCTATCTAATGAACTTCATGATTTCATCCTCCATATATCCATCCATATCGAAGAACCTCCATATTACATAGGGTGTCTTTCAAGAGTGTAGAGATCATTAATATCCACTTGTATTTCTTGAAAAGGTGCCAAAAGTTCATTCACATCTCTCTTTTCTTTCATGTTCTATTTGTTTCCAATTTAGGCCTTGTAGCCTTTTTGATCCCCGAATTTTCCTATCTTTCAACTATCCTTCCAATATTGTCCTTCAAGTCCTTGTGTTTTCTTGCCCTCTTATGATATTCTTTGTGTTATTGTTCCTTCTTACCATTTACAATATTATCTCATATTCATAACAATACTCTTTACTATTGAATAAGGCTTGTTGGGGGTTGAAAATTTCTCAAGGTGATGATGCCACACTTTCTATTGTTAACTTTGGCCTTGACATCTATGTGGTATCATAGCTTTTAAACCTATAAAGTTTATGATTTGAGTTGAATACATGATGAATCTTATTGATTCCTCTTATGTTATATTTGTTTCTTCTTTAGGGTGCTCCACATAGATCGAGGTTTGGAGGAAAGGGAATGAAATCAACAAGAACACTAAAATAGAAAAAGGTATTAAATACAAGTCAAGTTTATATTTTGAATTTAATATGAATGAATGTATATACATGTCCTCAATATTGATGAATACATACTAACTTGTTTGTTGAATATATTTAAAAACAATTGAGTATTATAGAGTTGATGAATGCAATTGAAATTGCTGATGTTGAGGTGATGGAAGAGTTATAATTTCATATTTTCCTTCTCATAAATTTTAGGTTATAGTATGCATTTTTTCCATATACATATTAAATAGTTGCATTTACAAATGCTCCTACATTTTCTTTTCCCTTTTTATGGTAATTATCAACAATTTGGCTTATTAACATGTGTTATTCATATTTTACCTATTACAACACTCTTTGATACTTCATGCAAACCCTTTCCCATTTCATTTTGTTAGGAGTCCTGAGCATCAAAGACTAGGTTAAACACAAAAGAGGCTAGAGCTATGTATGTAGATTCTTAGTTGAAGCCCTTTTGTGATCTCAATTTGGATTGCTTGTGTGTGTGATACAAATCTCCAATGCCTACTCTAAAATTCTAACATTTTATCGCTTACCATATAGGTTGTGCCTCATACCAGCACTGATTCATCAGTACAAGAGATCTAGCTTAGGTTGTAGTACAATTTTGTTTTTTTTTTAAACTCTACTTGGAATCCCTAATGCCAATCTATAATGCTAACATGTTATTGCTTACCATATAGTTTATGCCTCATACTAGCACTGATTCATTAGTGGTTGTACCTCCTATTAGCATTGGAGATCTAGCTGCAATTTTTTAAAAATTTTTTTACTATATTTGGAACTCCTAATAACACTATATAATTCTAATATTTTGTACTTAGAATACAAGTTGTGCCTCATACCAACACTGATTCATTGATGGTTTTTCCTACCATGAACATAGATTCATTGGTAGTTGTGTCACCCATTGTCACTCTACCTCATCATTTTGTTAGGAATACCACCCATAACGAAGAAGCCCATTTATATTATCATTTAGTCGAGCTATGGGACAAAGGGATGATGTAATAAACAACTCAACTATCCATAATTTAGAACCCAATTTCTAGTTATTTTCATATCACTTACAGATAAGATATTTGATATAGTATTTTAATTTTTCTTCTATAGATACCTGGCGAGCCACAAACTACATAAAAGAGGCTCAATTTTGATGATCCTACATAGTCGTAGATATTGATAGTGATATACATATGTAGTTGTGGTCATTACATGACATTGACATATATTCAACTTTTGTATTGTATATATTTGAGATTTGTATTGTGCACATTCAACATTTCTATTGTACACATTTGACATTTGTCAGGCATTCAAATTCTGTATTGTACTGATGATACATAACATCTTTTTCTAACTATATGATCGACATGGTACAACATATTATTCATTTTGATATACATTAAAATTGGATCTCTATCGATCTTGTTCAATATGTACATACAAACTTGTATTTCATCTTACTTTCTTGCAGTTAATCAAACACATGAACATTCATTGTTTTATACATAATATCTAACATGCTTATAAAATTCATTATAACATGTAATCAAACTCATATGTCACTTATTTTGATGTAATAAGACATGAAAAGTAAAAATATGTCCTAATTTTTGTATTTGTGTCAAATATTGTAGCCAAATAGTGCTTAGGGACCCTTAGGGATGCTTCTATTCAGTGTGGTTGATATCGTTAGATGGTAGTTGTGGCTGAAACAAGGTTGGTCCTAGCCTAAATTGACCAACTAGAGCTAATGGAGTAGACAATTTGATCCTAGGACCAATGGTTTGAGATATAGACAACTTTGCTCATTTGAACTGAGCAACATTGCAACTTTTGGCATTAGGCGAGAAAGGGATGCCAAATCCAAACAAAGTTGAATCTCTAAAAATTGAGATAGGTTGTTGCATGCCTAGAAAACGTGATCCTGTAGCACTCGACAATTCATCAATAACTTGCATGAGCTCAAAGGAATTCCCATTCAAAGATCACATACCGCCGGTGCTTAGAGATCCTTAAGGACGCTTCCATTAGTATGATTGATAGTGCCCTAGGGATGTTGTGGCTGAAATGAGTTTGGTCCTAGCCTAAACCTGACCAGCTAGAGCTAACAGAGCAAATGATTTGATACTAGGACCACTGGTTTGAAATATACACAACCTTGCTCATTTGAACTAAGAAACATTATAACTTTTGGCATTAGGAAAGAAAGGGATGCCAAATCCAAACAAAGTCGAATCTATAAAAACTAAGATAAATTGTTGTAGGCCTAGACAATGTGATCCTGTAGTGCTTGATAGTTTGTCAATACCTCATACAAGCTCAGAGAAATGCTTTATCAAAGATCGTAGCATGATGGTGCTTAGAGACCCTTAGGGACGCTTCTGTTCAATGTGGTTGATATCATCCTATGGATGTTGTGGCTAAAACAAGGTTGTTCTTAGCCTACATCTGACCAATCAAAGCTAATGGAGGAGATGATTCAATCCTAGGACATACAGTTTCAATTATACACAACCTTGCTCATTGAACTGAGTAACATTATAACTTTTGGCATTAGGTGAGATAAGAATGCCAAATCCAAATAAAGTTAAATATCTAAAAACTTAGATAGGTTATTGTAGGCCTAAATAACACGATCTTGTAGCACTCGATAGTTTGTCAATACCTCGCATGAACTTAGAGAAATTCTCGATCAAAGATCATAGCTCGATGGTGCTAAGAAACCCTTAGGGATGCTTCTATTTAGTGTGGTCGATAGCATCCTAGGGAAGTTGTGGCTGAAATGAGGTTGGTCCTAGCCTAAACTTGACAAACTAGAGATAATGAAGAAGAAATTTTGATCCTAGGACCAAAGGTTTGAAATAAACACAACCTTGCTTATTTGAACTGAGCAACATTGCATCTTTTGGCATTAGGAGAGAAAGGGATGCCAAATCCAAACAAACTTAACTATCTAAAAACTAAGATAGGTTGTTGTAGGCCTAGAACAACGTGATCTTGTAGTACTTGACAGCTCATCAATACCTCACATGAGCTACGAGAAATGATCTATCAAAGATTGCAACACAATGGTGCTTAGAGACCCTTAGGAATGCTTCTATTCAATGTGGTTGATAGCATCCTAGGGCAATTGTGGTTGAAACAAAGTTGTTCTTACCCTAAACTTAACCAACTAGAGATAACAGAGTTAGATGATTTGATCTTAGGACATACAGTTTGAAATATACACAACCTTGCTCATTTGAATTAAGCAACATTGCAACTTTTGGTATTAGGCTAGATAGGGATGCCAAATCCAAAGAAAGTCAAATATCTTAAACTTGAGATAGGTTATTGTAGGCCTAGACAATGCACTCCTATAGCATATGATAGTTCATCAATACTTCACACAAACTTAGAGAAATTCCTGATCAAAGATCATAGCTTGATGGTGCTTAGAGACCCTTAGGGACTCTTCTATTCAGTGTGGTCAGTAGCATCCTAGGGACATTGTGGCTAAAATGAAGTTGGTCCTAGACTAAACCTAACCAACTAGAGGTAATGAAGAAGATATATCAATCCTAAGACCAACAGTTTGGAATATACACAACTTTGCTCATTTAAACTGAGTAACATTGTGAATTTTGGCATTAGGCGACAAAGGGATTCCAAATCCAAAAATAGTCAAATCTTTAAAAATTGAGATAGTTTTTGGTAGACCTAGACAATGTGATCTTGTATCACTAGACAATTTGTGAATAGCTTGCACAAGCTCGAAGAAATGCCTAATCAGAGATCATAGCCTGATGGTGCTTAGAGACCCTTAGGGATGCTTTTGTTTAGTGTGGTCAATAGTGTCCTAGGGACATTGTGGCTAAATCAAGGTTGATCCTAGCCTAAACCTAACCAAGTAGAGCTAATGAAGTAGATTATTTGATCTTAGGACATAGGTTTAAAATATACACAACCTTTCTCATTTGAATTGAGCAACATTGCAACTTGTGGCATTAGAAAAGATAGGGACACAAAATCCAAAAAAGTCAAATATCTAAAAACTTAGATATGTTCTTGTAGGCCTAGACAACACTGCTACAAGATAGTTTGTAAATACCTCACACAAACTTGGAGAAACCCTTGATCAAAGATCACAAATGGTGCTTAGAGACACTTAGCAATGCTTCCATTCAGTGTGGTCGATGGCATCATTGGGACATTATGGCTTAAATGACATTGGTCCTTGCCTAAGCATGAAAAACTAGAGCTAATAAAGAAGATGATTCAATCCTAGGATCAATGGTTTGAAACATACATAACCTTGCTCATTTGAACTAACCAACATTGCAACTTTTGGCATTAGGTGAGAAAGGGATGCCAAATCCAAATAAAGTTGAAATATAAAAATAGATATAGGTTTTTGTAGGCCTAGAAAACACAATCCTATATCACCTAACAATTTGTCAATACCTCGTACGAGCTCAAAGAAATGCCCAATCAAAGATTACAACACAATGGTGCATAGAGACCCTTAGGGACACTTCTATTCAATGTGGTTGATAGCATCCTAGGGATGTTGTGGCTGAAATGAGGTTTGTCATAGCCTAAACCCAACAAAATAGAGCTAATAAAGAAGATGATTTGATCCTAAGACCAACAGTTTGAAATATAAACAACCTTTCTCATTTGAACTAAGCAACATTACAACTTTTGGCATTAGGCAAGAAAGTGATGCCAAATCCAAAAAAAGGTTGAATCTCTAAAAATTGAGATAGGTTTTTGTAGGCCTAGATAATATGATCCTATAGCACCTAATAGTTTGTCAATACCTTGCACAAGCTCAAAAAAATGTTCGATTGGTCCTTAGAGGCCCTTAGGGAAAAAGTGGTGAGGATTTGATGATTGGGAATGTAAACAAGGCCAAAGGGACTTTAAACCTCTGAATTCATGGTTTTGACACTCAAGTAGTTATTGTACAAAG
Source organism: Cupressus sempervirens (assembly GCA_028749045.1). Lineage (NCBI taxonomy): Eukaryota > Viridiplantae > Streptophyta > Pinopsida > Cupressales > Cupressaceae > Cupressus > Cupressus sempervirens. Next base: position 784,734,575 of record CM053785.1, on the reverse strand, counting down.
TCGGGGACTCAAGGGTTAAGGATAAAGAGTAGTTACTTTGTAAGAGTGGCCTATTTTAAGCCTAAAAAGGGGTGCCATAGTGTAATAGCAAGGACACAGTCCAAAAAAACCCTATCCAAGCTTTTCATATGTTTTAGAAAAGCCAAATGGGTATCCAAATCTATAATTTATTTTCTTGATGTTTTGGGAAAGTTGGGAGAAAAATGCAAGAGGATAGCCATCTAAATCCATATAAGTTGAAGATAATTGAATATCTTTTTAAGGATATCATCAAACCCACAAAAAAGAGTTCAAGAGCCAAATTTATAACCATAAAAATAAATTGAATGCAAAAATTTCTAACAATAATGTACAATATTTACATCTCTTATCAGTTTTTAATACAAAATTTGGCATCTAAATATGCACATGTGACATCTCTTATCAGATTTTTATACAAAATATGGCATATAAATATGCACATGTTACATGCCTTTTTTAAATAAAAAATTTGGCATCTACATATGCACATCATTGTGAAGTTGCAACATTTCCCATAACATATATATGAAAATTTCAAAATTATTCTACAATATGTGGAATGATTCAACTATATAGCACACAATCAATCAAGGGAACCTTCTGGATCAGTTCTAACCCTTATTGTATCAAGTATTGACTCACGATCAGATTCAGATACATTCCATAACTTCTTGTTATGAGGCCTACTGCGATACAATATAAATTGAACATTTGTTGCAACAATAAGATTAGATTAATGAAGAATATGTCTATGTCTCAAAATCCTCAAATAATCACTTGGTAGAATTCTTGATAGGGTACCTAAATTTAATTGTAAAGACAATTATAGTCAAAATTGATACATTATACATGAAAAATTGACTTACAGAGATCTTCATCACAAGGAAAAAAAATATACTACCTTTTAAGCCATGTGCCTGTGACAACAATAGATCCTATTGTGTACTCAATATCCTCACCATCAATGACTATATCTATCAGTTTCTTTTTGGGCTCAATATATCGACATATAAAGTAATATGTTCCTTCATCATTAGTCTCATTTTGAATAATTGCATATACATGGCCTGCATTATATAGAAGGATAAGTTAATGCCAAAATCGAAAGTAATCTATTTTAACCAGGTATTAAATTGATAACTTAGTACATGGTTCAACTAGTTTAGATTCATTCTCAAAATCTATTGATTCTTCAATCTAGTTGAGTTGTAGTGTTGTAGGAAGTTTATATAAATCAATTAGAGACAAAGGTCTACAAGACCATTGGTCAACACACTCTTTTGATTCACATTCATCCCATATATGATGCATATAAGAAGAGAAAAAACATGCAAGATTTCTAGTATGGATAGCTAGTGATGTTGCATTTGAACTTTGAAATGAATGCATCTAACTTGATCATGTAGGTGTACAATAATCTTGCAAATTTTTAATGTTAGGTTCATGCATAAACCAAAATTATCTAGAAACAAGACTTGTATTACTTGGTCCCATCATAGAATTGCACCGTTGGAAAATTATTTCAACATTTTCTAATATTGTGTCACCTTTGTACTTTAATTCTTCTCTACTAAGGGATCTTTTCATACATGCTCCAACACCATCATGCTCTCCCTTTCCATATCTCACCTCAATGAAATTACAAAAATATTACACTCCACTTGTCACATGCATCCTACTCAACCAATAGAACATCCTTTCATTCTTAAATTGTGTAGTTCAATTGTATCTTATATCTTCTTCCTCAAATTGTCATAGAAATCTCTAAAAAATCCTTGGAATAACTCTGATGAATGAGTTTGATCATCACTAGTATAGAAGTGATACTCTTTTAATACCTTTATGTCCTCCTCTATGCTATCATGTTCATGAATAAATTCTATGTGTACAAAAAATGACACTTGTATAGAGTTGTAATACATTGGTTACACTGCATTTGGAGGTTTTATTGTATAGTATTCAATGAATTCAAAAAATGACACAATCATACTCAAGGGAAAAGTTTCCTTACACAACTTGAATTGCTCATCTAACCATGTAGCTCTATGTGTATGACCTATTTACTCATAAACTATTTTTTTTTGTAAGAACTTCATAAAATCAGCCACACATACATCACTTTTCACTAATTCACACCTTTTTAATTTTTTTTTTCCATCTTTAACACCATATATAACTGACTTGTACTTTCCAAGAGAAACTAGTGTCTTACCAATTTCATGTCTATTATCCAGATATAGGCATTTATACAACTTTTGGAAACCACCACATTGAGGGAAAAAACCTTTCAAACACATGGTCTTTTAATAAATACACCCATCATCTTGTTTACATAGTACACTTGCAATAAATTCTCTTAGTGACTTAGGAGGTAATTGTAGACCACATTCCTAAAATATTTGTTAGTATGAAAAGTACAACATATATAATGATAAACATCATAATGCATAGAAAAGTCAACATGAACCCTATAACAAAATGTGGTGTATGTATGGTTTATCTTAACATGGAATGGTTCTTTCATCTCAAAAAACCTTTGGCTGATTTTAATTTTAGGAAATCTTTGAAGAAAAATTTCATAAAATTATGTTTGAGTCATATCGAAAAAATGTTTTACATGTGGCCCACATTTTTTTTTCCAACTTGTCTTTTGAAAATGTTTTTTGGTTTGGTGAATCCCTTGTGTTCATGCCAAAAGTTTTCTATTACTATTCTTAGTGCATTAACAATAAATTTATCCTTACATGGGAGTCTACCTTGGAATTACCAAAAAGAAGTCTCATTAGAATTCTTAAATTTCTCTCACCTCACTAAGGTTTTGACTAACATTGTTCCACTTATCCTTAATGATTTACTTGTTTTGCTTACCATACAAGTATTTTCCATTTTCTCTCCCATTATGGTTGATGTGAAGATCCATCTACTTGTATTAGCATCTTTATTACATGCTTTTGAACCAATGGATTGGTATGCATCAAATAGATTTCTTACAATGCTTATTTCACTACTATTTTCATATGTTCTTAACCCCAAAATTCTCATTGTCTCTCTAAATTTTAGATTTGTAAACATTTCAATAAAAAGTTGGAATCTTCCACTTTGATTTAAATTTTCAAAATAGTTATTCCAAATCTTTAGAACAATTCTCATACAATTTCTTTCTGACATTTTATCATGCATTGGCTTCAAAATATTTTCAACAATGTCAATTATAAGCTTTGTTTTTCTACGAATTATTCTAGGAGATGTTGATGTATGCACATGCTCTATATTTTCATTACTTACATTATTTGCATTCATCATTTCAACTTGAGATGTTGCACTAGGGGCATTAGGTGATGTAAGTGTATTTGTCACAATGATTTCAATTGGGGTATTTTGAACATTTTTGTTTGTCAAAATAGGTGCATTTGTGACATCAATACCAATAGGTAAATTTTCATCACTTATATTGGAGTTATTTGATGAGGTACCTTTGTATAATCTCCCCATATGCTCCCTTTTTATGCCTTTGCTACATCTTAGTTTTCAATCATTCCTCTCTTATTATTTCCCATGATTGTAGATGAAAATTACCCTACAAATAAGAAAATGAATAAAATACAAAAACTAAAAAAATTGGCATCATTATTTTATGATCAATCAGAAGATACTAACATAAAATAAGATGTTGGCACATGACTAATATCAAATTTAGGATTTCCAAGCACAAAAAAACCTTATACTTGCATATATTGTATAAAAATACATGTGAAACAAGAATAGAATCGGGTGGACCACATTAAAACAACATAATAACCATTGACATGTTGTTTTATTTACAATTTTTAATAACTTGGTCAGGTTATTGAGTTCTGATTGTATTATCCATATGGACTAATAACCTAATCCAATTTTATAAAACCTAATTGGGTTATGCATTACTACTACATGAAGATAGATTGAAGGAGGTAGGGAGTGATGGAGAGAATGAGAGAGAGAAGGGTATACAAAGAGGGAGAGGGGATTGTGTGTGTGTGTGTGTGTGTAAGAGAGAGAGAAGGGGATAGGAGAAAGAGAGATGGGGATAGGATAAAGAGAGAGAATGAGAGAGAAAGAGATGGACAGAAGGATTATGGGATATGATAGAAAAAGAGAGAGAGAGAGAGAGAGAGAGAGAGAGAGAGAGAGAGAGAAGGATAAAAGGATATGATATAAAGAATGAGAGAGAAGGGGATAGGAGAAAGAGAGAGGAGGATAGGAGGGAATGAGCGAGGGAGAGATTATGGGATATAATTGAAAGAGTGAGAGAGAAGGGAATAGGAGAAAGAGAGAGGGGGATAGGGGAGGGATATAGAGAGAGATTAGGGGATATGATGGAATGAGTGAGAGAGGGAAGGGGATGGGGGGGGGGGGGGAGAGAGAGAGAGAGAGAGAGAGAGAGAGAGAGATTAGGGGATATGACAAAAAAGAGTAAGAGAGACAAGGGAATTAGTGAAAGAGAGGGTGATGAGATAGAGAGAGATATAAGGAGGGAGAGGGGATAGGAGAAAGAGGGAGAGAGAAAAGAGAATGTGATGGAGAAAAAGATTAGGGGATATGATAGAAAGAGTGAGAGAGAGATGGAGAGAACGAGAGAGAGAAGGGGATAGGAGAAAGAGAGAGGGGATGTGAGAGAGAGAGGGGGGAAAGAGAGGTTAGGGGATTTGATAGAAAGACTAAGATAGATAGATAGAGAGAGAGAGAGAGAGAGAGAGAGAGAGAGAGAGAGAGAGAGAGAGAGAGAGAGAGAGAGAGAGATTAATTATGGGAGAGATAGATTAATTATGGGATAGGATAGAAAGAGTCTAAGGGAGGGAGAGAGAAAGGGAGGATGAGAGAGAGATTAAGGGATATAATAGATAAACTAAGAGAGAGAAGGGGAGGGAAGAGAGAGAGAGATAGAGAGAGAGAAGATGAGATCGAGAGAGAGATTAGGGGATATGATAGAATGAGTGTGAGAGAGAAGTGGATATGAGAAAGAGAGATGGGGATAGGATAAAGAGAGAGAATGAGAGGGAGTGGGAGGGCTACTAAGATAATACGATGGTTTAGAGAGAAATTAAGGCATAGGATAAAGAACAAGAATGAGAGAGAGAGAGAGAGTGACAAAGAGAGAGAGAGAGAGAGAGAGAGAGAGAGAGAGAGAGAGAGAGAGAGAGAGAGAGAGTTATGTATTATACTACAAAAGTGTCTATGATATCCCCTAATCCTTCTCTCCATCCCATTTATGTATTATACTACACAAGTGTCTATCATATCCCCTAATCCTTCTTTCTCTCTCTCCCTCTCTCTCTCAATCTACCCTTGTGTAGTATTTATTGACAACCTGATCAGGTTTTGTAACTTGATTGAGTTTTACAAAACCTGATCAGGTTGTGAATGCATTTTTATCTTCATAAACTGATCGAGTTATTTCAAGTCGAAAAGCCCAATTGGGTTATGGCTTGGTGATGACCTAGGAAAATGACTGAAAGGCTTGGGAGACTATTTTCCCTCTATTTTTTCCCATTAGATGTTTTTTTCATCTTCTAAAATGAATTCTTGTCTTTGTATTCATTAGGTATGCAAATGTTGAAGTGGGTATCTCTAAAATCACCACCATAATCTTAAGCATCTTCTTATCTTTCTAACCATATAATTTTTTTCTAGTTTTGGACAACATTAACATCAGAAACTTTAATTACTTTTACTAATGCCTTGACATTCCTCAAAAACATATGTTTATAATTTTTTAATGACTTTTGATATACTTAACCAAATTCAAAATAAATTACATATTATTTTTCTACACTTGATTATATACACATTTACAAAAAAAGTTTCTATTTTCAATTGTTTTGATGCAAGTTATTCTCAGCACATGAACATGTACCAAAATTTTAGGATGTAGTCTATTCAATAATTCATAATAAAAATTCTCATCATAATTTTTTTTAAAAGTACACAACTTCTAGTTATGACTCTTAACTGTCATCCTACCAAAGGGATATATAAATGTCTTTTGTGCTACACATGAAAACAACTATGTTATGTTTTCTAAAAAAATCAGAAACCTTTTTTCATGTGCCCAGGGTTTGACCTACATAATCTTATCCATTTTGTAAAAACTTTAGTAGTTTAGAAAGTAGATTCAAAGTAATACAATTTAAATGTTTTATACATTTTGTCATTATTAGTGGATGACCCTCAAATGTCTCATCCAAGTTTAGGTTTACCTAATTTCAGAAAAAGGTGTCCACTTATACCCCACTTTTTGTACACCATCTTGGTGCACGTACCCACACAAAAAATCCTATCCTCCAAGTATGATATCATCAAAAAATATTTCACCTAGCAATATCTTACTTTCAAATCTACTTTTGAAGTACAAATTGTTATCGTCATTAGTTCTTGCAAAACCATTTTTTACCAAATAATTGTGCAACCTTTCATACCATTCTCTAGGGTCTTTCTTTAGACCATATAAACTTTTTTGTAGCTTATATACCATATATTCATCTTGCTTGGATTAAACAATCATTTAGGTTGTTCAATATAGACTTCTTCCTCCAAGGTTCCATTTAGAAATGCATATTGAACATTTATTTGGTATACTTTGAATTCTTTGTAAGAAGTATATGCAAGAAAAGTTCTCACACCTTCCAACCTTACAACTGGGAAAAATGTTTCACCATAGTCAACTCCTTATTCTTATGCATATCCCTTACAAACTAGTCTTGTCTTGTTCCTTGTGACTTCAACTTTCTCATTCAGCTTGTTTCTCAAAACCCACTTAGTTCCAATCACATTTGTATCCTTTGGTTAGGGAACCAATGTCCAAATCTTGTTTTTCTTGAATTTCTCAATCTCCATATTCATTTATCCTTTCCATCTTCATTCTCCAATAAGCTCAAATTCACATAATAAGCATGTATTATTCTTCAATTTTCTTCTTTTCATGAATCCTAAATATTTGTCTCCAATGATTTAATTTAGCATATGATGTCTTCTCACATACATTTCCAAAAAAAATTTAGGTATGCTTTCTTCTTTCTTTTATTTAATGGGTTCTACTTGTTCATTTTCATCTAGTGTACATTCCTACAACTTAGCTTCCTCTATCTAATGGTTAATAGTCTTTGTTTATAACTCGGTTCCTATAGCCTAATGCTCGATAGTTTGCCAATGCTCAACAAAAATCTTTTGTAGGACCTCAACAATGTCTAATTGTTGATGCTCGACAACCACCTTTTCTAGTTTAGGTAAGGTACTAGGTTCAACTTTATAGATATAGAAATTTTTTTTATAGCCTTTAGGTTCTTTATTACATTCTTCATCATTCTTTTCTATAAATTCATTAGCTCTAATATTTTCACTTTCCACAATTTTGTTAGTGTTAGAATTCAAATGCTTACACGCTTTTCTTTTAGTGAAATATCCTAGAAATATACCTTCATCAATTTTTGCATCAATTTTTCCTTTCTCACATCTTTGAATATGTAACACTTGATTCTAAAGACTCTAAAATAATTCAAACTAAGTATATGGCAATACCAAAGTTCAAAAGGCATTTTTTTTGTACCTTTCTTCACTCAAACTTAGTTAAGAGTGTAGACTGTAGTACTTATAGATTCTATCCAATACTTTTGTGAAACAATCTTCTCCATCATGAATTTTCTTGTGTAATTCATAATTGATCTATTCCTTCTTTTAACTATACCATTTTGTGGTAGAGTCCTAGGTGCACGCATTCGTCTCTTGATTCCTTTATTATTGAAAAATATGTTGAACTCATGTGATATGAACCTACCTCCTCTATCTAATCTCAAACACTTCAAACTCTTTCCTTTTTCCTTTTCAACTCTAGCCAAATACCACTTAAATATTTGAAATGTGTCAAATTTTTCTTTAAGAAACATCACAATCATCATTCTAGAAAATTTATCAACAAATAGAATGAAATATTTGTCACCATAATAGATTTGCACTCCAATAGGAAAACATAAGTTAGTATGAACAAACTCCAAAATATCATAATAAAAATAGGCCATTCTCTTGAAGCTATACTTTGTCATTTTACCCATTTGACATTGTTTGCACATTACTTTATTAGGTTTTCTTAATCTTGGTAACCCTCTAACTCTTTTCATCTTAATAATGCTTACAGAATAATAAAAGGTTACATGACATAACCTTTTATTCGATAACCAAACTTCTTCAAATTGTGCAAATAGACAAGTACATACAAATAGGTCTAGATAGAACAAGTTACCTCTTGTTTACTCTCCACTTCCAAATAGTTCACTAGTAACATCATAGATCATTTACTTCTTATTTTGGAATTCAACTAAATAGCCTAAATTGATCAATTATGCTACACTCAACAAGTTATATTTTAAACCATCAACCCAATATAAATTTTCACATTTGATCTTATCATTCAATATAATTGACCCTTTACCTTTCATATAACAAGATTTTTAGGGATGCTAACCTAATAGCTAGAATTATGTCTGATAAAATTCAAAATGTTTTATTGGAAAATTAAATGTTTATAAAAGGAACTAACCCTTTTGCAGGTGATAATGAAAGAACTATAGATTCTCAAACTAAAAGAAATGAGTGTTTCTGGTCCTTACCCCTAGAAGGTTGGCACAAGGACAATTTTGATGGTGCAACTAAAGGCAACCTAGGAGAGGTTGGATGTGGAGGTGTGATAAGAAATAATCAAGGGTATGGGATTTCAATGGTCACTTTCCCCCTGGGTTTTCAAACTAACCATTATGTTGAGGCTTGTGTTGCCCTTAAAACTATGAAATTGGCTAAAGATGTTGGGGTCAAATGCCTTTGGTTGGAGGGGGACTCTAATAATATTATTAAATGCCTAAGGGGAGAATACCATCCAGCTTGAAGTATAAATAATAAAATAGAGGAAATGAAAACATTTTTCTTTCCTTTGAAAAGGTCTATGTGTCACATGTGTACCATGAAGGTAATGTGGCTATTGACTAGATGGTTAATGAGGTAGTAAGGAGGGACACATCACAAAGATGGTTAAGTAGAGAGGTTTTTCTAGTGAATGCAAAAAATATTATGGATTTGGCAAGGATTCAAGGAAAAATGGACAACATTAAGTGCAATAATGGTAGTTAATGTTGCTAATATGTCATATAAAGTACTGAGAGGTTGGGACAAGCCAATCTAGAGGCTTTATTATTGGGGGAATTATTGGCACATTTAATGGGAGATCTTAAGTGTTTTTGGTAATTATTCTATCTTTTTCTTTTCAAAGGTCAGAGTCAAGTATAGATTTGGGAAAAAAAACCAAGTCTCAACACAAGGTGATGGGAAAGAATAGAGTCATTGCTATTCTATTTGCATCAACATGGTAGGGGAGAGGCATAGAAGGGAGCTGGAGGAGGAAGCTGAGAAGTGGAAGAGGTGATTGAAGGTGTGGAAGAAATTGAGGGAAGGAGGTATTTCATCCTTCATTGAAAAAATTCATGGTTGGGACCTGAAGATTACTAACCTAATGGTGAAGACATGGAGAGAGGGGAAGGTAAAGATATATGGGGTGGAATTTTAGATCAATGAAGGGGTTATTGTTGAGGTGATAAACTCCTCTAACTAGGGCACTAAATCCTATAGGGACAAGAAAATTTCCTTGAATGTGGTGAAGGATTTTGCTAGGGATTCAAAGGAAATGAAGGAACTTGTGAAGAGGAGTGCCTATTATAGGCCAACATCTATTAAGAAACTATGGAGGTTTATCCTAAGGGCTATTATCTCTTATATTACACTCAACACCAGGTTTGATAGGATTTGAACCCACCATTTCATTATCCTTAATCATTTTAGGTACGACACTACGATTTCTATACCCTACTATCTATTTTTCTCTGCTAATAAGAGTATAATAGACTATAAGAAGAAAGTTTACTCTAACCTTGCCTTCCACAAGGATTTTTTATTACTCTTATATGAGCATTTTAAAGCTCAAACTCATGGAAGGGCTATTGCCCAGAAGGTAGTTTCTTCCAAGGAAACAGATAGCAGAAGAGGAGGTGACAAAAATCATGAAGGATATGGATAAGAAGAATAAGAATAAGCTAGGGAGAGGCTCAAAGAAAAGGATAAAATAAGAGGATTAATCAGAGGAAGAGTATAATGATGAGGAATAGGGGATGGAAATGGATAGGGAAGACAATGTGAGAGAGGAATGACCTAGTAAGGCACATACAAGAAGGAAGGTGGGAAGCTCAATAAAAAGAAAAAGAGGAGGGGAGAAGGAAGATGAGAGGGTTCTTGAAAAGGGAAAGGAGAGTATTTTTGAAGCTTGGGGAGAAAGGAAGGAGGAAGAGGGCTTGGTAAAAACTATGATTTCTCTAGATGAGAAGGGAAGAAAAACTATATGGAGGAAATTCAATGCTAGTACAACAAAAATGGGCCTTATCAAAGAACATATTAACCCAAAGGTTCTTGAGGGAAGGGATGGACAAATTTAATTAGAAGAGCTTATTGATCTTGGCTTGGTGATTCTTAGTGACAATGTGTAGGAGATGGGTATGAACTTCCTGAACAATGCCAGAAACAACATTGTGGAAATTTTTTTGGGTCCATAAAATGGATATTTCATGAAATTGAGGAAATAAAGTTCAAGTTGCAGGGATAGGAGGGTGGAAGAGGTGGAAGATAATATCAAAATTAGTAATCTAGAGGCTAATGTTTGTGAGGTGGAAAAAAGGGTGGAAAGGATGGAGACTATGCTTCATAGCTTGGCTAATCAGAGTCTTAACATTATTAAAGGTCTAAATGATAACATCTTTTAGTTGCATGGGATGATGGAGGAAAATAAAAAGGGGAAGGAGGAAAAGGACATAGAAGGAACCAAGCTGACTGAGGAGGAGGAGTCTTTGCATGAGGAGAGCTTGAGTAGAAAGAGCAGGGTGGGAAGGAGAAAGAGGGACGAGTTTTCTTCTTAGAATGAAAATCACTCGAAGACCAATGAGGTAGAGGGAAAGGAAGAGATGGATTTAAAGAAATAAGAGTTGGCTAAAGTTCTTATTCACTGATAGCACTTCTTGGTTTTTTCTTATTCCTTGGCTTTTTCCCTTTTGGATTTTGCTTTCATATGTTGGCCAAGTCTAGCCTACTATTTTTTCTATTGTTTAGTAGCTAGTCTTGAATTATTAGTTTTTTTATGTTGTTAACTAGTGGGTTTCAGGAACCCCTATAAAAAATCTATTTTACTTAATCAAAAACATGGTGCATCATTTCCAAACTTAACACTACTTCCATTATGATCTTTTAGCTTCACAAAATCACTAGTATTACCACTCATATGATGTGAGAAACTACTTTATTATCCATTTATCATTCTTACTCACATGTGAAATCAATGCAGTTTTCTCATCTTCATCAGAACCATCTTTCATTGCAACATATATAACTTATTTATATGATCGTTGGAATTACTATAAAAACCATCTTCTTTAGCAATGTAGAAAGATTTATTACCTTTATCTTAGTAGCCTTTGCTACCTCAATTGTCTCTATTGTCTCTCCTTACTTAGTTCTTGAAGTCTTTCATTTCCTCTAATCTCTATTGGGACATCTTGTAGCAATATGACCAACTTTGTTACATGTAAAACAAATTATAGGAAGTTTACATTTGTATTTTCCTTTTTGTCTTGGTAGTCTTCTAGAAAATAATGCTTCAAGTTCATAAGGATCACAATTAGACTCATTGTCAATTTATACATATTTTCTCTTCTTCTTTCTCTTAGATCTATTAAGGGTTATTTGTGCTTTAAAAGTAGATTAAAATGTAGTGAGTCTACCAACTAGACTATCCAAAGTCAGTTCATTACCAAGAATACACCTTAACTCTTATATTGAAGAATTTATATATTAGCATAAACATGAATTAAAGGTCTCAATACCTTTCTTATCACAGTCTCTTCAAATATAATTCCTCCAACACCTTTCATAGAATTCATGACCTCTTTGAACCGACTAAAATATTGTTTAATAGTCTCACCTTCTTTCATTCTCATATCATCAAACTTGCCTCTCAAGATTTATACCTTATCTTTCAATAAATTTTTGTCTACTCCATGAATTTTTTCCAACTTGTCCCATATTTTCTTTGCAATAGTGCAATCTTTCACATCATCAAATTCAACATAACTTAGGGTTTCTACAAGTTCAATCATCATTTAGTTGTGCTCTTGCTTCTCTTTCATTTGTTCAAGTGTCATAGGTCTAGGTACCTCAATGTATTCATTGTCCATGTAATATGATGTAAAATCCCCAATAATATATAAGTTCAATCTCATGAAGTGTTATCACACTTGGAAGTTATCCTTATTTAGCTTGGGTATATCTCTCTTGTACATCTTGATCTTTAGCTATAAGTCCTTCAAACATTCCTAACAAGCACCATAGCTCTGATACCAATTTTTAGAATGATTTTATAATAATTGAGAGGGGAAGGTGAATTATTTATCCTCAGGTCTAGATGTACCAATTTGACTTTTAATAGCTTCAAACAACTTAATCAATCTCATAAAATAGCTCAGTCCATATAGACACATATCAACAATTTAACATTCTTTATCTCTTTGTTCTATCTATGTGTGCCAACTAATAGTAAAATAAACAACTATAAAATAGAATGCATAAAGAAACATTCACACAAGTAAATGACATTTTCACACCAAGATTTATTGTGGAAATACAATTTGGGAAAAACCACCAAGTAACATGGTACCAATTTTTTACTCTTCTGAAGTGAACTTAGTTAAGAGAAAACCCTATTAAAGGTCACAAAATGTACTTTCAAATGTGACCCTATTAAAGGATTTAATCATCCAATTAGGAGTGGAATTATTAGAGGACTTTTGAACATTCCATTAAAATGTCACCTTGATTAAAGGATTTGCAAAATGAGTGTTAGGTCAACCTTGATTAAAATATTTTGACTACCACAATGGTTAGAATGCAACAATAATTTTAATCTATAAAATACAACTCACTTTACAAATTTAGATCTCCATTCACTCATATGTTGGTTCATTCTTTGGCCTCCATTAACATCTTCATCACTAATCTTCTTGGCATCTCTTCAAGCAATACCAATTCACTAATCTCTTCACACTTCTTCTTTTCTACTTTACTCTTCATAACTTCTCCTTAAGATCACCAATTAACAATGAACCAACCTTAGAGAACATCTCTTATGCCTCCTTAAATAGGCAATATTGATATTTTTCTAGATAAATATCACTGTAGATCTTAGGGTTAGGTCAAATTCATCGAATCCTTTCATCATTGTGTTCTCCTTCTTTTTCTAGAAACTTATAATCTAATCCTTGTCTTTGATCACATAAAAAACTCTCCTCATGCATTAAATACACCATCTCATCAATCCTATCATCCACATGCTTTGACTAATCCAAAATTCAACTATGTCAACCTCAAACTTGATTCTTTCACAAACTATAACTTTTTTTATCACTCGATAATTACTAAGCTATTATGCTCGATCATCACTATGTATCTCAACATACACTATTCTATCTCACTTAGTGTCTACTCTCTTTCTTGGTTGTTATTGAGACTCAATCAATACTAACTTTTGTTCATCAACTTGTTAAGAAATAAATATCACTCGACTTAATTTTCTCGTCTGACTTCTTCTTAAGTTCCTTAATGTTTTTCTTTATTTGCTTCATTGATCAGTGAACACCGCTACTCGATCAAGCTTAGAGTTTGAATAAACTCTTGTCATTTCACTCATACATCAATTCACTTATCTTCTTAACTTCATTTAATAATTGAAAAAAATTATCTTTTCAATGAATAACATATTAAGTACCCATTATACTTCCATGATACTTAACCTCTCTTTCTCAACAACTTCACTAGCTCACCTTGCTATCCCTTCTTTTCAAATCCTCTTCACCAATCAAATGATATGATACTCTACACTGTTAGTAAATATCTCTCCATTAGGTTTGAAAATGTCTCATTAGTAGGTATGACATCAATGAAAACATAAAAATTATTCCAATTGTAGCTTCCAACAATTTTCCCATTATTATAAGTTTTTTTTCACCTTAGAAGATGTTGGAGATGACATGAAAGAAGAAAGAGACAAGATTTAGACTATTATTCCAAAGAAATTGTCATATCAAGATTCTTCCCAACTAGCGACTCCTATCCTTCTCAATGAGATCAAAGATGTGATTTCCACATTGAGTAAGGAGAAATATCTAGCTCTAGATGGTCTCTCAATTAAAATCTCCAAGGTAAATATAGATTGGATTGGTCCCATCTTGCAAGAACTATATATCTATTTGTGCTAAATAAGGGAACCATGCGATAAGAGATTAATGCAGGTCTAATCAAGTTGGTTCACAAGGGAGGTGATAAAAATCATATAAAAATATTAGAGGCCTATAACACTCCATAATGTTTCCTACAAGATTCTTTCTAAATCACTAGCTTCTAGGGTTGTATATATTCTCCCTAAGATTATTAACTAGACACATAAAGGGTTTGTAAAAGAGAGATATATTTTGGAGAATATTCTAACTTGTTGGGAAACTATGGATTGGGCCAAGATCTTATGATGGTATATTGGAATGTTATTGATTGATTATGAAAAGGCTTATAACAAGGTTGAGTGGGGATTCATTCTCATGATACTAAAAGCTCTTGATTTTCTAGAAGCATTTGTACACATGGTAGGAATTATGTTGAAAAATGCTAATGCAACTATAGAAGTTAATGGTGTTAGATCAGATTGATTACAATTTTCAAGATCCATTAGGTAGGGATGCCCTTTGGATCCAACACTAATTATGATAGCAACAAACTCTCTCCACTACCTACTCATAGATAGCTCTAAATATCCCAAGGTTAATGCCCCTTGTCTTCCTAATGGGGATGATATTTCCAATATCCAATTCATAGTTGATATTTCTATTCTCTTTTCCCTAGAAGTGGCTAATATGGCTCATATGATGACTAAACTTCACATTTTTCATAAATCTTCTAGGAGAAAAATCCCTATCCCTAAATCCATCCTACTAGGATGGAACTCTAATCCCCCTTCTTGGTGCAACAAGTATGGTATTAATTTGGGTGGACTAAATCATGTTGTGAAATATTTGAGGATTATTTTTTCCTTTAATCCTAGCATAAATGAGATGTGGAATTGGGTTAGAGAGAAAATAAGCCCAAAACTTAAAAAATGGAATTCTTTCTATCTTTCGATGGCTAGAAGAATTCAAGTATGTGAGAAAATTCTCTCTTCTTACTTGGTTTACTTCTCCTTAGCTTGGCTCTTTAAAGTCAACCAATTTGAATTCTTGAAAAATATTATTCATGATTTTTTCTATTTTATAAGAAAGGAACACCTAATTTGCATGTTGTTAGGTAGGAATGGTGCTAAAAAGGAAGAAATTTGGTGGGCATAGATTGAAGGACTTGAGAACACAGTGTTGAGATAATGGGTATTGCACACATTGCATAATATTGTTATATTGTATTATATTATTTTATTATGTAATGTTGCACTTAGGAGCACCTAGATGGATGTTCAACATGTAGAAATTCCCATGGGATATACTTAATGAGTTGATTGTAATATTATAATAATATTTGATGTAATTATTTAATATTGGCGAAATAAATTAAATGCCCAATATCAAATGTGGAGTCAATGGGTTAGGTAGCACATAGTTTTATGTAATAACAATTGGTAGTTTTGTGGGACTTTCTACTATATAAGTAGCCATAAGGGTAGTTTTTGTATGTAAAAGACAAAAAGAATAAAAAGACAAGAGTTTCGTAGGACAAGGCTTAACATGTTAGCCAAAGGAGCATTTGTAAAGGTTGAATGCATGGAATGAGATGTGTGGATTTATGTTTGTTCACATGGGTTTATTAGTTGTGTCTATGGCTTTAAAGGCTTTCATGGTTGTATTGCAATGGTATTTTTTTGCTGAATAATACATGATGATGGATGCTTTTGGAGGCTAGGTTTTTCCCTCAATGAGGGTTTCCCAGGGTATATCTTGTGTCACATTTTTTTTTGGGTATGTTGTCTATTATTTTGCATGTGAATTTTAATTACATATTTATTTTCAATCTATTACAGCTCATGTGGAAATGGTTGTATTTTTTGTTGCAAGTTTCCTTACAAGTGGTATTAGAGCTATGATTTTGTTGTAGTAACCCTAGATTGAATCCATGGGAATGCATGAGAGGATTAAATAAAGGACAAGATATGTGAGTTTTCATTACAGATCTAAGAGGTTTTGGGTTTGCTATTATGATGAGATGTTCGTAGATTTTGGGCATGTGAAATTGTTGGTCAAAAGAGTGTTTTGGATGTTTTATTAAAATGAGGGTTTTAGGGTGAGCTTGCAAAAATAACCTCTTGCAAAAAAACATACCTCACCATTGAATCTAGGTCGATGGTTCCATAAATTTTGATATATAATATGCCCTAGTTTGGCCATATTGATAGAAAAATACAAAGGATTTTTAGTTTCAGCCCATGACAGCCATCAAATTTAATCTTGTGGAATTTTTGTCAAAAAGAAAAATAAAATCATAGTGAAAATACTAAAAAGATTATCTTGGTAAAATGGCCATAACTTTCTTTCAGGATGTCAGATTTTGGACTTCTTATAGTTATTAGAAAGATAATTTAGAGCATGACAACTTGGTGTAGGTTTGATTTTATGATTTGGATATTGTGTCAAGTTTTAAGAGTTTGAAAGTTAGATGATTATTTTGAGTATAGATTAGGGCATAACGCGGGCACATGAAGTCAGATTTTGGACTTCGAGTAGTCAACGGAAAGCTCTTGAAGAGCTCTAGATATGGATTTAGATTTGGTATAGGTTTGGTATGATTTATTTGGTGATTTATTGATCTAAATAATATATGATATATATTGACTATGGTAACATTGTGAGTTTATGACATTGTATATTTTAGAGTTTTGGAGTTTGATGCCATTGCATACTCAACTTATCTTTCATATTGTTGTCATGATGATATGATTATCAATTTTTAGTTTAGATATGTATGATGATTTGTTGGGTCTACAAGTTGTGCACTATTGTAAGTGGTCTATAATTACAGGTTGCATTTATGGTTTGGTTATGGGTTACCTTTTCCTATTGATCTTTCATTATTGATGCATATTCATAGTGGTGGCTTGGATTTGGGTTGTCTATGCCGTAAGTAATATTATTTTCTAATTTTTTCTTATGTAAAAGGAATAAGATGTTGTTACTAGGTACAATCATGGTGGAGGATTGTGGTTCACTATTTTATGTTGACAAGTTGGACACATTGAGAGTTAGTTGCTCGGTTCATGGATGTGATATGGTGCCATAGATTTTGGCATGACAGGATTAGATATACAGGTACATCCTTGATGTTCATTGGTTTGGATTTCTGATTTGGTTATGGTGTTATATATCTTGTTGGTTGAGGATCATGGTTATTTGGTTTCTTTTTAGGAGATCATGATGTGCACTTTAAGCTCTTTGATAGTTTGATGCCTTGGTTTATTCTCATGGTTAGAGGATGTTTTTTCATTATGATTTAGTGGGAGCTTGTGACAATTATGAGGTGACAAAGTGAGATTAGTTCCTAGTTTGGTTTATATCTTCTTGGTTTGGAAATCTTGGTTTCACTTGGTACTGACACTTTGGTTGTGTGAGTGTAGACCTGGAGGATCTTTATATAAGAGATTCATGTTATGATGCCATGGGTGACTCACTACCATGGTTGAGTGGGAGTTGTTGGCATTGATATTGTTGGGTTGCATTTGTAGTTGGCATGGATTGATTGGTTATAGGTGCTCATGGATATTTAGAGATGACGACGACGATGATTTTTCTTGGATTAGAGAAGCATTTATTGAGATAGTTGATGGTTTTAGCAGGAAGTTTGAGGGGCATTCACTTGATATGGACTTGAGAGGAGATTTTTCTTAGATGAGTTTTGGTTGGAGACTTGGATATCTTGATGAATATTCTTATTATCCACTCTTGTTCTACTCAGTGGTTTACTACTTGAGAGGTATGACCCATTATTTCTCTTAGGTGCATTATATTTATGCTTTTCTTTCATGGATATGGATCTTGAGCTATGGTACATGCATTATTTCTGGGGCGTTGATCCAAGGGATGGTTTAACCTTTGTTATCTCCTTATGCATATTTTTTTGTTATGCTAGTTGAGTTTGGGAGATAGTTTTATATTGGTTATATTCCTTGGATTAGGAATGGTTTTTCCTTGGTTTAGGAATGGTTCACAAGTTTGATCTTCTTGTGAGAGGAATACATCCATAATTAGTTATATGTCTTGGGTGCTTTAGATTAAGGTAAAAATTGGTTTTCAAGTGACCTGAGACCCTTTAACAAAAGAAAAAGATCACAATTATAACATACCAGGTTTTACAAGGACCTGAAACCTAGAGTAAAGAAAAAAATACAAAAAACCAAGTTTTACAAAGACCTAAAACCACAAGTTTAAACCAAACACATCTAGGTTTTACAAGGACTTAGAACCTACAATTTTAAATAGAAAGCTATAAAAAAAAAAAATAGAACCAACAAAACCACCTGGACCAACAACCAACACTCCAACGATCATGACCAACACCTATAACAATTCCTTGATGCTCTTCTCTAGCTCCTCACCTACTTTTGCAAGTACTCTAGATAATATCAATCGTGATAGAAATGGGAACCTTAGGAGGATCAAAAAAATTTTTCCTCATACTTTGGCTCATTCTCTTGCTAGGTCATCCTAGACTCCTTACCCCAATAGTGTCTGGAGACATGATCTCCTCATTTCTTTCTTGCCCAGACTAGTTTCCGTCATGCACAAACTAGAATTAACCTACTCCATTCTTTGCCTACTATCCTTAATAAGTTGATATAGTTCCACCAACTTGTTTCTTTAGGTGGAATCTGATAGAACATTCATGGTCTAACTCTTTCTGAATGACCCCAAATTTTTTCTTCAACACCATGATTTCATTAGATAGCCATGAGTCCACTTGTAGGGATGCCTTCACTTTTAGCTTGGAAGTATGAAGAATAAAGAGCTTTGCATGGTGAGGCTCATCCCTGTTACATTCTTTAGTCCTAATCATAGTGTCAATGGTAGTGTTATTAACCTAGATGTCATTGTTAGCATTGTGCTTCTCCTTTTTCTTCTCCTTACTCTAGTTGTTCTCTTTCATAACAAGGACATAACCCTTATTATTATTTTCTATGTCAGTGTCAATTTTATCCTCATTGGATTTGGTATTAGGAGGATAAAAATAAACATTATCTTCCCCTCATCATCCTTTAGAGTTTTAGACTGTGCATTTGAATCAGTCTTTCTATCTTTACTTTTCTCCACACGGTCCTTACTAGTTGACATGAACTTGCTCCCAGAATAACCTTCTAGGTTCAAGCTAAGGTCTCCCATTTTGATTTTATTATCATCCTCGACAAAATTCTCAAGATTTGTCACTTCATCAACATTCTTCTTTTTAATCTCCTGCTTATGACCCTTTTTGGTGCTCTTTCTATCACTAGTGCCTTCCTCACTTTTAACCTTTTCCTTTGATTGAGGTTTATTACTAGACACTTTCCTTTTTTTCTCCAAAATCAGAGAGGGTTTAACAACCTTACTTTTACAATACTTAGCAATAAGAAGGATTAAGCCCTCATGGAGTATAGGATGAGAATCCTTCTTCCTATGTGCATGGAGGCTTTATATTAGATAGTACTTTAGGTAGAACAAGATATATGTCTTGGGTGTTGTAGTGGCTTCTTGGTTGGGCTTTTATGGAGGGGATCATACTTGCATAATTTACATCTAGAGGTGTGTGAAGAAGGACATGATAAAGGTTATGATTTGCATGATTTTTATTTGGTCTTGGTTATCTTCGTGGATGTTTCAATTTCACTTACATTGGATTTTAGATTGGTTGAAGATTGTGATAACTAGTTTTTGCTCATGTATTCATGTGAGAGATGGCATGTTTATTCCTTTATCTCTTTCCTTTGTTGGTTCTAGAGAACTTGGGAAGTGATTGATATTTGTTATGGAAATTTTTCTTGCAAGTTATTGATTTATGTATTGTTGATGTCCTTGATACTACATGGATTGACTTTTTTAAGATGTTGTGAGTGGATTAATTATAGATTTGATATTATCTTTTGTAGTGGGAGATTCTTGGTATATATGTGGTAGGTATTGCTCCTATGGCTTGTGATTGTAGGTTATAGATTCAATATGTTGATGATGTAAGATTCACTTGTTATACCTTTGGAGGTATGGATACTTGGATAGGTTTCTATTTACTATGGGTGTTATTTTAGCTATGGATATTTGACAACTACAAATACATGTGATTACCTTTGGATCAGGTGTTTGTGCTTGACATTTCAATTTTTATAGGATCTTATGATCTTCTTATGTGATAGGTTGTGTGGTTTTCTCTTTCAATGACTTCTATGTATGTTTGATGGCAGTGACATTATAGCAAGTGAGATCATTTATATTTGAGATGTTGGATACTTTGATTTTGTTGAAGGTAATAAGATGGAGCACATGGTGTACTTTCATCCATGATGGTTTATGTGCTAGAAGGAATTGTTCCCCTGTTCATTTGCATGGCTACAAATTGATCCTATGCAATGTATACAACAAGTGAGAGATTGTTGAGATAATGAGTGTTTTACACATTGCATAATATTGCTATATTATATTATATTATTTTATTATGTAATGTTGCACCTAGGAGCACCTAGATGGACATGCAACATATAAATATTTTCATGGGATATAATTGATGAGTTGCATCATAACATTGTGATAATATTTGATGTAATTATCTAATATTAGTGAAAAGAATTAAATGTCCAATATTAAATGTTGGGTCAATGGGTTAGGTAGCACATGGTTTATGTAATATGACTTGGTGGTTTTGTGGGACTTGCTACTATATAAACATCAACCAAAGGGTAGTTGTTGTATGAGAAAGAAAAAAAGAAGAAAAGGCAAGAGTTAAGAGGGAAAAGGCTTGTCAAGTTAGCTAAGGGAGAATTTGTGAAGGTTGAAAGCATGACATGGAATGTGTGGATTCATGCATGTTCACATGGATTTCTTGGTTGTGGCTATGGCTTTGAAGGCTTCCATGGTTGTATTGCAATGGTATTTTTTTGCTAAATAATACATGGTGATGGATGCTTTTGGAGGCTTGATTTTTTCCTTAATGAAGGCTTCCTATGGTATATCTTGTGTCACATTTTTTTAGGTATGTTCTCTATTCTTTTATATGTGGATTTTAATTACATATTTATTTCAAATCTATTATGGGTCATGTGAAAATGGTTGTATTTTTTGTTGCAAGTTTCCTTACATGGAAGGCATTGCCTAGTAGTGAAATAGATTGCTAAACAAACTCAAAGCAATGAACCATGGAAACTTCTAGTAAGGCATAATAAACATAGACATCTACATTGTATATTAAAATGATTCACATGAACTTAATAAATTTTTATTAAAATGGTTGTGGAGCCCATGTATATTTCTTGTCATAATTTTACTTATAAGTTCAATTTGCATACATGAATGTAGAATGTGATACTAGTTTAGCAACAAAAATTTTTTAAATACTATAGAAAGATAATTTCAGCATTAGTAGGAGATCAAAAGGATACCACTATAATTAGAAAAGCAATATTTTTCATTACAATTGGCACTGATGACTTCAATCTCAACTACTTCACACTCCTAACTCATCTACTTTAGTTCACTGTTCAAGAGTATAGAGATTATCTCTTCAATTCATACATATATTATATCAAGACATGCTTATAACTTTTCTCTATTCTTTTAATTTAATAATTTACAAATATATTTTTAGTGAATTTTAATTTAATGATATGAATTGTGGAGGAATTATACAATCTAGGTGCCACTGGATTTGCTTTGATTAATATTCCACCATTAGGATGTCTACCAATAGAGATAACACTTAGAAGGCTTTTGAATAGAGAAGTGTGTGATGTTCATAGATAAATCAAGTTGCAAATGGGTTCAATTTAGGATTAAATGCCATGATTGATGGACTAAAATTTGATTTTCCTAGTCTTCAAATTATTTCTCTAGATTATAAAAATCTGATTGCTGAGTCCATTGAAAACCCTAGAAAATATGGTATACACTACTTTCCACTATCATGATTTAAAAATATATAAATGCCATTATGCCTAGAATTATGTCTAATCTTGCAATGGTATGTTACATGGCATGTTTTGAATAGGTTGCAAGAGGTTGATGTGGGACATGAACCTTTGAAATGTCCATGCTATTAGGATTAACCTCAATTAGAAATAATAGTTACATGCAAATATAACCAACATTAGCAAATAATAGATCGCATAGAAGAGAACAAAAGACACCAAGATTTAACATGGTTGACCCAATCCCTAGGCTACATCCATGAAGAGAAAATCCAATATTGTTATTATCCAGTGATTACAATCCACAATCCCTCATAGCTCAACACTGCTACAAAATGCTACAATATATTCATTACATTATGAAATTCCTAACCCTAAGTCCTTTTATTCAAGCTTTTTTTGCTTACAAAGTTAGGGCTAGAATAAGTCATCCAATAGGAAAAATAGTAGGTGACGCCTTTTATAATATAAGGACATTTTTGGCTTTGGGGGTGTTGCCCCCAGAAACCCTTGTGGGGTCATTTCCCCTTACCCCATCCTGTATTATGACAAAGAGTGCACTTGGGGCACTACCCCTTGACCCAATCTTTAGGGCACTGCCCCCAAATCCCCTTACAAATAATATGAGGAGAAAAATGCAGCAAATAAACCTCCAATTAGGTTCCACATTATAGAAATCTCCCACTTGGAGACTGATTAGACTCCAAAATGATAACCTCCTACTTGGAGATTGATAATAGCACTACTAAACTTGTAGCTCCCATTGGAATATCAAACCACCCTGGACTTTGATGTTCTTGTATTCTGTTTAGCTGAGAAGACCAACCAAAGCTGAAGAGGAGTTTAACTTCTCCCTTGTTACTACCTTGGTAAACATATCTGTTGGATTATCATCTATATGTATCTTCTCTAGCTTTAACTATCCATCATCCAAAACTAACCGAATGAAATGGTACCACAATTGTATGTATTTTGTCTTTGAATGCAGAGCTGAATTCTTCACAAGATGAATGGAACTATGACTATTGATAAATAAATAATTATCCTTCTAAGGGTTTCCCAATTCTTCCATGAAGAACCAAATCCATATCATCTCCTTCTTTTCCTTTGTAGTAGCAACATACTCTGCCTCTATAGTGCATAAAACATTAACCTTCTACAGTCAAGAAACCTAGCTTACTACTGCCCCACCAACAATAAATACATAACATGTAGTACTCCGCCTGGTACCAATATCCCCTGCCAAATCTAAGTCAACATAGACCTGTAAATTAGTAGTAGTGCCCCCAAGAAGTAGATACTTACTAGATGTTCCTCTCAAATATTTGAGAATCCATTTAACTGAATTTCAATGCTCAATTCCTAGATGACTCATATAATTGCTAAGAACTCTCATTGCATGTGTAATAGCTAACCTTGTAAATACCATAGCATACATCAAGCTTCCTATAACTGAAGCACATGGTACCTTGGACATCTTATCCTCCTCTTCTTGTCTCTTTGGATGCATCTCCTTAGTCAACTTCAAATGACTAGGTAAAGGTGTTCTGACAAATTTAACATTCTCCATAGAGAAATGTTGCAACACCTTTGCAATATAATTAGCCTAAGATAATGTCAATTTTTTGTTCTTCCTATCTCTGCAAATCTTCATATCAAGGATTTTTTTTGTTGCCCCCAAATCCTTCATAGAAAATGCATGTGCTAATTGGTGTTTCAGTTCCTTAATGTGATCCATGTTAGACCCAGCTACAAGCATATCATCAACATATAAACATAAATAACATAACTATCAACATCCAACCTCTTAAAATAAACACAATGATATGAATGACACCTACTATATCCATGCTCATGCATAAAAGTATCAAATTTCAGATACCATTGCTGAGGTGCTTGCTTCAAGCCATATAAACTGTTTTTCAATTTGCACACTAAGTTCTCCTTACCTTTCACCTCAAATCCTTATGGTTGTGCCATATATATCTCTTCATCCAAATCACCATGAAGGAAGGTTTCTTTAACATCAAGCTAATCCAAATGCAAATCTTCAATAACCACAATACTTAAAACAGTGTGAATAGAAGTTATTTTTACAACAAGAGAAAATATCTCATCAAAATCAATGCCTTTTTTTGTGCAAATCCTTTTACCACTAACTTGGCTTTAAATCATTTTTTACATCCATCCTCTTCTATCAACCTGTAAACCCATTTATTCTATAAATTCCTTTTCCCTGTAGGCAACTAGCATAAATCCCATGTCTTATTTTTTAACAAAGAGTTCATTTCTTCTTTCATTGTAGACTCCCACTGAATCTTTGTATCCACCTACACAACTTCATCTTAACATTAAGGTTCACCAGCATCACTAAGTAAAATAGAAGGTAAAGAGGGAGAAAATCTTTTTGGAGGTCTACTTAGCCTTGTTGACCATCTAACATTCACTGGTGTGTGTGGTATTTATTGTTGTGGTTGTTGCAGATCATGAGAAATTGCTACAACATCATCTTTTGGAGTGTCATCTAGCATTACATAATCATGTTCTTTCTTCACATGATGTAACAAATATTTGTACAACACTTTCTCATTGAATTTGACATACTTGCTTTTTACAATTTTATGAGTTTCAAAATCCCAAAGCCTATAACCAAATTCATCAATGCCATATCAAAAAAATACACATTTTTTTGACTTAGCTTCTAGGTTGGTTCTATTTTCAAAATCTATATGAGCAAAGTTTTCATAACCAATAGTTTTGAGAAAAGAATAACTCACCTTCTTACCATTTCATGCTTCCTCTAGAATATTACAACGCAAAGGAATAGAGGGACCTCTATTAAACAAATATACATCAGTATTGACAACATCCACTCACATGTTTAAGGGAAACCTAACATGTAACTTAATGCTCCTTAGACACTCCAATATAGTCTTGTTCATGTGTTGAACCACTCCATTTTCTTATGGAGTCCTTGGAACAATTTTCTATCTATGAATACCATTAGTGGAGAAATAATCTTCAAATTCACGACTGCAATACTCACTACCACTATCAGATCTGAGATATTCTAATTTCTTATGAGTCTTATTTTCAACCAAGCATTTCCATTTCTTAAAAGTTTGAAATACATTAGATTTTTGTCTAAGGAAATAAACCCATACTTTTCTAGTTGTGTCATAAATAAATGTAACATAATAATGAGAGGCACCAAGGGAAGATACCTAAGTTGGTCTCCATACATCTGTATACACAGGCTCTAATCTCTCACTTTTCTTTTCCTTCCCAATTTTCACAAAAATTGCTCTCTTTTATTTTCCATATACACACAACTTTCACAAAAATCCATACTAATACATTTCAAACCTGGTAAAACTTTTTTTAAATGAAGTACTTTCATACCTTTCTCACTAATGTGCTCAAGTTTTTGGTTCCATAGCACTATATCTATAGGAACTGTTTGTTCTCCCTACTCAATTGCAACAACTATTCCTAAACATTCATTTTTCTCTAAAACAATCAAAGTAGAAGGAACAATATGACCTATACAAAGATATAAGGTCCCTTCTTTCACACCCTTTTCTACTACAAGGAAGTGTTTTTAAAAATTCTAATTTTTATCATTAAAAGTAATTACACAACCCTCATCACTAAGTTGCCTTGCTAAAATTAAATTCCTACTCAGCCTTTGAACATGCCTTACCTCACATAGTAGCCAATGATTCCCATTCTGGAACATAATCTTAAATTTTCATTTTCCAACCATTTGATAGGGTTCATTATCCCCCAAATAAACAAGCCCATAGTCCCCTTAGACATAATTAATAAAATAATCTAGATATAAGTTGAAACATAAAACTAAGCATTTGAGTCTAAAACCCATGAATCATCAACACTTTCTAAAGAAAGAAGAAAAGCATTCTCTTTGAATTTGTTATTTACCACATTTGCCTCTTTGTTCACTTCTGGCTTATATCCTTCATAGTTCTTTTGAGTCCAACAATCTTTCTTCTTATGCCCTGGTTTACCATAGTACCAATAATCTCTTGGTCCTCTACATTGAGACCTCTTCCCCTTTGACTTTCCTCTTGATTTCTCATGATTTTTAGAATTATTTCCTCTCTTAGTCATTTTTCCTTTTCTTTGTGCATTCAAAGCACTTCTTAATGTAGATCCACATGAGGTTTTCCTACAAGTTTTCTCACTCAGAATAATGCCAATCACATCATCAAATTTTAGGTATTACATCTAGAAACATAATTACTCACAACCATTACCAAGCCATTATAGCTTTCAAGCAAAGAACAAAAAATCAAGAGAGCCCTAATTTCTTCATCAAAATTAATACCTATAGAAGATAATTGACTAGCAATAGTATTAAACTCATTTAAATGATCTACAATAGATCCACCTTCTATCATCTTCATATTAAATAAATGCTTCATAAGAAATACCTTGTTTGAAGTAGAGGGCTTTTCATATAGTTTGCTAGGGTTTGCATCAACTCTTCTATAATCTTCACTTTTGTAATATTAAATGTCACTGATGGTGCCAAGCATAATTGATTGCTTCCAAGTGCTTTTCTATCTAAAATCTCTCAGTCCTCCTTTGACATAGTTCCTTGTTTCTTGGATTTTTCTTCCAATAGCTTCCATAGATCCTTCTGATAAAGATAGTCCTCCACTTCTATCTTCCATAACTGAATGTTCTGCCCATTAAACTTCTCCACCTTTATCTTACCCATATTTGCCATTTATCTCACTCAACAATGAGACTCCTACTCAACCATGAGACCATCCTATAGATACTCATAGTGGCATTATCAATATTGTTTAGGTTGTCCTTAATTTGTCCGATCAATCCTCTAATCTCTGATGTGCCCAATTTTCCAACCATTGTCTTGAGATTAAGCATTTGACAGACAAAATATGAAGCTCATGTTTGGCATAACAATGCAGAGTGTGCATAGTTAATAAATACTTTGGAAAACAAACTTTACCTATTCACTAGCTGTAAGTTGTAGAGGCACTCTCAAATGGTAAGGATTGGTAAATTGGTAAGGCAACTTATGTTTTTATCTGTTTCCATAGTTTCACAATATGAAATTAAGAAACTAGACATTAACTCCTAACTAGTCTATTTAAACAAACCATAAGATGCATGAGAAGAAAAAGCACAAGACTCAAATGAAAGGAAACTCACTGGTAACTTTTTTTTCCTGGCTGCAATATGCAGGGGTGTATCTCCTTCACATATCTTGAAAAAATGATCTCTTTTTCCAATCTGATCTGTGCTTTCTCCACTTTGCAGGGGCTTTTCCTTTGGAAGCTTGTCAAGTCCCTTGTTGACCAAGTCTGATAGACCAACCTTTTTATTCAAGTAATCAACAATTTGCACTTGGCTAACTTGAATAGCTACGTGCAACATATTCATTCCACAACTATCTGCTATTTTGATAGCATCTAGCTTCCACTTTATCAACTCTTTTACTACTTCTACATGCCACAATTTTGCTACCATAGAAAGCAGCATTTCTTCATTGTCATTAACAACATAACACAATTGGGGCTCAAACTATATTAGTTTTCTCATTATATGCACGTAGTGTATCTGTGCAGTTACATGCAAGGCACTATCACCATGTTGGTACTTTATTTTTATTAAATCTTTTGCATCTTCTCACTCCAACCTATTAATTAGTAGACTCACAAAATCTGTGAAGGAGTCACCCAAAATCATTAGATGGTGGTATTAATTCCTTCTATAAAATAAATACATACATAGAAGTTTAGAACATAGAAAATAATCTCACATTAGATTTGATTTTATTGTTGACCATGTAAAGAGAAAAATAATAACTGACCCAAGTTCCCTTTAATTATTGCAACATATAAATAGGTTTTCCCATCCACTATTATTTGGTATAGACTTGGTGAATGTGCTTTTAATAGCTGCTTTACTATGGGTAAATCACCACTTTCACAAGCTTTGAAGACAGTAGTCTCATTGTACTTGTTACTAATTTCTATATAACATTTTTGTGTTTGGAGTAGAATCTCCACAACTTTGGAGAAACCTCCTTGAGCAGCCAAGTGCAATGTAGTATTTCCTTGAGCATTTGTAGCCCTAACAAGAAGAGTATTGAGGTGGAGGAATTTTTGAATGAATGGTAGATTTCCTATAGAAGCAGCCAAATGGAGAAGAGTATTTCTACTTCCATGTGTAATACTATTGAGAGCTTCTTTAAGTTGGGAAATCTCAAACTTTGTTCTAGGATGTATTGCAACGTTGTATTCCCCTCCATCAATCCCTTGGTTAGGATGTTCACTCTTAGTTGCCATGAAGATTTTCTGCTATTGAAATGACTTTAAACACTTGTCTGCCAGTTCCTTTTATTACACAATAAATAATACCAAAGACGTTAATAATAGGATTGGATAAGGCAAAAAGAGAATTATTCTTGTCCTGGTTAATAGGAATTGGTTCCACAATAAAAGATGCAGCTTCCATGAAAAGAGGAGAAAAAAAGAGACATGTCAAAAAGAAAGTAAAAGATATTGAATACCTTTCGTTCATTTGGAAAAATATCCCTATTGACACTAGAAAAAAGATATGCCCAATACCTTACTTTAATGGAAAGAAATGAGTAGAGTTATTCCTTCTCCTGCAAAGGAACACTATAGGAGGAACCCTATAGGAATATGCTCCTAATGGTTGTAAGAAGGCACTTGGAATCTTTATAGTGATCTCTACCAAAGTATTGTGAATCATATTTTATTAGAACATGAAATTTTATGCTATCATGGATGTTGTTTATATAGATTCGTATAGTAATGAAATGAGTTTCCTATCCTGCACTGAAGAATCTAGACTATCAAATTTTATGTTTTAGGATTTGATTTTGTGTTTTATTTTGCATCAACTTTTTGGATTAAATTCTCTCATCAAACATCTAGATAAGAGAAAGAAACCATCAATTGAATTTAGAAGCATAAAATTTGGCAGTTTCATATGGATTGTGGAAATCTTCTTGTTTCTTAATCTTGACTAACTACTCCTTCAATGAAGGATGGTGTTTTTAGCCAAAGAAAACTAGAAGCTTAGGTAAACATTGAAAACTAACTTGTAGGTTGGGGTAGTAAAATATGATACTGAGCTATCCTTTGAAGATAAAGGGAAGAAGGCATCACACAATTGGTTGGTCTAGGTTCATTAGAGAGTCAAAAGTATTAGATCCAATCAAGAATTTTCAATAATCATAGAGTTTTATTAGCAAGGGCATTAGCATCTCTAAATGATTCTTCAAATATCATGCTAAGGTAGCAAGCAATACAAAAGTCTTTCAAGAATGAAATTGTACTATGTTTATTCATTGCGAGATTAACTTAAAGAAAACGAATAATTAGCTTTTACACGTATAGAGAGGGAGAGAAAGAAAGGAGATAGAACTGAATGGATTTGATGCAAGAATATCACTACGACAATCTATAGGTGAAATCAATTTATTCAACTTGAATGAGATCATATTATCATTGGCAAGTAAGAATAAGAGTTGCCACAACATAAGAACTAAAATTTGGGGAAGAACTAACTACCTGAGAAGAAATTGTACTTCTCTTGCTTGATTTGAAAGCATCTGCATGTGGAATGGACTTTACACTAGATGTTATCAACCAATCAAATTTCCTCTTGGCAGGTCTTTCTTCCTCTTCATTTTTCATATCCACGAGTTGTTGCAATGTAGAAGCCTTGGTCCAATTTAACCACTCGATGGCCATGTTTGGCACAGGTACTACAACCTCAACATTATATTCAGATCAATATAGATAATTGAGAGAAAGAACCTCAAATTGTAGATACAAGTTAAACCAAAAAAAAAATTGGCTAGTATTGTTAGGAGAATTTCATTAATCTTGAAGTTAGATTCAAGGAAAACAAAATGGAAAAAAAGGAATACATTAAACGATCCACTTTTGCCAAAAGTAATTGAATGACATATCTTTATTTGCAATAATTTCTGGGATTGATTGTGTTTAGATTTTTGTATTAACATTTGGAATCACACTCTGTGATCCATCATTAGGAGTAAGAAAGCAAGGAAAAATCCTAATGATGATGGAAACAAATTAAGAGAACGCAAGAAGAAATCTTGATGATCCATCATCATTAGGATGAAGCAAAGCAAGAGAGAAGGACAAATTTTGATGATGGAGCATGGAGTGTGATTCGAAAAGTTAATGTAAAAATCCAAACACAATCAATCCTAGAAATTCTTATAGATAATTATCATAAATTGTGGAAATCTTTTCTCATTAACATACCTTTATCTTTAGGAAGGTCGCTAGGCTACTTTCTTGTCACTACCATAGTGACAGCTTTAGTCTTGCCATTCAGGGGAAGATTCTTACTTATACAATGAATATTTTCCAATTCTACCTCACATGGCCAAGGATGCATGGCAGCATACACCATTTACACATTTCAAGGAAGATGGCTCAGTAACAGAGTTTGTTTTTGAAGCACAATGGCCAAGGATTAATGATGAATGGCTAATGCTGAAAAAACCTGATGTTGAGTACTGGGGAAAGGTCTTTGAGATGAGAATAGAAGTAAACAAAGTCTTGGAGATGGCCAGAGGTGCAAAGTTGATAGGTGCAAGTTTAGATGCTAAGGTTTATTTATGCAGCTCTAATCTAAACCTACTTCAAAGATTCCATGAGATGTCTATGCTAGGTGATGACACAGACAAGTTACATAGGATTTTTACAACTTCTCAAGTTGAAGTTCTAGCTTCAAAGGAAAACACATCTAGTACTAGTGTAGCTTACACTAGAATCTATTCTTCACTAGGAGTAGGTGAATTGTGGATTGGGGTATCTCGTGTAGATGGTGCCAAATGCAAAAGATGTTGGATCTACTCTCAAGTAATTGGCTCATTTCTGGATCATCCCACACTTTGTGAGTGATGTTACAAAGTGATCTCAAATCAAATATTGATTTAACAAGTCCTAAAGTAGCTATGGCAGCCTAACAGTAATTTTATTATCTCAATCATTCATCTTCTGGAAATCTAAATCTTGCAACCATAGGGTTTAGTTTTAATAGCTCTATTTTCATTTTTAGATGTGCTAGATTTTTATAACATTCATTTTTCTACACAACCTGCAGCACCTTGCAACCCTCATGTGCTGATCTTGTAGTCTTTTGGCCTTTTTTCTTCTTCAGAAAGGCCTAAAAGACTCCACTCTATTGTTGACTAGGTGGATTCAGATTGATTGGGTTTCTTGATTCAGAGAATCCAGAGGGAGGAGCTCAAATTCACTACTTTTGGCTAATACCCACATGCTAATATGATCCTTTCAAAGTGTACAGAGTTGAGAAAACTAAAATTTTGTAGGTAGTCATCAAGATTTATAAGTAGATTTCATGTTTTGTAGAGTTGAGATGTTTGTATTTGTAGGGGTTGGATTTGGGTTTAAGTGTTGATTAGATATGAGCCTGAATTTGGGGTTAGTGGAATTGGTTTTGATATGAATTTTTAGGATCATAAACATGGGCATGGAATTATGTAGAAGAAAGATTGAAACTTGTAGAATTTTGTGTTTGGAAATTGATTTTAGTTTTTCATCTTCAAGCCACATGGTTGTGTTTCTTTCAAGCATCTAGTGCTTTTGAGCAACCAGTTTTTGTATAACACATGTTCCAGGGTCTTTATGTTGGATTGGAAGAGGCTTGACCTTCTAGGGACTACTTTAGAACTATAAGCTTATTATGCAATCAAGCTCTGTTTGCTTGATGTACCATTCTTTTGTCTTTCTAAAAAGATTGTAGTAGTTTCTTTCCTCTTCCAAGAAGAAAACATATAGCAAAGTGTAGAGTTTGCTATTGCTATATA
The DNA here is from genome assembly GCA_028749045.1 of Cupressus sempervirens. Lineage (NCBI taxonomy): Eukaryota > Viridiplantae > Streptophyta > Pinopsida > Cupressales > Cupressaceae > Cupressus > Cupressus sempervirens. Next base: position 784,702,377 of record CM053785.1, on the reverse strand, counting down.
TATATATATATATATATATATATATATATATATATATATATATATATATATATATGTATATATACATATATATATATATATATATATATATATATGTACATGTATATATACATATATACATATATATATGTACATGTATATATATATATGTACATATATATATATATATATGTATATATGTATATATACATATATATATGTATATATGTATATATACATATATATATGTATATATATATATATATACATATATATATATGTATAGATATATATATATACATATATATACACACACATATATATATATATATATACATACATATATATATATATATATATGTGTGTGTGTATATATATATATATGTATGTATGTATGTATTATGTTATAACATCCTAGTGTGTTTGGTGGTCTACTAGTATGTGAGCTACCTAACTCTTGTAGTAGAGCTGGGTGTAGGCACCACCAAACATAGTAGACCCTAATAAGACATTTTTACTATCCATGATAACTTTGGTTGGTATATCTATTTAGATAATTCTTCAGAATATTGAGGATTTTGGTATATCTATTTAGATAACTCTAACAAGCACAACAATATAAGAAAAATTGAATACCTCTGCTTGTTGCTCCTCCATGACAACTTTTCCTGCTTTTGCTTCTAGCTCATAGCCCTTCCTCCATCTAGTTATGTCTTCTTTTGCCACTGTAATATCCTTCATGAGACCTTCAACCTTTCAAGATGACAGAGTGGATCAATTAATCATTTGTGCCTAACAAAACCTATCCCTACAAACTTCATAAATAAACATCTACCAATTACCACCATATAAATTGAAGATTAAAATGAAAACATTGATATTTTTTCATTTTTTTTAAAACTAGCATATGAATACACAAAATATCCAAAAGTGTTATTACATTTCCTATTAGTGCAATTTCCCTCTCTTCATGTTCTTTAACATGTAACTTATTTTTTGCCAAAAATCTTGAGCTTGGCTTGCTAAAAGTTCTCTTAAATGGTTGACTTCTTCTCTGAAATATGACAACAAAATAAAATTGAAGCGAAATGTTTAGCAACTAAAGAATGATATATAACTTCAAGAATGTGTAAGATGCCTTACTCCAACAAAGAATATATTTCAAGTGTGACACATATTGCTTAGCTTCAATTTCACAAGCTACACAAATATATATAAAAACAAAGCAAGCATAAAATTGTGTGCTTAATTATGAAGTTTCCTCCATGATTAAACCCACTATGCTTGCAACCCCATTCGCAAAACCTTCACTAAGTGAGTCTAGGGTTGTTAAAATTATGGTAGAAAACTAAGTGCGCTTAATCTTGAAGGAAAATCTATAATTAAGTGTTCTTGATTTGGAGAAATATTGGGATGGGCAACCTTTTGGAATATCTGATGCTTCACGATATGGAATGAGTGCTAAATGTTCTGATGCTTGAGTTGGAGGAATACTCAGATTAGTGACCTCTTGGGAAGGTCTGAGGTTTCACCTAGATGCAATGAGTTCTGAGTGTTCCATTCATTCTCATAAGAGATGGGTTCTTGTGAACCACTATTCATAAAACATAGGTCAATAAGTTTGATTTGAAAACTACATAGTTGAATCTTGGTAGCAATATTACAAAATTATGGTTATTTTGTTTGGCATCACCAAATAAGGTGTTGGAAAAATGATTTATTGGGAGAAAGTATTATTCATTGGACCACCTAAAGAAGAAGCTTGGCTTCAAGAACATCAAGTAAGCTTCAAATCCAGATGGGCTGCTACCATTCAAAGTGGGTAGAATGTGGGTTAGGGAACATATTGGATGGGTTGACGTAGTTGACTTCAATAATAAGTATCTTTGTAATATGGCATGTAAAATTTGTTTATTCTAGCTTCCTACTTCTTAGCTCTGTGCCTGTGAAAGAATTTGCTTCTAATGCAAATCGTAAATAGCTAAATTTGGAAGGTCATTCTCAATCAGTTGGAAAGGATTTTAGATGACCTTGGAGGCACCTGAGAGTTGCTGAGAAGAGGAGTGAGATGCAGTGGAAGTATTTCTATTGGATACCAATTTTGAGCTCCAAAAATGTTTGGTATTGTTCAAAATTTTGTGGGTGTGGTAAATTTTCTTCTTGTCTGAAGTTGCTGGGGGTTCTACTATTTGGACTATTGGCTTAAGCAAGAACACATTGATAATTGAGCTGGTAAATAACTGTAATAAGATGAGTGCTTTTGCAGTAAAACACAAGCTTTTGCTGAGCAATTGCCATGCTTATAGGACTAAACGGATGCCTTAGATAGCCACTGGTTTGGTGGATTTTGGTGCACATTTTGTTATTTATATTACTTTTTCCATGTTTATGCCCCTTCTCAGGATGTTGTGTGATGTACATGTAGATGCTAGGTTTTACTCTTGGCTTGGGTTGATGCTGCAAAAGACAAATTTCAGAAATGTTGTTTATTTGACCTGTTTAACTTTAATGGAACCTAACATATTTTTTTTGTGTTAGGGCTATATTCAGAAGCTTTTCACTTTGATAGCCGAATGGATCAGTTTGATCACACTAAACCAATTCCCTATTCCCAGCCCAACCACAACCCAAACCCCATCCCCAACCTAATCCAAACATTCATGCTCTCCTCTACTGCTAGATGGTTGGGGTTAGGGGTAGTGGGATAGGAGAGGCACATCATTTTAGAAAGTACAGGCTGATTATAATTTGACATTTGTTACACTTGATTTTATCAAGAAAGATGCCATTATTGATATATATTTTCTTGATCATTACTCATTGTTTAGTTACTTCAAATTTTCTTTTACATCAATGTAATAACGAACATATGTCTGATGTGGTGAATTGTTTAATAATAATTTAATTAGAATGAGGAATGGGTGAAGTGACATAAAGATTGAATGATATAAATATGAAGTGCAAGAGTTATGATATCAGAAGATAGGTTAATTGAATAGAAAAGGAAGTGGATGGAAGTCAGCTGAAGTTGAATAGATGAATTTCTTGGACTATTCAAAAGAAAAATTAATGTTTCCAAAGTGGAATTGGTTGTGGTAATCTAGTGGTGGGAAAATTAAGAAAAGTATAATCGGTAGTGATGTATAATAGAAAAAGTGATGATGCAAAACATAACCTTATGGACCACATAACTTAAACATGCATAAATCACATTGCATCCTTGCTGTAGCCTCTAGCTAGGAATTAATATAAGATGACAGTAGCATGAGGAATAGAATTTTGGATTCTATGTAATAAGAAAAATGTGTAGTGACAAAATGACACGACCCTTTGGAATTTTAAAACTGTATCTATACATAATTCAAATAGTTTGTATGTGCAGGTGTGGATATAACACACTAACTAAATATATGTTAATTGTTGTACATATAACTCATCTTATATTTGAGATTCATAGGAAGATATTTTTATTTGCAACTTTAGTGTTCTTTTTCCCTTATAAATGAATTGTCAAAAGTTTTTCTTGAGATCTGCTGGTAAGAAAGCTTAATATGAAATTTAGATTTATTTTTTGACATTTATGTCTTCTAATGATGGTATTTAGAGTCATTTTCACATAGTCAATGGACCTTTTCCATTTAGATTTTTCTTTCATATTGGGTTTGATATTAACTTGTCTTTTAACTGTTGAAAGTTTTTATGGCATTGGTTTGTAAGTTTTTGCTTCTTCTTGTTAACCTAATTTTGAGTTTTGACTATTTTTTTCTAATTAAATTCATGCAGGCCTTTCCATATCTCTATGTTCCTTATGATAATGATCTTCCTCAAAACCTTGAAGAAGGTTAGTGATTGTCACATTATAAAATTTGGTATATGCTTTTGTTTCTAATTTTTTCAGTATCAAAGTGCAAGACATCTATTTTCATGATAAATGTTGTGGTTTTTATTGATTACACTATAGAAAAAAAAAACAAATAATGTATTGAAATTATATCCCAAAATGTGATGTATAAGAAAAAAAATGTTATTACTTATATAGAGATGTGGATGTGTAAGAAGGGTCTTACTAAATCTTCACATAATTTCTGATTTGGAGTCCTTGTAAGCTTAACATGTATGTGTATTTCAAATTTAACTAATGTGCTAATCTTGTTCTTGCCTTCAATAATGTTTGTCAATCCAAAACATCCTCTAGCTGCTCTCTGAAAAGGAATCAAGCTGACCACATTTGTGGAGTCTTTTTGCATAGATTAAAAATTTGTATGACACCCCATAAGTTGAAGAAGAGAGGTTAGCTAATTTTATTGTTAGGGAGAAAAGTGCCTTATATTTATTATATATTTTTTGCATACTAACTTGCCTAGGGTTTACCTTTTGGGGTCAAATAGTTTTTATTAGTTTCTTTTGCTCCCCATATTTATTTCTGGATAGCTTTGATACTTAATTTTATGCAAATAATGATATGTTCATAGAATAAAACACAAATATTAGCTAGATGATAAAAATATCTCAAGGAAAGTAGAATAAGTTGTAAGACAAATGAATCCAATTACAAGCTAGGTAAGGTTGTTCTAGGGAAAATAGAGTAAAGCAAATAAAATGAAACAAATGAGTTTTAATCATTAATGATAATATTTTATTGATAAAAACTTTAGGTTAAAACCATAGTTCATACTGTAAAACACTTTAGTTAGACACATCTGCATTCACCTCTATTTCTATCCATCTGCCAGACCTATATCACGATAAAGCCTCTTACATAGGCATATAACTTATAAGCTATAAACAACCAATACAAACAGTCCAATGCTCAAAATTTGGACAATACTACTTATGCACTACATACATACTAAAACTATTAACAACAAGCCCTTTCATCATCAAGATGTAAAAGAAAACATAGATCGACAACACCTCATTCCAGTCCGCCTTCCATGGAGCACTCACTTCTCATTTTCTTGGATTTGCAGGTTTCCATTGCCATGCTCAAGCCCTTTGGGATCATTAGTCCTCCCTTTGGTTTTTGCTTCCCACCTTGCTGCATTACAGGATGATCCACAACTGCCTTTCATGCCATCCGTTTTCCCATCAGATGCTTCTTTTCCCGTTGCACCTCCTCCACTTCCTTCTCTTTGATATGCTCCTTCAAATCATTCTAGGCATCTCCAGGCTCAGAAATCCTTAGGTCTTCCTCTAAACATATACCAAATTAAGAAAGGTTGATTTGTATCCCCCAACCTTATCAACAACCTCCATCCTTCCTTTACAACCAAAAAGGTGAGCCCTCATTCTGCATATGTTAATATGGGTACCATGCATCTCATCCATTCACAAATTAAAACTTAAACCCTTAACCATCCTCCCACTCCTTTGCATGCTTGGTGAAATAGATTTTCATTTTAAAGTTAAAGCCCATGTTGGTTGAAATTTTGACCAACACGGGTTAGATTTTTAAAAAAGAGAAAAATTTCCTTCTACAATTCGACCAACCTAAACCTTTTTAATTGATGGTCAAAAAATGGGGTCAAATTTAGTAGTGACTTGTGAACTTATGATGGCTACTTATCTTAACTATTGTCATCTCTTGCACTATCACAACTTATATTTTCATTGGTTATCATTGACTTGTGATTGTGTGCCTACAGTTATCTCTAGCATTTTGTAGCTTTGTAATTGTCCTCCTTAAATTGCTGGTCAAGCTTGCAATCAAGTGATTCCTTGCTCTTGCACCATTAGAGCTGTTCATATTGACTTGGCACTTAATTTTGTAAACATGTGATGGTTGTTTTGATTGACACTTTATTTACTTCACAACTTTGCACATTGTTCCAAAATTAGCTTTAACTATGTGAAAACTTGTGGAAACTGTCCACCTTCACTTTTATTGGCTTTCACACCATTGTTGTGGTTTATCTCTCAACATCTTCTTAGATTGTTATCCTGCAAAAAGGTTTAACTCTATCATTTCACAACTTCACTTCCTTTTCTTTAACTCAACCATTCACCTTTTGTAGTTGCTTCTTCATGGCCTTGACCTGTGATTAACTTAACCTACCTGTGACATTGTGATGAATGAATTTTCACCAATTTGAAATATTAACTCACGATTTATCTTTGACCCTTGCAAAGTTGTGCATACTTGATTTTTATCTTTCACAATGTTAAGCTTAGGTTATGACTAATCACTTGCAATGTTGTGAACACTATTGATCTGCTCTTTATTTAATAACTAGGGATCTTCTTCTAAGAAAAATGACTTTTCAATTGACTAACGATTTCTTTTTTTGTTGATTGACCTTTCACCAACCCACGCAACTTGCTAAGATGAAATCTAAACTATTCATGCACTAAATCAATGATGCACATTTGCTTACCTTTACATTTTGATGTTAAAAGGTTTTGACTATTTTCTATGGTACAAATTACTATTTCTGCATTCTGAGCTTGATCATCTATGATGTCCTCCATGAAAATTGTAATACAACATGAATATTTTCCTCCAACATGATTTAAGAATAGTGAATGATGGATTAGTAAAATATCTAGACCTTCTTCTCATTTGAGGAATGCATAAACAAACCCTCCAAAACACTAGTTGATTATGACTAGTGCATTACTCGCATGATTTCCAACATTAGGTTAACTCAAAGGGATGTTGAGAAGAGAGATCATCCTATGGTCCAACTATAGACTCATACTTAAGAGATTGACATATTGGACTTGACTCAAACCTAAAGCAACAAGGGATGAATTGAAAATTGGGCAACAACTAGCTCTATCTGGGGATTCAAGCATAACAATGCTTGGAAGAATCCTAGCAATATCTAATTCCACACAAGGTGATAGCTTGGAAATGAAAAGAATAGACTGATCTAGGGAACAAACAACTAAGAAAGTGAGCAACTAGGCAAAGGAAAAATACATGAAAGAAAAACCTACCTAACTAACTACTACACAGGGGTTACCTTTTGTCAATTTTTAATTTGATATAACTTCAAATCCTGCCCATTATAAGAACATGGCATGGTTTTTCAAGTAGGATATGCCAAATTGAAAAAGTTATTCTAGTTTACTTGCATGATCTAAAATGGTCCTTTCCACAAAGACTAAATCTTAGAATGCATCCCTCTTGGTTCATGTCTTTGATCGCATAGCAGGACCAAATCACCTTCCATAAATTTCCTTGGTCTTGCTTCTCTATCAAATAACTTCTTGACCCTTCCTTGATTTTCAATGATTTTATCAACCATTTCTTCCCTTTCTTCTTGCAATTTAGTAAGATACAAAATTCTCCTTTCTAATCCATCTTTGAAAACATCCTCTTCAATCACAATCTTTAGTTTCCATACAACAACCTTTATAGGTAATGGAAAGTTAGCTTCTACTCCATAAACTAACTCAAAAGATGAAATACCAATGCCTCTTTTAGGTGTGGTTCTATCAGCCTATAAAGCATCATGTATCTTTTTGTGCCGACTTTTTTGACTATTTGAGACCAATTTCTTCAAGATATCAATCAGATTCTTAGTGCTAGATTCAACTTGCACATTTCCTTGAGGAAAGTAATTAGAGGAGGGACCAACCTGAATACCATTATCATAACAAAAATAAACAATTTATAAGGAAGAAAAGTAAGATGCATTATGCATTATCAATTTCACGGTAACTCCAAACCTGACCAATATATGTTCTTTGAGAAAATCACATACCACCTCTAATGAAGTTTTCTTCATTGGCTTGGCTTCAACCCATTTACTAAATAATCTATGGCTGTCAGTATATAAGAATATCCTTGACTAGAAGGAGGATTGATAGGGCCTATAAAATATAAACTCCATTGATGGAAAGGAGCTTCAATCACCACTGTCCTAAGAGGCAAGACATCTAGCTAAGGTTTACCAGTAAGAATCTTGCATTTCTCACAATTGGCTACCCACTTATATTAATCTTTAAATATACTGGACCAATAATAGCAATGATTTAAGATTTTAAATGTACTAATAGTAGAAGAGAAGTGTCCTCTACATGCTTAATTATGAAAAGATTTTAAGATCTTTTCCAGCTGCTCCTTATCAACACATCTTAAAATTTTACCATCAATAGATGTCTTATACAAAACATCATCATGAATTACATACTTTAACACCTTTGTTTCTAGATCCCTCCTTTTCTTAGTAGTCAATCTATCAAGGCACTCACCATATGTTAGAAAATATGCGGGTATGTGCACCAAGTTGTGGTGCCAAAAGGGGGGTATAAGTGAACATCTTTTTCCTTAAATCTGCAAATTTTGAACTTCAACAAGAATTTGAAGATAGTTACACTCAAAATTTCAAGATATGACAAAAATAAAAGTCATAGTCCCTTGAATCTAGTTTCTAAACTACTAATTTTTTTTCAAAATGGTTTAGTTTTAGGTCCTCAAAAAAGTGATAGTTTTATGGTTTAGTTTTAGATCATGAATTACATAACACAGAACAAAGTGTCCCCCGCCACCCACCCCCCCCCCCCCCCCCCCCCCCCCCACACACACACACACATATAGAAATTCTTTAATCACTCTGGTCAAAAGTTACTTAACACTATGTAGTTTATCCCAGATTTTTCAGGTAATTTTATAATGTGTATTTTTTTTTAAATTAATTTTTTAACTAGATACATCCCAAAAATGTGAAATATTTGTGTGCTCCCCCTAGAAATAATTGAAAACTAATCTAAAATCAAAACCTTTTTTTTTTCAAAGTGTGTAAAATAGAGTCTAGTTTCTAAAAAAACTAAGTTGTTGCAAAATTCAATGAATGAGCTAAAATCTATAGCCCAATTAGTACATGGTGGTTTTTGACAAAAAAATGAACATACATTCAAAAGAAATTATAGATGAAAGGCTTGAAATAGTTCAAATTAAAAATAAATTATATAGTTAGATAGCTAACACAAAGACCTATAATGCTATGTAACCTGATCTTATCGATACCCAACCACAAGAAATCTTGAAAGGGAGCACACAATGAAAATCAATCATTTTTGATATATTTTTTGGAAAACACATCTCAGACCTATTTATAAACTTCAAACCTTTGGATTGGATCTCCAAGGCAAAACCAAGCCTTAGGCTTGGTTTTAATAAAAGCTTTCAATAGCACATGCTCCCTATAGCACACACATGCTATTAGAAGCATTTAAATTCTTAATAGTTTGTGCACGCTATAGTGCACACACACTATTGAGACCTAAATTACAACCCAAGGGCAAGAGAGAGCTGGGTGGGGGAGGGGGGGGGGGATACCTATGTGTGTGTGAGATAGAGAGAAAGTAGGGGATATGAGAGGGAAGAGAGTATAGGATGGGAGAGAGGAAGTGAGAAAGTAGGGGATGGAAGAGGGGAGAGAGTACAAGATGGGAGAGAGGAAGTGAGAAAGAGCAGGGGTGGCAGAGAGAGTACAGGATGGGAGAGTAGGGGTGGTAGAGAGAGTACAAGATGTGAAAGAGAGGAAGTGTGAGAGAGAGTAGGGGTGGCAAAGAGAGATTGAAAGTAGGGCATGAGAGAGAGAGGAAGTGTGAGAGAGAGTATAGGTTGGGAGAGTGAGATTGAGAGTAGGGGATGGGGGACAGAGAGTAGGTAGTGGGAGACAGAGTGGGAGAGGAAGAGCAAGAGAGAGGAGGATGGGAGTGCATGTGTGAAAGAGAGAGTAGGGAATGGGAGAGGGGAAAGATAGAGTAGCTCAAGAGAGAGTAGGAAATGGGAGAGAGAGTAGGTGATGGGAGAGGGAGAGAGAGGGGGGATGGAAATGTATTTAAGAGAGAGAGAGAGAGAGAGAGAGAGAGTAAGTAGGGGATAGGAGAGAGTGTGAAAATGTGAGAGAGAGTAGGGGGTAGCAGAGAGAGAGTAGAGAGAGTGAGAGTGAGAGTGAGAGTGAGTGTGTGTGTGTGTGTGTGTGTGTGTGTGTGAGAGAGAGAGAGAGAGAGAGAGAGAGTAGGCAATGGGAGAGGGAGAGAGTGAGAGACAAAGTAGGGGATGGGAGAGGAGAGAGGGGGGATGAGTGTGTGTGTGTGAAAGAGAGAGAGTAGGGAATGAGAGAGGGGAGAGAGAGATAGAGAGAGTAGGGGATGGGAGAGAAAGAGAGTAGGCAATGGTAGAGGGAGTGGGAAGAGGGGAGAGAGAGGGGGATGGGAGTGTGTGTAAGAGAGAAAGTAGGGGATGGGAGAGAGTGTGAGAGTGTGAGAGAGAGTGAGAGTATGGGATGGGAGAGAGAGGGAGAAAGTGAGAGTGAGAGTGAGAGAGAAGAGAGAGAGAGAGGAGAGAGAGAGAGAGAGAGAGAGAGAGAGAGGAGAGAGAGAGAGAGAGAGAGAGAGAGGGTGGTGGGAGAGGGAGTGGGAGGACAAAGAGGGGGAATGGAAGTGTGTAAGAGAGATAGAGTAGGGGATGGGAGAGAGTGTGAGAGTTTGAGAGAGAGTAGAGGGTGGCAAAGAGAGCTCATACAGGACGGGGTTGAGAGAGAGAGAGAGAGAGAGAGAGAGAGAGAGAGAGAGAGAGAAGGGAGGGGGAGGGAGAGTGTGAGAGAGAGTAGGGGACAGAAGAGAGAGAGTGAGAGTAAGGGATGGGAGAGAGAAAGTAGAGAGGGAGAGAGAGTACTTGAGAGAGAGAGATAGTAGGTGGTGCAAGAGGAAGTGGGAGAGGGAGAGAGTGGGGGATGGGAGTGTGTGTGACAAATCTAGAGAGTAGGAGATGGGAGAGAGAGAGAGAGGGGGGATGGGAGTGTGTGTTTCTATGAAAGAGAGAGAGAGTAGGGGATGTGAGAGGGGAGAGAGAGAGTAGGAAATGGAAGAGGGAGTGGAGAGGGAGAGAGAGAGGGGGGATAGGAATGTGTGTAAGAGAGATAGAGTAGGGGATGGGAGAGAGTGTTAGAGTGTGAGAGAGAGTATGTGGTGGCAGAGAGAGCTCGTACGGTATGGGAGAGAGAGTGAGATTAGGAGATGGGAGAGTGAGAGAGAGAGTAGGGGATGGGAGAGATAGAGTGAGAGTAGGGGGATGGGAGAGAGAGAGAGAGAGAGAGAGAGAGAGAGAGAGAGAGAGAGAGAGAGAGAGAGAGAGAGTAGGTAGTAGGAGAGGGAGTGGGGAGAGGGAGAGGGGGAGGGAGAGAGATAGGGGGAATGGGAGTGTGTTTGATAGATCTAGAGAATAGGGGATGGGAGAGAAGAGAGTGGGGGGATAAGAGTGTGCGTGTCTGTGAAAGAGAAAGAGTAGGGGATGGGAGAGGGGAGAGAGAGAGTAGGGCATGGAGGATAGAGAGTAGGTGGTGGGAGAGGGAGAGAGTGAGAGTAAAGGATGGGAGAGTGTGTGAGAGAGAGTAGGGGATGGGACAGAGTGTGAGAGAAAGTAGGGAGAGGGAGATATAGAGAGGGGGATGGGAGTGGTGTGTGACAAATCTAGAGAGTAGGGGATGAGAGAGAAGAGAGAGAGAGGGGGATGGGAGTGTGTGTGTGTGTGTGTGTGTATGAAAAAGAGAGTGTAACAATGTGAGAAAGAGTAGGGGTGGTAGAGAGAGAGCGTATGAAATGGGAGAGATAGAGTGAAAGGATGGGAGAGAGTGAGAGAGAGAGTAGGGGGTGGTAGAGAGAGAGTATGGGATGGGAGAGATAGAGTGAAAGGATGAGAGAGAGAATGAGAGAGAGTAGGAGATGGGAGAGAGTGTGAGAGAGAGTTGGGAATGGGACAGAGAGAGTAAGAGTAGGGGATGGGAGAGAGAGAGTAGAGAGGGAGAGGGAGAACTTGAGAGAGATGGATAGTAGGTGGTGGGAGAGGGAGTGGGAGAGGAGGAGAGAGAGGGATGGGAGTGCGTGTGAGAGATATAGAGAGTAAGGGATGGGAGAGGGGAGAGAGAGAGGGAGATGGGAGTGTGAATTTGAAAAAGAGAGAGTTTAGGGGATGGGAGAGGGGAGAGAGAGAGTAGCCATAGAGAGAGAGAGAGAGAGAGAGAGAGAGAGAGAGAGAGAGAGTAGTAGATGGGAGAAAGAGACTAGGTGGTGGGAGAGGGAGAGAAGGGCAGATGGGAGTGTGTGTAAGAGAGAGTAGGAGGTGGCTAAGAGAGAGAGCATCATGGGGGGAGAGAGAGTAAGAGTAGGGGATGTGAGAGAGTGAGAGAGAGTAGGGGATGGGAGAGAGTGTGAGAGAGAGTAGGGAGAGGGAGATAGAGAGAGGGGGATGGGAGTGTGTGTGACAAATCTAGAGAGTAGGGGATGGGAGAGAAGAGAGAGGGGGCATGGGAGTGTGTGTGTGTGTCTATGAAAGAGAGAGAGTAGGGGATGGGAGAGAGTGTGAGAGTGTGAGAGAGAGTAGGGGGTGGTAGAGAGAGAGAGTATGGGATGGGAGAGATAGAGTAAACAGATGGGAAAGAGTGTGAGAGAGAGTAGGAGGTGGTAGAGAGAGAGAGTATGGGATGAGAGAGACAGAGTGAAAGGATGAGAGAGAGTGTAAGCAAGTAGGGGATCAGAGAGAGCGTGAGAGAGAGTTAGGGATTAGAGAGAGAGAGAGAGTAAGAGTAGGGGATAGGGGAGAGAGAGAACTTGAGAGGGAGATAGTAGGTAGTGGGAGAGGGAGTGGGAGAGGGGGAGAGAGAGGGGGGATGGGAGTTTGTATCGATAAAATAGAGAGTTTAGGGGATGGGAGAGGGGGGGGGGGCAGAGAGAGAGTAGTAGATGTGAGAGAGTGTGAGGGAGAGTAGGGGATGGGAAAGAGTAGGGGGATGGAGGAGAGAGAGAGAGATAGTAGGAAGTGGGAGAGGGAGGATGGGAGTGTGTGAGATATCTAAAGAGTAGGGTATGGGACAAGAGATAGGGTGAGAGAGGTAGAGAGAGTAGGCGATGGGAGAGGAAGAGCAAGAGAGAGAGAGAGAGTAGGGGATGGGAGAGCAGGGAGAGAGAGTGTAGGGGATGGGAGAGAGAGTAGGGAGAGAGAGAGTAGGGGATAGGAGAGGGGAGAGAGAGTAGGGAGGATGAGGAGTGATGTATTTTCACATAGTGCATATGCACTATTTGAAATCACCTAAAAATGGTCAAAAAGCAACTTTGAGGCCCATTTCATCCATTCTCTACTTTTGATCTATTGTGCACTTTGTTATTCTGACAGAAATCATGGGTTTCAACATAGAAAACACTATTTCAACACTTTTTCAAGCTAGCAAACACCAAATTCAATCATTGGATATGCAATTTGAAGACTTTTTGAATATTCCTTGTATAGAAAAGGTTAGCGCAATCCATTTTAAATATTGTTTGCTGATATATAGATAAAAATTTGATTATAATTTGACATGTTGTTTAATATATAGTGAATTCATTGAAAATTGTATGTTTGAATGAAATGTTATTTCAAAATGGTTAGAAATTTGACAAGATATATATTGTGTATTCATTCAAATAATTATAATTTTTATATGTATTTGAATAATTTTTAATTTACACATTTTAAGTAATTCAAAATTTTGAATAATTTGACATGTAAAAATCATCATCATGCTAAGAAAGAAACCAAAAACTCAAACAAATGAAGATAGGGAGAGACATTTGGCAATTAAAAGAGATAAAATGAAATTACTACATGAACAAAGAAAATTGCAAAGCAATAATGAAGAATTGACTTTCGAAGAGGATCAAGAACCACTAGTACAAAGAAACATAGAGGAAGAATTTGAAAGACAAAGAGAATGAATGAGACTGTTATGCTCAAGAAGACAATTGAATTGTGAAGCTACACCATCTTCCAATGTTGGAGTCATATCGTCTGCTACAACATCTTCCAATGTTGAAGTCATATCATCCTCTCTTGTTGAAGAGACACTGATTTGTAGATCCGACGATATACACACTCCATCATGTCATGTTGAAAGCACAACATCAACACATCAAGTAAGTGATATTACATCTTTTACATCTTATTGCCAAGGCACATCATCTTCGGTTCAAGGTACGCAATAGACTCAAGCTTATATTGATGTTGAAAATGTTGAGAGACTTAAAGAGATTAGAACACCTACAATTTATTTTAGAAGACCAAAATATTTGATTGATATTGATACTAACATTTTGAAATCAATGCCTAACAAGATTAGCAAGCATACTTGTCAAAGAAAAGTTAATTGTATGTGGAGATTATTTTTTTTAGAATTAAATATTACAGGTCAATGCCAATTATTTGTTGAAATGATGAGAAATTTTAAATTTAGCCCTATCATGAAGATTCTTGGGCTAGCAACGATGGATGATTCAAATGAAAAAAGCATTGTAAAGAATCTAATGAGTGGTTATGACAAAGTGGATTCTAAATCACACACCAAAGATATTAATATCAAAAGACAAGTACTTACATCAACAATAGTAAGTAGCCAAATGAAAAAATCTCAACTCATGAAAAAGACAAGAAAAACATTAAAAATTGGTAGAGATACTCTAAGGAGAGCCATGTTAAGGCGTGAGAGATTGGAAGATCCAACAAAAAATGAGTTATGGACATTTAGCGGTAGACTACTATGAAAGGATACAAAAATTAGTGAAGCCTTGAAATTATTGATTGAAGATTTTTGAAAAAATAACACACGTGTTTCCCCTAATCAAAGAGATGTAAGAAGAAGGATTGGTAGCCAAAATCGTGACCCACATGCGAAATATTTTTTGGACTCAACTCAGACACAATTTTTTGCAAAATTTATTGGTATGTATCCTCAAATTAGAATAAATCAAATTTTTTTTGAGATGGGTAAACCTTTTTATGTAAAGACAAATCACATATGCACAACTTGTTGTTATAGGATACATATTGAATTTTCTAACCATTTTGATGTTTTTAGGCATATATGCATAGTTTTGCATTCTTAGTTTGTTTTGCAAGATTGTGACATGAATGAGCCACCAAGATTTTCAAGGGAATTCATATCCAACAAATTATGTGATAGAGGGGATAGCCAACAATTTTACAAGACATCATGCTTGGATGGTACGTTCTTATTTTGTGGTTCTTTGCAACTTTTATCAACTTGTCAACATATGGATAGTACACATGCAATTGAAAATGAAATATTAGATTACAAAAAATTTAAGACAGTGACATGTTCTCTTAAAGATGGGAAACATAGTAAAAGATGTGATTTAGTCATTGAAAAGATTCTAGTGTATGAGTTCATGAAGATTTTTCATTAAATATTATTTACGAGTATGCAAGGCATACCCGTAGAGCTCGATGGCTGGATTTGCAATTCAAGTTGCACAAGGATAGGTTTCCACTAGATACCATTGTTTCGGTTGTAAATTTTGCAAAGAACTACACACTACAACCACAAAATGAGGTGCAAGAAAAGTATTATACTTTTCAACAGGTTTCTATATTTGTTCACATAACGTTCATGCATTCACCTACAAGTATAGAGGATGATAGGAAGATTTTGAGAGAGTACCATTTTTACATTAGCGATGATTGATCACATTCTATGAAGTTCGTACATGGTTGTTTTCAACTATTTAATGGAGATTTGGCTAACAGAGGCATAACATATCGTCAGCACATTATTTAGTCAGACAATTGCGCATCTCAGTTCAAAAATGCACAAATGTTCTATTGGTTGAGCAAGATGCAGAGGTTGTGTAGAATTCAATAAATGTTGAATTTCACAGAGGTTGGTCATGGTAAGAGAGAGCATGATGGTGTAGGCACATGCATTAAAAGAGCATTGGCTTGTGAATAACTAAAGTACAAAGATGGAGCAATATTGATAGATGCAAAATCCATCGTCCAATGGTGTAATGCTACAATGGGTCCAAGTAAGGAAGGTGAGTCTATGGTTCATACAATTTTTTTGGTTGATAGATAATACTAACATTGTACCATATCAAGATTGTTGCACACGAACAGGATCTAGTGAGTTACACTCTTTTAGAAGCTCTGATGTAGGTTCATGGAGCATCCACACACAAAAAATAGCATGCTATTGTCCATCATGTGTAGAGGAAAATTGAGATGACTATGAATCAACTGAATGGGTGGACAAATAGTATATACGGGTTTTGGACCCAATTGACACCTATCATCCCCCACAAGCACTGAAAATGGTAGAGATGGATTCATCTATTGACTTTGAATACTCTTTAGATCTAGTGGGACCTGGTAATATATATATATATATATATCTTTGTAATTTCAATATGTAACTTTATAACTTTTACCCAAGTATTTTATGAATTAATGACCGCATTTTGTACATTTGTCACTACAGGCCATGTTTTTGTTATTATTGCACCTGAAGACAATGAAGAAGGGATATATTATTATTTGTGTCGTTGTGTTGAACCCAAACAAAAAATGGATCACTTGGTTATAGCTGGTGAAGGTTTAGAGTACCATGTCGGTGCGGTGGTTATAACCGGCACATGGCTTAGATGATATTCTATGAAGAACCCTAACTTGTGGTTATTCGAGGATTGGCAAACAGAGAGGAAGATTATTCATTATTCAAAACTTGTTTGCATCAAATATCCACTTGATAAAATATGGTGGAAAACCACATAATAAGATTCTTTGAAAAGTTCATGAGTCAGACCATGAGGCAATACTTGAGAATTAAAATGTCAAGCAGATCCAGTTGGCTCATTAGATTGAATAGGGATAACTCAAAAAGCAAGGATTTCTACAAATGGATAATTCTTAATGACAAGCCAAATTCAATTTTTGTCATTCTCTAATTTTAGTGGATTAATCTTATCTTAGATTTTTTACTGTGCTAATTCTTCATTTGTAGGTCACCAAAGAAGAGGGATTCACATCCTCAATATTTATTAGTGTTCTTTGTTCAAGTACCATTTTGTGTTAATCATCTTATGCCTGGAATTGCAGAGGATCACAATTATCAAAAAGTAAGAAGGAAAATAGGTCTTGATCTGATAATAATGGGACAGTTACAGATATAGTTCTCTCTAAGGATAATGTTGATCAGCTGATGTATAGGTTGAGAGAACCAAAAGACTATTTAGGTCTATTGAAAATAAATCAAACTTTTGGTATTTTAGGATACAAAATGTATATTGATGGATTTGACAAGAATTAAAAGTATACAGACAATCAATTTAGTCTTCCATAAAATGGTTCTTATATTAACAACTTTTACTATATTTATTGATTTTGTTCTAGCATTTAATGTGATTTAAGTGATGTGGGTATATATTGGGTAGGTTCAGCGTATGCTTTGAATGATTTATCCATGATCATCATGAGATGACCATCTCAAAAGTGTTTATTGAGCTCATTTTCCTAGCTACAAGAATAATACTCTTAATTTTCTTCCAAACCATGGTTGCTTGTAATAGATACCCAAGAATACTTGCAATCATTGCATTCCAATTTGTTGGACTTTGACTCATTATTATCATAAAGTTGGAATGTTGGAAAGGGTTAATACTTGATTATGTATATTCATCCCATGTGTGTTCCATGAGGTTTTTACTATTGTAACATTTTAAGATTTAATTTTGTGGATTTTTCCCTCATTTTGTACATGATAGGTTTGTTCAAGTGACATATGATGAGGTTGTCTATACAATGTAATGGTTGAGTTGAAGTGATTTATGAAGTAAAGGGCTATTTAATGTAGCTATTTAAATCATGCATATTTGATGGCCATTTCCCTCTATTTTGTAGTCCTTTTATACAATACTATTTATAACATGGTGTTAGTTGTTCAAGTTCATGAATGATCACAATATCTGTGACTATACAACAAGAGTGTGTGTTTGATGCAAAGCCCTCCTATATTCCCCTAGGAACCACAACTCAACTCTGGGATTCTCTTGTATTCTTGGAATCTACCCAAGGAATTAGACTCTACTAGGGTTCAAGAGGAGGTCTTTGACTTGGTAACATCTTCCTACAACCATGTCTAAGAGGTTATAACCCAAATCTTTAGTTTTTCTTCTAAACACTCACATTGTTCACCATGCACCTAGTGTACCCTAGTGCCTCCAACATACCAAAACTCATCCTTGGCTTCATACCATGACCCCAACAACTTGGATCATCTCAAAACATCCCATGTAACATGTTCCAACTCCTTGCACACTCTCAGCAACTCATCTCTTACACTTTCTCAATTTTGCCTCTTCTAGGCTTGTTCCAACTAGCCCTTGCCAGTCAATAATTTTTTGTTTTCTCCAAACTTTCCCATAGAACTTCCTAAAATATTGGGTGATTAAAATACCCTTTTCCTCACTCTAAAATATACTCCAAAACCAGCTATACTTATTTTGTAAAATATCACTCAAAATTGGCTATTTCAGTTTGCTAGCTAGGCCTAGTTTGAGGCCATTTACAAAGAAACTCACAATCCCTTGACTCTTGGAACTCCCATGACCCAAAAAAGTCTTAATAAATTTCTCAAATGCAAGGATTCTTCTATTTTTTTGTTCTCATGATCAACTTTACAATGGTTTTTACAAAACCCTCCTTTCTAGCCCCTTTACCCTAGGGCTTTTTAGAAATCTTACTTTGCAACATCTCTAGAACCCCAAAATGGTTCAAAAACCTTAAATTTGGTTATATTAGATGAATTCAAACATAAAATGAAATTATTTTTTGGAGAAAACACTAAATCCACCTTTGGAGCAGTCACATACCCCTTTTAACGCACTCTTTCTCACTCAACCCCATACCCTTGGGCATCAAAAAATCAACTCCAGGTTCTTTCCTACACATTAATTATTAAAGAACATATTTTAAAATATTATTGACCCATTACACAAGCCCCAATAACCACATAAAGTAGAATGGGTTAGATTCACAAAATGACTCTCAAACCCCTCTTAAATTGTCACCTACAATAGATTTTAGGATAGTCAATATGAAAAATACAAAATGATTGACTAAAAATTCATAATAATTCTAAATGAAAGTTAAAACATTTCTTTGTCACCTCCAAAAAGAATCAGATCAAAAGGTACTTTGAAAATGAAATTAAAGTAGTTACAAGTTTAGATTTTTGATCAAAATTTTAGAGAAAACTATGCATTCATTGCTCAAACTTCAAAACTCTTACATTACCAATCAATTTTGACCATCCAAACTTGTCTCCCACACATGGGAATAAGGTTTTAAACTCATTTAGACTCTCAAAACCAAATGAAACCTCCCTAACTACCCCTTTAACCACCTTTGTGCATTAATCACCTTATTTTGTTGTCAAATTGACACTTTTAGTTGTCAATTGACAAGTTTTTGATATTCCTTGCTACATGACTATCCCATTACATTAACATAGTCATTTGAGACCTTATTAAACACAAAAAATTAAACAAAAATTATATCTACCCTTTGGACCCCTTACATGACTCGATTAAGCCCATTTTGGCTTATATTGCCAATGTTGGCAATCTTACAAAATATTGCACTTTTAGTGCCTTTTACATCTTTTAGAGGCTTTGATAGCCTTATTACATTATTCAAAACCTTTATAGGTCTTTTATATCCAACCCTAACCTAGGAGTAATCAAAATCCATTCCTAGTGACCCCTAGGTACCATTAAGGCTTACATTAAAGCTTTGATTACAATATGATCAATCTATGATCAAAACAAGATCAGATGTCCATGATTAAACTCATTACAAGTTTTAATGACCTTAGAAGGTTATTTGTGTTCCAATCCACCTAAGGATTGCTCATCTTGCTTCTTGCTTGTGACCTTGTTGCTCCTGCACCAATGTTGGCCAACAATTGGAAAATTTGTGTTATCGATTGAGCTACTAGATCTTGTCATTTTCATTTTTTGCCTTGAGAAAATTCTTACACTTAGCATAGCTACTATATTTCAAAAGTTCTTCCTTATCCTTATAAATATTGGATTTGAGTGTAGTTTCAATATTTTGTAGCTTATTACCAAGAGTAGTCATCTCATAGAAAAAAAGGTCTTCCATCCTAAGCTTCTCTTTAAACTTGTTTTATAGTTTTTAATTTCAAAATAGATATGAATTTTTCATGGTAACATGTAGGCACATATCTCATAAATTTACTCATGTTCATCATCATCACATAATGGTGTAGGGGCACCAAGGTCATTCTATGAAGATACATTCATTGAAGACACCAAGGACTAAGGATCCAATCAACTTCTAATACAGGGAGACTCTACCCTACAAGTGGACTCCACTTCACAAGCCCAACCATCAAACTTAGGGTACTCAAACAACTTGGATCAACACCAAGGAACTCCCTGCCACCAATAGGCCTACAAAGGCAAATACTTCTTAAATGGTTTCAAAACTCAAATTTTTAGATGGAAATGGTTATTATAGACTCAAACTAAAAAGAAAAATCCCAAACTTGAGGTTTCTCAACACTCAACAATCAAATTTCAAAATTGTTACCAACACTTCCTAATAGGACAATTTCTAGTCTTAATAGTCAAACTCCCAAACCATACAAAGGACTCCCCACTATTTTTTCATTTTTAAACATTCTTCAACATCCCCTAAGAGATTCCAAATGATTAACCACCAACTCAAATCCAGCATCAAGTTATGCCCACTTTGTGTCACAGTCATAAATGGCCAGTTTAGGTTGGGTTACAAGGAAAACATAAAAAAATGGGTTCATAGACTTGGTTCAACCCATTGGATATCTGATATACATCAAAATTTTCCTTCTACACCCTTCACTTGGGTTAGATTAATCAGTTTGGGAGCCTGATCCTTCTTTTTCCTTCAAATCTAGACTAGACATAAGATTATGTTCAATCTAGGGCTTGCTGGTAAAAATAGATGCCATGTCCTACAGCCCTGAATCTTTGCCATCTCAAAGAACCCTATCCTAACTTTTATTCCAAAAAGCAGTATTGAAATCCCATGGCGTGTTTGCCAATTAGGTTTCCATCATGCTAAAACTCTCAAATTTGGAGTAAATCTGACCTATCTGCACGAAAACTGATATAACTTTTTTTGTATACAAGATAAAGACCTCAAACCAATTGAAATGAAATCCCAACTCAACCCTCTATCCAACCATATAATACTTGTACCACCACCAATTTGTATAGGCCATACAAAATTGAAAAAATAGTAAAAAAGTCATAAAATCTAAGTTTTTAATTCACCAATGCTGTCCAATGTCCGTACAATGACCTTTCACACATGTGGGGATCTTAAGTACATGCCTTTGAATATTTTTAATTTCCATTTGGATGGGTGGAACACCATACAACCTCATTTTCAGTTTGACAACTATTATTTGCAAAAAATGCTCTTTAGCAACTTTTTGCATTTTGCAATTTTTTGCACTTTTTTGCAATTTTTTACACTTTTTAAGGTTGTTTTAGTGGTTATGAATCCTATAATAATCATTTAGAATGATTAGGATTCATTTCGGTTGGTGGTTAGTTGAAATTCCAAAAAGTGCAAAAATTGCAAAGTTGCATTAGCAACTTTTGCGACAATTTAGCAACTTTTAGGAAATAACCATTAAATTGTCTTTGGATAGTTGAAACTATTTGTAAATTCCTTTATAGGCCCTATGCACTAAAATGAGAGGCATAGAAGGAGTTTGATATGTTTTTCTTCCAAGAATCTAATAAAAAACCCACTATTCTAGCATTTTATGACTATTTTTGGCCATATATTACAGATTTTTCAGATTGAAAGGTGATGTTTTGCATTGATCAGTTAGTCTATGTAATTTGAAGAATTTTGGAGGTGGTTTGAAGGAGATATCAGTTTCCACTTGCAAGTTATACATTTTTCCTTCCTCACTGCCTGTGAAACCCTTGAACCTAGGGTTTGGCCAAAGAAATGGCCCTAGTTTGAGTTCCCACAGTTGGAATTTCTGTGAAACTTGCATGGGGTAGGCTAGGGCTATGTATTTTCATATTTTGATAGTTTTGGAACAAGGGGTTGAATTGGGAATAAATGGGAGCAAGCCCTAGGTCTAATAAGACCCATGTATTAGACATAGATTTGATGTTTTGGTTAAGTAATGAAAAGAATAGGAGTTGAGGACTTGTAAAATTAGGAAAACACCCTCATCTAGCCTAGAAGAATGCTCTAGAGTTGAAGAATGAAGTCCATGCACCCATTTCTTGGTCTTTTCTTTGTAAACCATGCCTAAACTTGCTAATTAGGCCTGTGTGCAAGGCCAGTACAAAGTTACCAACTACCAAATCTCTCTCACCTTTCATCATGGGATCAAACTGTCTACTTCATTAGCTTTGGGTGGCTGGATAAACCCTATCCCCAACCTTTTCTTGTCCCCTTTAGCGCTCGAACGTTCTCGGGCATGCTGAACCGAAATGTCCCTAAGGGTCACTAAATGCCATAGGGCTGTGATCTTTGACGAGGCATACCTTAGAGTTTGTGCGAGGTATGGATGTGATTCTAATCCTTATAGGACTATGTTGTGGAGATGTACAATAACCTCTCTCACATTTTGGAGATCACACTCCATTTTTATTTTACGATGCCATCTCGAGTGATGCTGAAACTTGCAGTGTTGGCCAGTACAAAGTTGCCAACTACCAAATCTCTCTCACCTTTCATCGTGGGATCAAATTATCTGCTCTGTTAGCTTTGGGTGGCTGGGTAAACCCTATCCCCAACCTTGTCCTATCCTCTTCAATGCTCGAACATTCTCGGGCATGCTAAATCGGAACATCCCTAAGGGTCACTAAATGCCATAGGGCTGCAATCTTTGATAGGGCATATCTTAGAGCTTGTGTGAGGTATGGATGTGATTCTAGTTCCTATAGGACCATGTTGTAGAGGGCTACAATAACCTCTCTTTCCTTTTGGAGATCACACTCCCTTTTCATTTTACAATGCCATCTCGGGTGATGCTAAAACTTGCAGTGTTGGCCAGTACAAAGTTGCCAACTGCCAAATCTCTCTCACCTTTCATCGTGGGATCAAACTGTCTACTCCGTTAGCTCTAGGTGGCCAGGTAAACCCTATCCCCACCCTTGTCCTATCCCCTTCAGTGCTCAAACATTCTCGGGCACGCTGAATCGAAACGTCCCTAAGGGTCACTAAATGTTATAGGGCTGCAATTTTTGATGGGGCATATCTCAGAGCTCGTGTGAGGTATGGATGCGATTCTAGTTCCTACAGGACTGTGTTAAGCACTCAAAGGAAATTTGGAAAACTAAGGATAGAGGAAGACCTAAATAGATAAGTCATTTGATGGAAGAATGCGTAGAAACTAACGATGACAAAGGGAACAAAGCCCCACATATGCAGTAAAGCTACTACTATCCAAGGTAGGAATGCACGCAAAAACATTCATTACAACAAGACAAAGCCACAACATGAGTGTGATAATAACCCAACCGCCAAGGGGTTCAATCCAAAATTACTCCTAGGACCTAATTGACCCACCTAATTTGGAGATCACAGTCCATTTTCATTTTACGATGCCATCTTGGGTGATGCTGAAACTTGCAGTGTTGGCCAGTACAAAGTTGCCAACTACCAAATCTCTCACACCTTTTGTCATGAGATCAAACTATCTACTTCATTAGCTCTAGGTGGCCAGGTAAACCCTATCCCCAACCTTGTCCTATCCCCTTCAATACTCGAACATTCTCGAGCACGCCAAACTGGAATGTTCCTAAGGGTCATAAATGCCATAGGGTTGCGATCTTTGATGGGGCATATCTCAGAGCTTGTGTGAGGTATGGATGTGATTCTAGTTCCTACAGGACTATGTTGTGGAGGCCTACAATAACCTCTCTCACTTTTTGGAGATTACACTCCATTTTCATTTTACGATGCCATCTTGTGTGATGCTAAAACTTGCAGTGTTGGCCAGTACAAAGTTGCCAACTGCCAAATCTCTCTCACCTTTCATCATGGGATCAAACTGTCTGCTTTGTTAGCTCTGGGTGTCTAGGTAAACCCTATCCCTAGCCTCCTCTTATCCCCTTTTGATGCTTAGGAAGTGTCTCGATGGAAAAACCATGTTTGCATTAGTCCCTAAGTTGAATAGCTTAGTGTATTTAGGTAGGATTGAGACCAATAAGATTTAAAAATGTTGAATTGAATTGATGGGTAGTTTAGTGGTGGATTTGAGTTATTTTTGGTTAGTAGAGGAAGTCTGAGGCCATGCACCAATTCATGCACCAATTATCTAGTAATTACTTTGAAAACCAAACCTAGTGTGACCTTATTAGGTTTATGTACATTACATGGGTTAGGTGCTATAGGAATGGAATTGGGAATCTAGGCTTTGGAGTCTTAAATAAATTCCAAAAGGGTGTCTAAATCTACCCATAGAATAGTTAGATTTCAACCTAAGAGGAATTTAAGTCCAAAAAATCAGAGTAGTAGACCTACAAAAAATTCTATGATAGTCAACATTTTGTACTGTATGACAATTGGAGGGTTAAACCAAGAGTTGATTCTCAATCAGTTCAACATAAGGAAGGTGTCCCAATAGAAACTTGGGGTTGGTGAAGTCATTGGTGAAGAGTTACAGTTATTGGCTTGGAATAGGGCTAGTGTCCCTACAACAAAAAGGTGCAAGATCTTGATTGGAGGAGTACTCACCTTGGAGGAGTTCACAAATGACCATATCACTTTGGATAGGCCACAAAAATGATATCCTAAAGGAGTAAGATATTAGGAAGGCCACAAGTTTAGTTTGGTAGATTAGGAAGAAGAAATTGCTTAAACCTCACTTCTTGCTCAACATCTCTACATTAGTGAGGGGGAGATAAAGAGGATAGATGGCTACATAGATATGGAAAAAAAATAGATATGGAAAAAATAGAAATATAAAGAGGGGGGGAATAAGAGAGAGTGAGATACAAGGATAACATGAGCCAAAACTACCAAATTGTAGTGTTTGAATCCTTCATTAGAAAATCGACACCCAAAATTTGAATACAAATCTACAAAACAACATGTTGCTTCCACTTGTCATACTCTTTTATTTCCTTTTAAAGATGCTCTATGATTTTCCATAACATGCATTGTAAATTCGTTAGCAAGTATAGCTTCCTCTTACAAGTATCTTATGTGTCATCTTAGATTCGTCCCCCTCTCATGTGAGATATCTCTCTTTCCTATACATCACAACTATTTATTAAACTTTTATTTTTACCTTAATCTATTTACTATAGAATAATAACAACACGTTCCAATCAGCTGGTGATTATGTTACAATCATTAATGTATGAAAACACATAAAACTATCAGTGATTATGTCACATTTATGACTTTTAAAATGACTTTTTTTGCAAATAATCCATCTTTTTTCTACTATCTCTAACATTTTTTAATTGATGATAAAGAATGGTGGTTATGTATTGAAGCTCAACAAGCTAATTGTGTTTTTTCTTCTTGTCTATATTCTTTTTGTAACAATGATTTTTTCTTCTACACAAACTTTGTGACCACTTGTGATCAAATTTTTATCTTATTTTTAACATAAATGTTTAGAGAACTTTTGATCTAATTTTTGTTGAATAGAGTAATTTCAAACAAAGATAATTGTCAATAGGCCATTGATCTATTGATGAAGTTGAAATCTCTTTAAGCATCCAACAAATATCAATTTTACTGAATGTAAGACAAAATTTTTAATGAAAAATCTTCCATCAAAAATTTATTTTCATAAAAGACTAAAACTCTATTATAACTAAATTATTTATTATTTATAAAGACTATAAAACTAATTACTAGAGAAGAGCCACAAGTGACCATGAAGATTCATATTGTAAAAAAGGTATAACTAAGCCTATAATGAAGAAATATTTAGAGAAAAGTTGTATCCATTAAAATCTTTAATAATAAATTAAATAAAAAATCAATACAATTTATTACTTAAAGATATTCATAGTTCCATCTAACCACCTCCCAAATCAAAACATCATGGAGGCAAGATTGCAATCAAGGGACAAAAGTATACTTATTAAAAATAGCATCTGCATATGGATTTTCATATAGCATAACACTGCAATGAGCTCTACCTTGGACAACCTCCATGCAAATGTGCTGATCATTAGGATCATCATAATAAAATGCCTACTTATCAACCATTAAGTTATCCTTAGCTTCCAACTTACAATATGCCCTTATTTTCACCTTCTCACCTCTCTTTGCAACATAAGCATGTTTCTTAACACTATCCCTATAACTCCAACACTTGCTGAACATGGAGAAGATGCATAGAGATAGAGGGAAACAAAAGAAGGTGTAGGTAGACATGAAGATTAAAGGAAATTAAAACATAGTGATAAATGAATAGAGATATAAGAAGAGGATGAATGTGAGATAAAATAGAGAGAGTTAGGGAGATGCAAAGAGACGTCTAGATGGTGATATAGATTCATATAGATCGTCATATTAATACTTAGTTTTCTCTAATTCAAAAAATATTGAAGATATCATGTTAGAACTCTCTTATTGATTTTGTATCGACTTCATACTTAATTTGTCTTCTTTAAGTCATCCTTTTTAGGTTGAAGTGTATGTGCATACATTAGTGATTATTAGCAATTTTAAAAC
Organism: Cupressus sempervirens; assembly: GCA_028749045.1. NCBI lineage: Eukaryota > Viridiplantae > Streptophyta > Pinopsida > Cupressales > Cupressaceae > Cupressus > Cupressus sempervirens. The sequence continues at coordinate 784,675,877 of CM053785.1, read as the reverse complement.
TTGATCTTCTTCTTATGTAACAATATTTATATGCTTAGATGAATACACTATTTATTTGATTATATATCTATAAAATTGGTCTGTACAATGAAGGCCAGCCATCTACAATCCAATGTTTTAATCCAGCTAGCAAATGGAGAGCTTCTCAAGCTATTGATTTCTTTTATGGAGTTCCTAATAAATCTCAAGGTTCTCATTTAGGTGACTAATTGCAAGGAGGTCCATGAATATTTCCTGATAAAGTTTATTGCTAGGAGATCCTAATTTATCTTGACTGATAAAGTTTATTGCCAATCAATATTGTATCAAAAATTGAAACTAATTAGGTATTGAATTAAACTTGATAAACAAATGATAGATAAGGAAAACTTTAAGCATGAACAAAAAATGATTAACGTATGCTTAAACAGTGATAAAGTTTATTTTTAATCAATATTCTATCAAAGTTTTGAATAGATTAGGTATTCAATTTAATGTCATACCTAAACATATCTAATTTAATGTCATACATGCACATATCTAATTTAATGTCATACACAAACATATCTAATTTAATTTCATACATGAACAAACATATAATTTAAAATGATAACCAATAATGTCATGTACATTAACAAACACATAATATAACAAGGTAAAGCTCGAGGAAGAGTGCAATGAAAGTTGCTGCTGCTTCGGTTGCTGATACCATTCAAGAGACTGCAGCAATTGGTGAGGAAGCTGCTAAAATGATCTTAGAGCTGCAATAGTGGCTCTGGGTCGGGTTCTCTGGTTTTGTTCCTGTCTGGTGCTGGTTACTAGTTGGGGTCTCTGGTCCTAGTTTTTGGTTTTTCTCATTTAGACTGTTAGTGGTTCCAGGTCCCTGTAAAACTTGGGTTAGTTTATTTTTGGACTTTTCTAGTGGTTTCAGGTCCCTGTAAAACTTGATTTTGATACTGTTCTATAGTTTTTTGCAGGTTTCTTTTTCCTGTTGGGCTGTAATGCTTTATATTTTTTCTTTTTGTTAAAGGGTTTCGGGGTCCCTTCAAAACCTGCTTTTACCGTAATCTAAAACAAACACATAATATATTATGATAACCAATAATGTCATAAGTCGAATAATGTCATACATCAAATATAAAATGTCATATACATCAAATGTGTATCGAATATGTCCACTAATGCCTATATATATACATGTCTAGATCAACTATATCTTTTCCTTCCCATGAGGGGAAGGAAAAAAATCTCTTGATGTCTTTTGTCGTTGTGTGGAGGGAGACGGTGGAGATGATGGGGTCCTCTTGACATGCTTGCTCGTCCTCTTGTTGAGGCTCTTCTCTAACTTGAGTTGATACAAACAAAGTAGATATGAATCAATAGTTATTATACGTTGAAATCAAATATATGTACACACAAAATCAATTATTTTCTTACCGCAATCAAATAGTCACTCTATAAGTCCACCTCAAAGGCTCGTAGATGATTAGGCGTGATGAGACCCTACAAAAATTCAGTAAATATAATCACTTATAAATAACATTAGAAATTTTGAGACTAACTGTTATAAACAACAACTAAAACAAAGAAAATTCTTTCATACCTTAGTCAATGGCTATGAGCTAGCCATAGCAACGACCACTCCACAATGAACAGACTATCGAAGATGAGAAGGGGTGTTTGACATCATGAGCTGCATGTCATACAATACACTTTACATGTAACATGAAACATGAAACAAATATAATCAAATGAATTAAATTAACATGAAACAACTGTACCTATACAAAGCTCATATGATGTCTATGCTTTGAGTCCATAGTAAAGGTTGAGGGTCCTATACGAAACTAATGTACATGCATAATTTTTTTTGTCAATCCTTAATATGATTACTTAATAAATATATGTATTAATTAAAATGATTAAATTGATACATACCTCTAGACTCGTGGAGGGGACAAAAAATGGAGTCGGAGGATCCCTGCTAGGCTCGACAACACTCTGACCCTAAATTTTGAACAATGTCAATAGATGATAATTAATTAATCATTCATTATACATATGAAATGTGATCAAATTAGTAAATTATAATTGTAATTTACCTATGTGTCAATGCCAAATGTGTCATTCAGGAACTAATCAGTGACAAGCCCATCATCCGCACCATCTCCAACATGAGTGCCAAATGTGCATAGGGATCCACATGAAGTGCATATGTGACCATGATGCACAGAAGGCTCCCCCTCAACTAATGGGCTTGTGGAATGGATGCAGGTCTACATCAAAGCATTAATGATCCCTAGAGCGTTGGCCTCTACATCTTCCTTCACAAGTGAAGGAATAGTCACATGGTCGTGTTGTGGCTTGACCATAGGTGCCCTAACTACATTAGGGTCACAACATGCTCCTGGCCTCTCAAATGATGACCCCTCACCTCTACCCTGGGAGTCTAATATATCAACATAATTGGGGATCTCCCCAAGGACAAACTCACAATATAATTTTTTCAAAAAATACATGGGGACCTCATGATTGTTGCAAGGAGGGGCATCAAAAAACATCCATCATCTATCCCAAAAATTATTTCTAATAGCATTGTGTATGCACCAATGGATGGGCAACCATTTAGTACCCTCTCTATTAGTATTTTTTTCACTAGGTTTTCTAAATAATGCACATATTCTACCTTTTGGTATTTCTTTTTTTTAACATCTTCATATGACAATTTATTTGCATAAAATATTTTTTGTTCATCCCTCTTAACCTGCAAAATATCCAACTAACCACTAACTGAGGCTATTTGGGTCTTAATGGATTCAAGGGATGATGCCAATTGAGCCCTCATTAGATTGGTTTGTCTAGATTCTTTCAACCAAGCAATGAGATCTTCTAATTCAGTTTTGCCTCTCTTTATTTCATTCATTATATTTTCTTGTGTGCCTAGTGGAGGTTTTGCAATTAGTTTGGGTTGTGGAATTTGTTGTTCTTCTTGGTGAGGGTTTTTGTTTTCAGCCTTTTGAGGTTCTTGTGGATTTGCCGATTGATTATGGACATTTCTTGATAAAAAATCAATTGAAATCCAAATAAATAAACAAATTTAAATAAAAATTGTAAAAACCCTAAAAAACAATATAAAAACCCTACAAAACAATATGAAAAACATATCAAACAATGCAAAATGAAGTTAAGATCACATATGGTGTCAGCATGGGTATGCTTGTGATCTCAGATTTTGTCGGTGAGGAGGCATATTGGCAATAGGGATGGCAAAAATCTTTTTTTCTTGAACCCGCATACACACTGCTATTGTAGGAATGTGAAAAAATAGAGATGAAAATGATGGGTTGCAGGTATGCAACCCATCTATAAAAATTCACTTTTTTAAAAGTGTGTACACACTATTGAAAATAGAAAAAAAAAAAAAAAAAAAAAAAAAAAAGAGTTGTCACCTTTTTGGCACCACAACTTGGTGCATATACCCATGCAATTTTTGAAAACCAAGTATCCTGAAGAATTACCATAAGAACCTTTGGAGTATCTTCCTAACCAACTTGTTGATCTTATGCTAAATCTTTACAAAGTGCATTTCCTCTTATTAGTTTAGTTGGCTTGATCTCAATATTATACTATTGGACTTTTTCTATCCAAGCTCCTATATTATTGCAACCAACTTCTTGTTGTGTCAACATGATTTTAACTATAGAATATGGCACATATATCACTAAATGAGAATGCAAAATATAATACTTGGAATTTTTAAGTGCTCTCACCACTGCATACACATGTTTCTTCATTTGTGAGTATCTCAATTCTTGATTTTTCAATGGCATACTCATAAAAGCAATTAGGGCTTGTATCCCTTCTTTATTTTCCTACATCAATAGAGCTAACATGATATGTTCTAATGCATAACAATATATGATGAATTCTTTAGTGTAATTTGGATGAATAAGAACAAGGGCTTTAGCAATAGGACCTTTGATGTCTTCAAAATCCCTCTTTCCAATATCACTCCATTTGAAAGTCTTATTACCTTTCATCATATCAACTATACACTTAACTATTTTTGAGAAATCAGGCACAAACCTCCTTAAGAAATTTACTTGGCCAAAAACATATTTTACTCTAGCTTTTTTTGAATGACAAACTTAATTGTTGAATGGCTTTAACTCTATCTGGACTTTGGATCAATCTTCACTCCTTCTTGAGAAACAATATGACCAAGTAATTTACCCTTTGTTACATAGATCACTGATATCTTAGGATTTAGTGAGGCACCATGATCTCTACACATTTGCAACACCCTTTCTAGGTTTTTGATGTGATATTTTCTCTTCTTGGAAAATACTATCAAATCATCAAGGTATATGACAATGATTTCATCCTTCAAATCACCAAAAGCTAAATTCATTGCATGCGAAAATGTTGCACCTACATTAATTAAGACAAAAGGCATCCTATTATATGCAAAAGTACCCCATGGTGTGGTGAAGGCTACCTTGAATTGATTTGGTTCATCTAATTGAATCTAATTATACTCTAAAAATCCATCTAACATAGACATCATCTTAGATCACCACATTAGAAGTAATCTAGGAAAGTCAAAAATTTAGACATAACATCCCTTCCCTCTAGGAAGAGGCATCTTTCCAATGCCAAACCAAATTCAAGGAGCAAAAAAGACATCCAAAACTAGTGAGTAACTTTAATAAAATATGCTATACAAAAAGATGAGGGAAGGATTTTTTTAAATCCTTTGCATCCTCCCAAGTGGAATTGTCCATACCAAATTGGACCTATTAGGCCTTAAATTGGAGAATGTCCCTATTTTGTACCCTTATGGTACACTTATTAATGAGATAGGTGGGTTGGATTGCCACCACCCTTGGATCTTGTACCTACAATGCATGCCAATCAAGCACATGAGACATGTCAAGATCATACGTCTTAAGAAGAGATACTAAAAAAATTATGCATGTGGGCTAGCACAAGTGGTAGAGCAAGCCAATACTTGACAAGGTTGATAACCTCTAACATCTCAAAGGAACCAAAAAATCGTAGCACAATCTTTGAACTCTTGCCAAATGATATTGAGCTCTTTTGTGGATGGACTCATAAGAACACCTTTTTACCAACTGGAAACTATTAGAAGGAGCACTTCTTGTCACCATAAATTTCTTGGACAACATACTCTACAACATCTTTTTTGAGTCCTAAATAAAATTATAGTGATCTCAAATCAACCACCATTTTGTTAACCCATGGGTGCCCTAAAAATGAATTGTAGTGCATCTCCTCAAGAACTACTTTTCGTAACTCTTCACGATCAATAACATATATCATGTCCTGGTATTTAAGTAAACCATAATCATCAAAGGAGTAGTCATCAAATCATGGATTATAAGAGTAACTATTCAAAGCTAGTTTTACCCATTCATTATGAGTGTCACTAGGAAGATACTATAGAATGTAATCCCTCGTGTAGATCCTAGAAGTAGTGATATAAGTATTGTGTCTCCTATGCCCTATTCTCTTTTCCCTTAATGTATTCAATACCAAAGTCATATTCACTGAGGAACTCTAACCATTTCCTCTAACTAGCAATAAGATTCGGTTGAGTGAAAATATATCTCAAACACATATGATCAGTCTTAAGTTCAAATGGATTTCCCAACTAGCAATTCTGCCACATCTACAAAGCATGTACTATTGCATCCAAGTCCAAGTCATGTAAAGCGTAGTTCCCCTCATGTTGTTTGAGCTTTCTAGAATCATAAGCTACAACCCTATTATCTTGCATCAATACACTTCCAAGCCCATCCCTTGAAGCATCTTTTGTGACAACAAAATTTCGATTTGGATCTAGTATAACCAAGATAGGAGTAGAAGTAAGCCTTTTCTTTAGCAACTGAAAGGCCTTCTCATGTGCTTCAGTCCACTTGAATATTTTACCCTTTCACTAGAGTTATGTGAAAGGTGCTACAATATTGGAAAATCCCTCTACAAAGTTTTTGTAATACCCAACAAGGCCCATAAAACTTTGAACTTCTCTCACACTCTACATAGTTGGCCATTCAAGGATGGCTTTTATCTTTGTGAGGTCCACTGCTACACTATTGACTGATAAAATATGTCCCAAATAATGTATCTCTTTCTAATAAAATGATCACTTGGAGATTTTTTCATACAATTTTCTCTCTCTCAGGTGCTACAAAACTATGTGCAAGTGTTCTTCATGCTCCTCTAAATTCTTGGAATATATCAAGATATCATAAATAAATATCTCCAAAAACTAGTCAAGACAATTTTTGAATATGTTTTTCATCAAGTTCATAAAAGAAATGGAAGAATTTGTTAGCCCAAAAAGTAAGAGTAAAAAATTGTAATCCCCATACATTGTTTGGAATTCTATTTTAGGTATGTCTTCATCCTTGATATGAAGTTGGTGATATCTAAATCTCAATTCAAGTTTGGAGAATATAGTCACCCCCTTCATTTGATCAAATAATTCATCAATTCATGGGAAGGGGATACAATTTATTGATGTTCACCTTACTTAGCATACAATAATAGATGCACAAACTTAAGGTACCATCTTTGATCTTAATGAAGATAACAAGATCTTCCCATAGTGATACACCAAGGTAGATGAAACCCTTATCTAGAAGTTTCTATAGCTATGTATTTAATTCATACATCTCTGTGGAGGTCATGTGATAAGGAACCTTTGATTGAGGTTCTATGCTTGGCACAAGGTCTATAGAAAAATTGAACTCCCTCTTAGGGGATAGTTGAGGTAAGTGATTAGGAAGCACATCCCTAAATTCTGACAAAATGAAATAATCATGTAGATGAGGTGGTATTTTTTCCATGTCCTTAATATGTGCCACATAGAATTGACATCCCTTTCTCCTTGTTTCCTTCAGTTACATAGTAGTGATTTGTCTTAGTTCAAGTGGTTGTCTGACATCATTAAGTACCATTGAGTGACCTGAGTAATTAAAATATTCAATTAACTATTCATGATAGTTAACTAAGGCTTTATCTATAGTTAGCGAGTTGACACCTATGATGACATCATATGATCCCAAAGGAGGTACATATAAGTTGGCCTTTTTTTAGAAGCTAGGGAGTTCCAACTCACTACAAAATAAGTATTTATCTAGCCTACGCTCAACACTATTACCATATTATATAGTCCAATGTTGATCCATATAACCAACCCTAATAGGTATTCTAGCTACTATCTTAGGGTATATAGAGCATTAAGTAGCACTAGTATCTACTAGAATTGAAACAGGGTAACCAAAAGGTGTACCAGTCATCTGTATAAGAATGGCCTAATAATCTGTCTATCTGTGATCAACTACAACATGAATGTGATGCTAAGGTGGAAAAAACTCTTCTATCAAATTGTTGGGGGAATTTAGGGCCAAAATGGTAACCACCACACACAAAACATCATGTTTTTGGTCCTCTCTTATCATCTTTCCTATTATTCTCATTTTTATTGTTTCCATTCTTGTTGTTGTTCCAAATTTCTTTTTTCTTATTTTTGTCAAAATTTTCTTGCCCTTTTGCTTTCATTTTTCTAATTTGTTATCATTTTGATTCTCTTTCTACCTATCATCCTGATATGTCTTGTCATCCTTCAATCTCTTTTCCTATTTAAAATCCTTATGGAGAACACAAAATCCATGGTCTCACACTCTTAGATTTTTGACCTCACTATAAATCTTAGACAACAAACCCATAACAAACTGTCAGGTCCTGAATAGTTCATCATGCTAATATAGAGGAACATACATTATATGAAAATTGAAATATTCATGGTATTGTGTGATTGTCATGTCTCCATGTAATACCTTGTAAAAATTTGATGACTTATTGTCATAGAATAACTGAGGTAACCATCTTTTCTAAAATAACTTAAAGAATTTCTCCAAAGTTACCTCACCATGTCGAAGTTCCTTTTCGTCCATCACATTTTCCCACCATGTAGATGCCTCACCTATCAACTAAAATGTAGACCAAACTCACTTGGATTTCCAAGTGTAGTTACAAACAAGCAAATATTTTTCCTTTTTTCGATGCTAGTAATCCATGATTTTGCATCCTCCACATAAATCTATCATGAAATGTGGGTGGAAAGACCTTCTTGAGGTCTTTACTCAAGTCAATCACAATATGTACCCTAGAAGTATTAATTACAATAATTCGGTGGTCATCCTCCACCTTTTTTCTTGTCTTCTAATCTCCTAAGTGAGTGACCCAACCAATCATGCTCATGCTTCTTCCTTTTTTCTTCCTCCTACCTGTGTAATGCCTCTAAGAACTGATCTCTATTACACTTCCTTACATCCTCCTCAGTGTGTCTACCTTGAATGTCATGCTCTAAGGTATCCATCCTTTGACCTTACTACTATAGTAAGGCCCCTTACTGAATTAAAAGTTCCAATATTTGATCTAACATCTCATTGAATTTGTTAGTTCATGGACCACTATGAGATCCACCCCTTTCGTTAGCTCTAATACTTATGGTGATAACTCAATCCTTGCACCCATACACATTAGCACACATTAGCAAAATATCCCAAGTCCTAGGGTTTAAACTCTACTCTTGATACCATATGGAAGAAATATATCCTAATGAGAAAATGCCACATCATATAATTACTTGAAATATAGGAGGACAAGAGAACCCTAGTTGAAAAGTAAATAACCATTTTATCAACCATAAAAAGGATTAATAAATTATTACCATGTAATAAATGTAATTACAATACATTGCCAAGTTGTTGATCTACACATCATACATCCATCAAAAGGTACATTTAAAAATTATATCAAGACCATTAAAGATACCTTATCCATTTACAGAATTACATTATAAGGATCATCTCAAGATGATTGTACAATCCAACAAGGTAGAGATATACATGAAACCTTGACATGTGTCTATCTATGTGACCTAATCTTCAAAGCCATTGAACATCAACCATATACTATCTAAGATAGAAATGTGGTCCATGCACTTTTACTATGCTAACCAAAAAGTGTTTGGCTCCCCTGTGGTTCTTCTTGATACAAAGAACATCATGGACCTAACTCGAGAAGCCTAGCTTTATGGAACAAGAGGATTAGATGGATTTGGTGCAGCCATGAAACATACTACTTTCACATATGTCTATTACCCTAATCATAGACTGTGGTAGGGAAAAGGAAAATGTAACACTACACATCTACACATATGCAGTGAAATAATTAAAACATATTTACTCATATGTAACAATATAAATCACATATACTAATATTCAATAATAGAAGTAAGCATATCTACACATATGCAATACAAGAACAAAAGCATATCATATGCAGTAAAGTAAAAATAGCCTGGGCAAGCACTTAATGCCAAAATTCACTAAAAGGAGAAACAAAACATAATGAATCCAACCTCTCTAGAACTAGTGGGTAGAGAAAAATGAAATGTAAAGTATCCATCTCTAATCCTCCCTTTCTACCTTATTACACCCATCCCATAGAGGAGATAAAAGCTCACTCAGAATGACATGTAAGGTAATTAAATTCATGCAAAAAAAAGATGCTTCTACATTAGATCTAATAACTTCAGAGATAGAATCCATGTAACATAATTGAAAAAATATACATAGTATTCATATATTTACTCATTGATCATTATCATACAAGAGTTGGAAAATAAATTTCTGCACATGATCCTACTCATGAAGCTAAAGTTATTTATAACTAACCAATCTATTGAATTTTTCAAAATACGAGTTGAGTGGTAATTAGATGGTCAAGTCTGTAGTTTTAAAATGATTTAGATTTCATCCCAATTCTTTGTTCTCATCATTTATTCTTTTGATGTATAGGGATTCTAGTTCCTAAAATTTCATTGAATTGAACTAAAATAATCCTCAAAAGTTAAGCACCTTACTAGGTTCAAGCCTTTATTCATTACTAGAACAAACCATATATGTTAAGTTCTAATTTATTGGTTTATTAGTGTTACACATCAGGCTATATTACACATCTACCCTTGTAAATCCAAATACTTCTTCATTATTCTAACTCAAAGAAATTACATGATATTCATTGAAGAACATGGTATTTAGCAATTTGCAAAGGCATAAACAATATGAGAAAAGGAACCTGGTGGTTTGTTGTTTTCCCAAAACTCTACACTTTCTAGAACCACCACCAATATCCCTTTTCAGCTCTCAAGAAAGTTTTTAAAGAATCCATGAAGCCATAACTAACCCAACCTCCTAGCCAATCATTTATTTTCTCTTTATTTTATTTTTATATCCCATTTTAAAAAGGGATGTGACTTAAAATGTATGCCTAGTGTTGAATTGAAGTCACTCTTAGCTTTTTGGTGTTGATAAAAATAAAAACACAGCTAACCATTAGAATTCCACATTTATCCTTATATTTATCATTGATAAATCTTAGGCATATGTATTAAAATGAAATTAAAACATCATAAATATTATAAAATATGATCATATTTATACAACTTATTTCTAAATGGTGTGTGTAGGTTCTCTAAAATATTTGATTATCCCCTAACGAGGAATTAGCCTCCTCTACCTCAACCACACTCTCATCTCGGTGCTCTAGCATTCACTTAAACACTCATAACTAGAAAAGAGTCAATATTCACATGATAATCATGAACATTATGGTATGAAACAACATAGCATAATATAAGAAATTAAATGTGACATCCTCATAACATGTATCTATGCATCGGATAAATCTTTCTAATCATTTTAATTAATGCATTACATAATTTTATGCAAGTACAATATTATGATTATCAACCTAATTTATCCTTTATTAATGTTCAAAATAAGGGTTGATTAGGTCAATGTTGACCAAATCACCACATAAGCAATAATCTAGGAAAGTCAGAAAGTGAGACGTGACAATAATTATAAATAAAATTTACTCTTTCAAGTTAAGTAAGTTATAAGAAATAATTTATTACCACATTCATTTGCAAGTGTGAACTTTTTTTTTTTCAAAAAAACTAATGGAATTTATGGTAGTGGTTACATAAACTTGATTTTGAATGATGGATAAACTATTTATAAAATATGTTTTTACAATTGTCATAAGATTTGTTCTTTTAATATTATAATTGATCACATAGGTCAGTAATATAATTATAATTATTTACATATGTATATATGTTTGATTTAAAATATTAATTTCTTTATCCTTTTAACATAGTTATTGTTTAAATGAATTACAAAAAATAATAATTTGTAGGATTCCTTTCCACACTTTAACTAAAAATTGTTACTCATGAATATTAAATAAACAAGTAAACTATAGAGATACCATAATCATGAAATATTAAAATAGATTAAATGAAAATGGTTAACATTTTGATTATGTTCTCACTAAAAATTAAGATTCAAATCAATTAATTATATCTTTTAGTATAAAGATTTTTTAATTGTTAAGAATGAGTAGTCATGACCTATATATGAAAATTTGCATATCAACCCACCTAAAAGAACTTTTAACTGATTGTTAACATGGCTCCATGAATGTCAATGCTATATTCATAAAATTGTTACTTGGATGCTTAAGTTTTTCACTAAAATCTATAAAATCTATAAATGCAATATTAACTCACATTCCATACAGTTAGATTTAAAAGAAACCATTAATCCATAAACTCTTCAATTTGCTATGTTGGCCTACACGTTTAAACATGGTTGATAAGTAAGCATGGTCATTAGTTATATAGTACTTCTAAAGGAAGCAAGTACCTTGTGACTTTGGTTGAACTTAGATGGTACGTCATAAGAGGAGTGAAGGTGAATAAATATGGATGAACATCATATCAATAGTATAATTAGCTAGTTGTGGAGGATCTTTTGCATCAACCATATTAGCAAGATTATTTACACTGGCACTTGTATTTGTGAAGAGTACAAGGGTTAAGTTGATAGATATAGCTATACTAATCGATGCTTTAAAGCACTTGGAAACCCCATATATACTAATGAAAAAGTATTAATTGAGTTTTGGATATGTTACCTCTCAATTGTATTACATGTCATTTTAAGTTATTATCTGTAGAATATGTCAACACAAACAAATAGTTAAAAGTATAGATCAAGTGTCCTTGATTATAGACATTTGGTTTTACTTAAATATTAAATTTTATAATAGTATTCATAAGAGGGTGGTAATATCTTGTATTTGCATATTATTATAGATATTTGGGATATTTAGATGTTTAGTTTCAAAATGATATTCTAGGAGGATGGTAATGTCCAAATTCAACAATAAACTAAACAAGAATCGCTATACAAGATTCCAATGCAAAGGATTTGTCAAAATGTACCCAATAAAAAATAAGATAATTAATTTTTTCAATAAATGTAATTTAAAAAATTTCACCTTTGATTTATTAATAAAATAATTATCAATAACAACTTCTTGTTTATAATTATTTCAAAAAGAATTTATAAACACTAAATTAAAAAATCTATTTCAGTTAAAGAAGCTTAATATTATTTTGACTCAAACATAATCTTTTTAACACACAATTATAATATTGAAACATACCATTAAATTAAAATATGTCTTTTAAAAAAATTCATTTTCAAAAGTAATATATTAAATTTAGAAAATCTATTCATATTTTAAATTGAAAAACTTAATTGATATAAAACATGCATAAGAATATCAAAAATCATTATATATTTTTTTCAAACCTATTAAAAATATTAATAGGTTATCTTTTTATTCCAAATAATAAATTTTTTCTCATAAATCATATGCACCTATAAACATATCCCATTGACAAATGACCTCAATATCCTCTTAATATGCCAACACATTTGCTACATTACTATTGAATGAAATTGATGCTAATTTAAGTTTAATGACATTCATTCATTTGAATTTGTTAGATTGATTTTTATCATATCATAAATGTTTTAAGAATATCTCATAATTTCATCATCCCTAGGTAGGTATATATACCTACTTTCTTAGCAGTTTTACAATTCAATTTATGGTGATTTTTATTTTTATTCTTTTATTTATAGTAGTTGCATTTAAAATATTGGTAATCGTTATGAAGTGATTGGTTGAATAATCCTGTAAGACCCGCACAAGTACCTTGTTTTAGATTTCACAAAAGGAATGTGATTAGGAGTTAATTAGAGTATGACGAACATTTGTGTTACTAGAAATTATTTATGAGATCTTATTGGAGCCTAAGCGGACTCTAGTAATGATAAGTGTAATAACCGTGAAATAACTTTAGAAGGGATAACTAAGATCACTTGAAAATGAAACTCTCTAGGTTCAATCTAGTGACTTGATCAAAGATTTTTAGAACAGCTCCCTAGCCAAATTAGGAAGGATGAATTAACATATCCTCTTCAAGGGGGATAACATAATAAGACATATGATTACTTTTGAAACTTGTGTTTAAAGCACGATGACAAACTTTTGGAAACATGCTAATAGATTGAGGAAATTAACCCTAGAAACTTACTCATAAACCCCTTGTAGGGTGATAAAGAGATATTGCTAGGAATGTCAATATGTCTAACTTGATGGACAATAGAAGTTCATAAGGCTGCATATTAGTGATTTTCACCTAAGACATGTGTACTGCAATTCATTTTATATGTTTTGATTGTTTAATGGATTATAGGAATGGTGACAGTATTTAGAATAGTAATTCATTATGCTGATATCCATATGATGGAATTATGATGTTTTGAATATGAATCAAATGAAAGTTGATTATATGTGTATTTAGATGAAAGTTAAATGAATATGACAGTGCAATGCTTCTTTTAGAGTAGTTAGAATGGAAATGCTTAGATGAAGTTAAATGCATATGTTAATGTGTATTATATGACATTGGATTTATTCTGCACTTATTAGTATGTCCTTGTATATTATTTTATCAAGCTACTAATGTTTAAGTTGAGTGTGCAGGAAAGTTGAACCATGGAGATAAATGGGGGAAACAAGGTTCAATCTTATGTGAACATAGTGAAGCCAAGGTGAATCTTTGGAAGATTCAAAACCTCGTTGTATCATGTTTATTTTGTAATGTGATTGTGCATGAGTGTAATATTCAGGAAGTGTGATTAATTAGAGACATGTCATCATGAAGTGTAAAGTGTTTTAATGTGTGTGTGGGTGTCATTTGACACTTGTAATGTTTATGTGTAAATGACATGTCCAATAGGATTCTTTGGCATGATGTCACTTAACCTGAGCCTAATTCTCATGACAAAATCAATTAACCCACCTTGGAGAGTGTTAGGAAGAGTCACCTTTGTGATGAAAATTCAAGTTACAAGTTGATAGGAACTTTAGAGAGCCTAAAATGATTCCCAAGTGTTAATTTTGTGAAAATAAGTTACTCACATGGTAATAGTATGGGTTGGGAGTTTAAATATAAACATAAGTTGGTCTAGAGAACCTAGGAGACCCTCAAAAATAGTCATTTCTAAGCCAATTCGAAAATCATATTGTAACATGACTTCTTACCTCATTACACCACTTGGATCAGTTCTGATTGGTGGAAAACACAAGAAGATAAGAGGGGTAGGTGAGGAGGAAAGTGAAGGCCTTTATAAGGAGCTTGTACTAACCTTGGTAGTTGCTTACCCACTCTCTAATTGTAGAGACACATATGGTTATAGAGGAGTAGAAGCCAAGGAAAACAGGAAGAGATCTGGTTCACCATTTCAAAGCCATAGTTGATGGAGGTAAGTGCTTCATGCCATGTTTCTTCCTTTTATGAAGTTGAAGTTAGACATTGGAAGAATGCTTCTCATAGGGTCTATGAGTGTAGTATGGCTTCATGTGTTGTCCTTGGAGTTTTGTATTGTGTTGTGTTGTGAAGGAGTATGTTGTTTCATGTATTTTCTTGAGGTTCTTCTTTGATTTCCTTGTGTTGTTTGAGTGTTGGAATTGTACATGGGTGTGAAGGCTTCACTTAACCTTGGGAGGGAAGAGCAAGCCTTGGGTGAAGGGGTTAGTTGGGCTTGAGATATAGTTGAGAACCTTGGAGAATGGTCTCCATTGTATGCCATATGCCTTAATAATTGGTTATGGAGAGTATGGAGAGTGATGGTGTGGAAGAAGGTTGATGATGGATGGAAATTCAGTGATGCTTTGGTTGATGGTAGTGGGATTGGAGGATGCTTGTGAAAGCCCCGAAAGGGCATGAAAACTTGATGTTTGTGAATAGCCTTGAAAGGGCATGAAATTATTGTTTTGTGAAAGCCCAAAAGGCATGAAAATTATTGAAAGCCTTGAAAGGGCATGGAAATTGTTGTTACAAATGTTATAGGATATGGAAAATCTCCTAATTGATAGCCCACCTTCACCCAATGTTTATGATTCCATGTGTGAATCATTGTGCAAGCCTTGGTTCGGAGTTGTAAATGTGATGTTAAAATGAGATGTTCCTATTGTTTTTTTGTTATTGTGATGATGTTTGAGTGCAACTTGGTTGAACCTTGTTTCCCCTAGCGCGGGGGTGGTCTCCTTGAGGCCTAGGTTGGGAGGTGAGCCTCCATGGTTCCATATTTTTTTTGTATTTACAGGTTATTTGATGTCTTGGATGCTTGGAGGTTAAGAGGATTTCACTGCATAAAAGAAAGGAGTGTTGTTGTAATTGGTTTAATAAGGGAGATGCAATCTCCAACTTGATATGTGTTCCTTTTTGTGATCAAGGTGTTTGGTGTTGTTTATATCCAATTGGCAATAGAGGAATTGAGGAAACATCTGAGTATGTTATCAAGGTCTTTCCATTTGTGTGATACTGTTATAGTGATTCCACCACCTTTTTGTGTACCTCTAAATTATTGGAGAAAGTTTCAAGATTGTGCTTGAGGATAAATTATCTTGTTCCTTCAGTTATTGTATTCTTGCATCTCTATGTGGATAGTAGAAATGGACTTCATCATCATGAAAGAATAGCAATACTGAAAGCTTTAGATTATGAAATGTTATTTTTATTTTAGTTTCATTGCACATTCGTTGTATATCCAAGTCCTCATGTAAATTGCATATATATTATAATAAGTGAATGATCAAGGTTAAAAGAATTCTTTAGGCCATCATTACTATGTTCAATCCCTCACAATAATCTTGGCAATAATATATAAAAGCTCCTTTGGGATGAAGGATAGAAATTCAAAAGGTTGGCATGAATGCTTTAGTATATAATATTAACCTTTCTGTAAGAGCTCATTCAACATTTGGAAAATATATGGGAAAGAGAATAACCTTTTTCTCTTGATTATAGATCAATAAAATATTAGTGAGAGAATATACTTGGCATCCTATCTAGGACCCTAGGTGACTTAGGAGTTAAACTAAGAATGAGATAACTCTAAACTCTCCAAAAATTACTCTAGTTCCATTACTCTATATCTAGGAAAATACATATAGTCTTAGTCAAGTTAGGATATAGTACACATGTAGAGGAAAATAAAATAAAATAAAATAAATAAAATGAATACTAAGTTAAAAGTAATCATCACATATGTCAACACCTCAAGGGGAAAAGAGAGCAAGTCAATAACATAGTAAATGCAAGCAAGGAACAAAAGAGACTAAACACAAATACAATGAGCATGGACCCCACATAGCGTCATCCTTCCTTGACTTCATTAAAAAAGGAGTTCTGACCTATGTCAGATTTGGTCCCATTTTGGGCGCCTCATTTTAAATAAGAAAGGTAGGAGACTTTTTACAAAACTTGAGCTACATAACCTTTATACTAAGTAGTCTCCACTTAGGAGAAAGAGCCTACATCATCATTATTGCTACCCTAAACTTGGTTTAGGCACCTATCTATTGTGAAAAAAGACATGCACTGTGGATTTGACATGACATGACACCTTGGAGGAAGAAAATAGCTCTGCCTTAGGTGATATTAAAGGAATGCATAAAAGTAAGGAAAATAACCTTTAATTAAGCTTGACTTAAGATGTCCCACTTGCAAACTAGGCGCTCCTCAAGAAGGTATATTCTGCAGATTCCTTTTGCCCACGCCTAGGGACTAGATTAGAGATTGGTGCAAGTTTTTAGGTAGTCGTGATTGTGTGTAAGATGTGGGGTTAGAACCTAAGAAACTAGGGTGATATGGTTGTGTGTCATGGTTGTACTATAGGAAATTGAGTTAAACTAAGGGAGTATGTATTTCATTATTATATTTTGGTAAATAAGAATAATAAATATATGTGAAGAAATTAACTTGGGCTTTAGTTATGTGAATAGGAATTAGTATAATTAGAGTTATAGTTTAACGACTAATATCTTGTTTTTAATATAGTAGAGGAAGTTAGGGAATTTATAGGAAGAGAGATTTATTGGGAGGATATTGAAGATTTATTAATCAAAATTTAATGTACCTTATCGATTTATTAGATAGAGGAAAAGACTATTATATTATATTGTAGGGATCAAGTTGAAATGAATTTTAACATAAAATTTGCATAGGATGTTAGTATCCACTAATCTTCATGAGACTTGGTTCCAATTAACATTCAAATGAATGTATGATTCAATATTATAAATCAATTTTAAAATAATAATTATTATAATACTAATGATTAAAGTGTATGTGTAATATTGTTACTAACGAACAACATCCACCAAATTTAGGTTCCAATTAAGTTAGCCAATGTAAGATAACGTAGTAGAATGATAACCATTATAACCCTTATATGTCTAAGTAAGTTATAGTGTGATGAGAACTCGATATCATGTAGATGAAGTTTATTGCATAAATAATGTAAAAGCTCCATGTCTATCTGAAGGATGTCTCAGTTTTAATATTGTAGGGAATTAAAATATAAAGATGTGTTGTTCAATTGAGGGTGTTCTTGATAGTTTGGCTGATGTCATATGTTAAGTTTAAAGTTGAGTTAGTAAAGCCTAACCCTAATAACAATATTAATTGAAACAAAAATTGAAAAAAAAAAAATTGTGGTGTGTTTAACTTGTTTGCCTTGTCGGGTTTTTCGGTCTTGTTGGGTTTCGGGCATGACATTCTGGTATCAAAGCCAGGTTATACCACACTGGGCATTAATGAGCCCACAATGAATGTGTAATTGTCAGTTATCATAATATCAGACGACCATATCACAAAGAGATAGGCCTCCCAAGATACCAACTTGTAATAAAAAGTTAATTGGCAACGGAATTGAATACCCTAAACGAGTAGCACTAGTAAGTTGTGGTAATAATTTAAAAACCACTAAAGATTAAAGTATGATGGGATATTAACTTGACTATGTGGAAGTTTAAATTTTGAAAGGATCCCCATGTAACATCCTCTCGAAAGTTGTGAGACTTAATAACTCCAAATTTTTGTGCACGTGAAAATATGTCTTCTTAAACCATATCAACATTCAAAACAGAATGGGGTAGAAGTTTGTCTCAACGAAGCTTAGGTATTGCTAAGAATATGTATGGACATCTTGGCTCTTCAAGAGACAGTGGTCATAGTTAATGTAAAATAGAACAGATTATATGCTTTCGACGAGGAAACTTTTCCCCCCACTGTGTATTGTGGCACAATGAGTAATAGGCTAAGCCCTAACTATCCTAAGGAGCAATAATGCCTACTTCTGATAAGTCTCCAGTTGAACCTGCAAGGGAACAATAAGGAACTATATGCAAACAACAACAAAATAGCGTCGGGTGTAATATGTTACATTGAATTCATGATGACATATACTTCCACAGTGGACTTTTATCACCTATGACACCATTAGATTGGAAGGGTAATATGATTGTATATATTTTCTTGTTAGGGTAATTCTCAAAATCATACCCAATTCATCTCAAACATTTTGTTACTCAACAACACTTTCCAACTCAGTGACGAATTGTCACACAAACACTGATATTCTGTTTCGTTTGCACTATAGCTTGAAGCAATGGAAGCTCAACAAAACACCAATTAGTTCTCACTATAATAAGAATACCTTAAGGAATTCCAATCAATAATGAGATCAAATGGTAAGATCCTTCCTAAAGTTATCGATGCACCTGAAAGATGTTTGGAGGAAGGTGTGGCAAGAGTATAAGTGATACCCAGTGATTTCCTTATTAGCAATAGCGAGCGACACAAGTCATACTTTTCTTCTTACCGAAAAGGGCACCAATGTAATTTGGGTAGAAAACCTGACCCTAGATTGCATCTAATAATCTTTGACAGTAATTGGATAGTACATAAGGAAACATAGGCAACTAAAAGATAAACGGCTCACTAAACCATAAGCAATAAAGTATACCCGGACATCATTTTGATATGCTATTGATTCACTATGTAACTCTAGAACAACCCTTTCTCATCTTTTTCTCAGAAGGACCCTGGTATGACCATAATGCTTTTGAGAATTTGAATTGTTATGAAATGTTGTTGTCATTTGCCTTGTTTTGCATATTTTGGGTAATTTTGAGGAATACTCATTTCTTATTTGTTTTCTTAGTATGAGTCCCTTTTTCCTTGGGACATGAATTGTTTGAACAAAAGATTTACCATTGTGGCCACATTTACATTTGATTGATGATTACCTTTGTTTTAGTTTTTTTTTATGAGGCATTTATTTTATTATCTTGCGAGTATGTTGCATTAAATGTATGGTTTGGTCATATCAGGGAGAGTTTCTATCAACCATCATGAGGAAATTAGAATATTACCCTCCCATTCCATCATGAGATATGATTCCCTTGAATCCCATGCAATAGGGAATACTTTGAATGTTGAACAAATATACCACAATCTCACACCATGCCAGAGACTTGAGGTAACGGTATTGAATGTGATAAGCCTATAAGGACTAGAAGCGAAAAGATAGGAAATGATATCTTGACTTAATACTCAACAAGTTTACCACACCAATAGTTGTGATGATAAATTTCTCGAATAGGACATAACCAAACAATACCATAACCACCAAGTGTCCACAGTTGAGTGGATTTTAATGTTAAAATTAAGTGGAAGAATCCTTAGAAAATTTTTCAAAGTTATCAATTTGTCATCGATAAGTCGATCTTAGCTATCGTCGTAGATCTTGTTAGTGCTAAGGCGAGTAAAAACTCAGATAGCCAGTAAGAACCTAATGAAAAGTATGGTAACAATGGTAAAAGAACAATTGCCCAAACAAGCCATAGTATATAAGATTATGAGTTATCAACATAAAAAATAATAATAAATAAAAGCTCTTCTATTACAGTCTATTAAAATAATAAACTTTAACTAGAATATTGATGAGGGATTAGAAATGAATAAACAAATAAATCACGAAAAAGTTTAAAGAGAAGCATTTAATTCTAAACCACCCCTCCATTAATAAGGTGGCAGTAATAGGTCATTGAAGTCTTTGTGATAAGATGTGACCATGTGCAAGGGAATCAAATGAGTATGTCACCTAAGGTACACCATAAGAGAAGATAGGTAGACAAGGACATTGATGTATTCTAGTAAATGACACCGTTTGGTCAAGTGATAGGGGTCGTGAGATTGTATAGTGGGCAGGACCTCAGTGGTATATGATAGAATCACCATCTAATATATCATTTAACACAAACTAACCCGAGGCTACCAAGAGACGAGGAAACTTGCACTAAACTGAACACCCTAAATATAAACAAGAGCCACCCTATCCATCTAGAAGAAGTTAGCCCACAAACACTTATGAGATGATTTATTTAATAAGAATCATTCCTCCATGGACTATGGAACAATGTTATCCAATCTATCTCTCAGATACATATAATGTGAAATGATCCTACGGAAAGGTTCCTGAGTGGGGGAAAAAAAAAAAAAAAAACTTATGCCAATCAAGGAACACCTTATATATATGACAACGAAAATGGTAGCCATAGTATAGAAGACTTCCAGGAGGAAGTCGAGAGCTAGGGGGGAGGATGTAAGACCCGTACAAGTACCTCATTTTAGATTTCACAAAAGGAATGTGATTAGGAGTTAATTAGAGTATGATGAACATTTGTGTTACTAGAAATTATTTATGAGATCCTATTGGAGCCTAAGCGGACTCTAGTAATGATAAGTGTAATAACCATGAAATAACTTTAGAAGGGATAACTAAGATCACTTGAAAATGAAACTCTCTAGGTTCAATCTAGGGACTTGATCAAAGATTTCTAGAATAGCTCCCTAGCCAAATTAGGAAGGATGAATTAACATATCCTCTTCAAGGGGGATAACATAATAAGACATATGATTACTTTTGAAACTTGTGTTTAAAGCACGATGACACACTTTTGGAAACATGCTAATAGATTGAGGAAATTAACCCTAGAAACTTACTCATAAACCCCTTGTAGGGTGATAAAGAGATATTGCTAGGAATGTCAATATGTCTAACTTGATGGACAATAGAAGTTCATAAGGCTGCATATTAGTGATTTTCACCTAAGACATGTGTACTGCAATTCATTTTATATGTTTTGATTGTTTAATGGATTATAGGAATGGTGACAGTATTTAGAATAGTAATTCATTATGTTGATATCCATATGATGGAATTATGATGTTTTGAATATGAATCAAATGAAAGTTGATTATATGTGTATTTAGATGAAAGTTAAATGAATATGACAGTGCAATGCTTCTTTTAGGGTAGTTAGAATGGAAATGCTTAGATGAAGTTAAATGTATATGTTATTGTGTATTATATGAAATTGGATTTATTCTGCACTTATTAGTATGTCCTTGTATATTATTTTATTGAGCTACTAATGTTTAAGTTGAGTGTGCAAGAAAGTTGAACCATGGAGATAAATGGGGGAAACAAGGTTCAATCTTATGTGAACACAGTGAAGCCAAGGTGAATCTTTGGAAGATTCAAAACCTCGTTGTATCGTGTTTATTTCGTAATGTGATTGTGCATGAGTGTAATAGTCAGGAAGTGTGATTAATTAGAGACATGTCATCGTGAAGTGTAAAGTGTTTTAATGTGTGTGTGGGTGTCATTTGACACTTGTAATGTTTATGTGTAAATGACATGTCCAATAGGATTCTTTGGCATGATGTCACTTAACCTGAGCCTAATTCTCATGACAAAATCAATTAACCCACCTTGGAGAGTGTTAGGAAGAGTCACCTTTGTGATGAAAATTCAAGTAGTGTTAGGAAGAGTCACCTTTGAAAAAAAATATATTGAAATTTATGAATGAGATGTAAATTGAAAATCTAAATTAAATGGTGAAAGACTGGTATATTCTATTGTTTGGGAGATATTAAAGTTTGTCAAAAAATATTCTATAAGTTTTAAATTCAAATGTAAAGACTCGAGAATCTTCAATAAAACAATATACTAGATGAAATTTTACATTTTTTTTGTAAATATTCTAATTTAATATTATAATAACAATTCATATGTATAAGTAAAATGTGTTAGTTTTAGAGGAAAGAGCCTATAGTACAATGGTAACTTGTGAGTCTCTTATCGTGGAGGTCTTAGGTTCGAGTATACTTGAGCTTAACATATAATAATAATTAATCTTAACAAATAATAATTAGCCTAGGCTTCAACCAATTGCATATCAATAAAAAAATTTATCTGACATTCACTATGGCACAAGTAATATTAGCTTTTATTGCCAAAGACACCCACAAAATTAAGAAAAATGTTCCTTGTGTGGGACACTAGACCAAATATGTGGTCCACAACAAATCTTCGTATTTTTTGAAGAATATTCTATGGTGTCATTAATAATTCTAGATCCAAAAAAAAAAATGTAGCTTTGAAAAATATTTTCAATTATATTTTTAGATAAGATGAAAGAAGATTAAAAATTGTTAGCTTAGATATATACTATGATATATTTTTAATTTCTTATTGGATAGGGTGGAGATAATAGAGCTTTAGAGCTTGAGGCATGGAAAAACATGGCTTATATTTATACAAGTCTAGGGAAATGGAATGAGAGGGATCTATGTTTGGATAGAGCTAAAGGTGCGAAGTTACATTCTTACATAAGTTGGCATGCTAGAGGTGAACTATCAATAAAAACTTAGCTATTTTATTACTGACTTGTATTCTTGGAGAGAATGATATGAACATCCTTCTACTAGAAAATTATATTTTTTAAATTTGCTACTCAAATATTAATGCTAAAATGAATTAAGAAAAAGTAATGGATATAAATACATTCTAAAATCAAATTAAGTCTACACATACATGTTTGGAAATTTATTTGGTAGCAATATGCATGGAAAATACTCATGAAAACTTGAATAATGAATGGAAATCCCTCAATTTGACCAAACATGTGTGAGAACACGATAGACCTCAAAAACTAAATCTATTAGCACCTCAAGTAAAATTGTGTCTACATATCATAGCCATGAAATTAAATGCTCCCCACACAATGAAAAGGGCATATAAGTGGTTTCTATATATAGAAGACACATTATTACATTTTTTCACAAGTTACTAAAGATAAATTATCTCCAACATTGGTTCTTCTATCACTTTGAGTTGTAATTATCTATCTCCTAAACCTTAAGAGGTAGTTTATTGGCTACATATTCATAAAATTTAGTTCATCTAATTTATATTAGACAGGGTTGCATTTAAATGAATTCTTTAATTGATGGTCTTCATATTTTCTGAGATCACACATGAATAAATTTGATAATTAATACAGAGATTGAAACCATTACAAAATATTTAATCATAACATTAAGCTCTCTTGGAATAAATTTTGATGGATTATATGTAAAATTAAATTATACATATGATTATCTATCTTACTTAGATGCTATGGAACTCTTTTAATGCAACTATCTCTTCCGTAGTTGGAAATACCTATCAAAGAAGAAGACACAATCTAAATTAGCCATCCTATTGAATGAAGTAGAGAATGAGGAGGAGAGCCAAGAATAAATTAAGGCTCAATTGAATGGATTGTGGATGAGAATGGTGAAAATACTACTAGATGGAGACTATTTTTCAGAGCCATAGCAAATTGACTTGAAGGTGATCAAGAACAACACTCAAATTATCATAGTAAGGTACAATAGTACATTATGGAGCATCATTTAGATTTTGAGCCTTTATTTTGTCAAAAAGATGGCATGTTTTGAATGATATTATAAAAAAAATGGCTGAAGATGGAACTTGGGTAGACCATTATGAAATTTATTCTGCCTCAATGGTGACTCAAAAAAACATTCCCATGCACCATTTGAAGGGACAAGTATCCAAATCTACATTTTTATAGGTTAGATACTTCCACAATCCATCTCTAGTATCATGACATAAACTAGTACAATAGTTTATAATTCAATATTAATAAATGTCAATGTTCAAGACTCTAGAACCCATTCTTTCAGAGGAGGATAATAAAAGTACAAGCCATTTTTTCGAAGAGCCTATAAAGAGCTTTATTGATGGAAAGAGATGCAAAGATATCGGCAAAAATTGTGAAGAAGATAAACTATTGAAAATATAGGATGAACCTTGACAAAGGAAAATTATAATATGGTGTATTCAATGGGTACCAAGGAAGATAAAATAATAGAGATAATGGTCAATCTTTTACTTTTCACACAAAATGTTATGATCAAACTTTCCATCTCAGCACTATGGTAAAAACATTTGATATATAAAAATTTATCAACATAACTCTTGCACCCTTCAAAGGTGCAAGTTCTAGCATAGTTATTTTCTCACAACAAATTTAATGAAATATAGGAATGATGGGGTGACATCCCTAGTTGAAAATTAAAAATTAAAAATCTATGCCAAATAAGTGAAGATTGAGTAAAGTAAATGACAAATTATCTAATTTAGATCCCCTCTTTTCCTCCAAGTTTTCCCCTCATAGATAGATGTGCAAAATACTCCATTTTTCAGCAAGACACATGCCCTACATAAAAAATAGTCACTCAAACAAATGTCTCACATGCATGAGTTGTTAGCAAATTTATAACATTAAATTTATCGTCAATTGTATTAATCCTACATAACAAGATTAGTTATTCATACATAAATGCTCTTTTGATATGCACTCTTAGAATTCTATTTATTCATTTACCTTTTTCAATCTGATAGGATTTATAGATGAGGGTTGTCCATCTTTAACATTTTTGATCCATGAGTTGATTTTGCAATGAGAGTAATTTCTCAAAAATCCTAACAATCAAGAAGATTGAATAGTGTATCTACATGGTAGTTGACCAGGCATGAAATATTGTCATGAAAGATCATGAATATGATCTTGCTAAGTTGCAAAAATTTCAAATGCTAGAAAACTTGATATCCATCAAGAAGGAAAAGAATTTTACTTGTAAGTTTGGATCACTTATTATGTGCATTTTCTTTTATGTTCAAAAATATTTTCTTGGTATTGGCAATGCTATTTGGGAAAAAGGTAAACTGTAACAAGAAAAATTAGTGAATACATAAATCAGCTAGGAGAAAATTTTGAAAATTTCATGGGCACATATTTGAAGAATTCAAACAAAGAATGAAGATGAGGATGAGAATACTAGAAGAATTTGGTCATTAACTACTATAATGATGTATTCTTTTTAGTGGAAATAGATAAGACATTTGTGCAGGGATTAAAGCCAAAAAAAGCATCGCTAAAAGCATTTGATTATTAAATTGATAGTGAAATTGTGAGTACAAATATTGTTGAACTACTAAAAGAGGAGATTGATAACGAAGAAGAAGCTTTTGAAAAGTATTAAGAGGTTAAGGAAAGAATCACTATTGATAGCAAAATAGCTTCTAAAGAGAAGAAAATAAACAAGATGATTGAAGACCTAGAAGAAAAACCAAGCACACAAAGCAAGGGTAAGGAACCTTTTCAGCTCACACAAGGCCTTGGAGGCAACAAGAAAGAGGAAGAAGGAGTTAAAGGTAAAACTCTAGTTTTTGTTACACCATCCACCAAGAAGGCTAAATTTATTAAGCCTAAAGAAGATAGTGGTGGTGCCTCTCTCTCCTCTACCCCCAACCAAACCAAGGACTAGGGTAGCAGTAACAAGTGTTGAGCCATTTGCAAAGAAAGGGGTAGTAAAGATTACTAAACAAAGTAGCTCTAAGAGAATAATATTGGTCAAGAAGAAAGTGAGTGAAAAAGAGGATGTAGAGAGAATATAATAAGATGAATTGGCCATATACCTAGAAGATAAATGATCATTGATGAGGTATGTGACAACCTAAAAATCTCTATAGAGGCTTATGCAGTTTTATATTTGTAAAATATGACACATTGGATAATGCTGATATAATTAAAGTTAAGGAGGCCATGGTAGATATGATGCAAATAATAAATTGGATCCTAATGAAGTAGAGAAGAAAAATCCTATTGATTTGTACAATAGATTAGAGAAAAGATGGCAATAGAAATTGACAGAAGAGAAAGACATCAGAGAAGGAACATTAGCCAAGGTTATGCTGATTTATCAAAGGAGTAGAAGGAATTTTTTTTGGAGAATTATAGGAATCAATTCATTCCTAAACTAAGAATTTTATGATTTTACAAAATAATATTGAAGTTGTAGTTCAAAAAAATGGGTTGTTGTGGAAAAGTAGTTTTGGCCTTTGTACTAAAGTAGTGGAATCAAATAAAGAAATTGAGACAGTGACAATTAAAGATGACCAAAGTAATGAAGTGAGTTCAGGTGTGTCAAGTCTGCAAGGTAGCATTTCATCTATTCATGTTGTCACCCATGATACTCCAGATGTTGAGTAATAGAAGTCCTTAGATGTAGATAAAGAGAATCAAGAGGTAGAGGAATCAAATAAAGACACAAGTGTAGACATTTCTGCCAAAGGTCAAGAAGGAACAAATGTATGAGGACCTCAAATTGAGGAAAATACGTTTGTACTAAGTGCTACTATTGTCATCTCAAGAATTAATATTCAAGCTAGATTGAGTGGTGACACCCTCTCACCAACTCTAAAATCAGTGTCAAGTATAAAGACTCCCTCACTAAGTAAAGGAAAAACAATAAAGGATAGCTCTCTAGATATTCAAGTTAGTCTAGATGAAGTTATTGAGATGCCAAAATGGGATTTGGCAAATCTCACTCTTGAGCAAAAACATTTTTGTAGGAAATTTTGGTGAGAGAGAAGAAATAGGTAGAGATGAGAAGAGAGCATCAACAAAGATAGGTGTTGCATGCAATAAATGATATTATTTTTTATGCATTTGATATCCAAAATTTTGATTGGAAAACCCCAATTATTTACTAGCTTGTACATATAGTTGAACAAATAAATGCTGGAAACATAGAAGGAAATGAAAAAATGATGGCTTGATTAGCTTAGAATTTTTATAATATGGTTCTAGAGAAAGTCTCAACAACCATTGCTAAGAAAATAAATAAATTATAGGGATGCATATAGAATAGAGAAGAACTTATTCAAAATGCGGAACATTTGTACAATATTTTGTTTGATGTGCCAAGATTCACAAGTAATCTTTAGGAAATCATCTGGCAGATTCGAGCTAACATGTAGAAAATAAGAAGCACCATTTCACAATCAACTAAATCCATCTCAAGACATTACAAAAAATTATTATTTTTTGAAGGAAAATTAGCCAAGCTTTAGACAACTGATAGCAACATAAGGTCAAAATTAATTTCTATCCAATCTATGTTGATACCTCATTTGGAGGTTATGCAATGAGAATTGAAGTCAACAAAAGATCTTATTCAAGAGGATCACAATATTTTAGTTACTAATAGTTTGATTGATTTGGCAGCTTGATTGGAGTTACAAAATCACATTTTGGAGTTGAGTACAACTACTTGGGACCATGCACTTGCTATGATTAAATATCTTCACAAACTATTCATTGAAAAATATGTTTTGATTCTACCCATTCAACCCCAACGAAAGCCATGAGTGACAAAAAAGGTGGAAACACAATGATGAAGGGGGAAATAAAAGGATTAAATAAAGTGATGAATTGGTTAATGATGACTACAAAAGGACATGTAAGATTAGAAGAGTTAGAATCAAAAGTCAAAAATCAAAAGTTTAGAAGACAAATAGGGTATGACATTGAAATAGTCAGATTACTTAGAGTCATGTACATATATGTATTGTTATGTTGATTCACTATTCATTGTTTACTTATTTGGCAAAAGTTTTGTAGTTCTATAAGAAACAAGTCATAGGATTACGGAGAGTACTCATATTACCATTGTACCAATGCAATCATGACAAAGTATTTTTGTCACTAATGTCAAAGCGAGAGATTGTTGGCATCTCTAACTATTGTTGTCTATCAATATCACAAACTTAGTCATATGCTAGGCAAAGTCAGATAATCATCACTATGACCAAGAAACTCTATATAGGATGATTCATATTAAGAATTGTAAATAAACATGTATATGTTGAGCTCTATACGAGTCATGCACGTCTTTGGTTCCTAAGATTTTTTAGTATAATTCGCACCTAATGATTGTTGAGTAGTTTGAACATATTGAAGCTGAGTTACACAAAAATTGTTGAGTATAATAGAGACTAAGTAACAATTCTGTGTACAATGAATGTTGAGTATTAGAGATATTAAGTACTGAGCAACTCGTAATTGAGATTCAAGTTAAGAATGATGCAAACATTAAGGTCAACTATTTTAGGTTCACATGGACAAGAAATTTAATATTTGTAGAGGTTTTTATAGAGGCTATTATGCCATTTATGACATGGATTACAAATTCCTATGATAAATGTTCAACCAATTAGATGAAGAGGTGAAAAGGAAAGCATCTCGAAAACTCTTTAAGAAATATTTAAATAGAGAAGACCAAACCCTATTCAAAAATAGGATATGATGTGGTGACAAGAGTGAGTAAGCTATTCATGCGATCATAGAGAAGATCAAGTGTGATAGTGAAAACATTGTAGAAGAGGAAAAATAGTTCATTTACTAAAGAATAGAGGAAGTGGCCTTATCAAGCAATGAATGATAGTAAAGATATATCAGATTAGAGATTGGATTAGGTTGAAGAGAGGAAATCTAAAACCCTCTTTTCAGAGAAGACTAAAGGTCAGATATTGAATCAATTTTAATAAATCAAGTTAGGGGTAATCTCTTAATAGATCTTTTTGTATCTCTTAACCAAGTCATTAAATTTTTGTAAGTGTAAAATCCTCTCAAATGGTAAGACCTAATAGTCTTAATAGCCTTTAACATGGTAGACCCCTCATAAGGTAGATAATTATTGTCATGCCCTAAATTTACAAGGTAAAAACACGACCAATTTTTTTTTTTGAAGATAATCGTAGGTGGTTGACACTTTATAATAGAGGAGTTGTTTACTAACACTACTCTTATGGCAATGTTCTGACTTCGAGGCTAAACATATCCTAGTCCTAGTCAGGGTCTTAGATAATACGAGAACACGTTGCAAAGGCTTAAGTCAATTTTATACAAGAAAGTCCATTTTTGAGTTATCAAATATTTTAGTAATGAAACATGATAAGGGTTCTAGACCAAAATATATAGATGATCTTATACACATTAATAGCATGACCTAGTTGGTACACATCTGATTGAAGGGTAGTAACAGGGAATCAAGAATAATATGTTAAGATATGAACATTCTTAGTTACTAAATGTCTTGGTTTAATTAGGTTTTTAATCTACTAGACAATGTCATAACAGGAATTGTGTAGTGGAATTCACAACTTGGCAAATTGTTATCTGAGCATGGTTCCTGACCCTACTTGCGATCAAATACTTTATTGGAAGTCTTACATTTTCTCATTACATCAAATTCTAATAGTTTTTAATGACATACTATCTACATATTATTAGTAATTAATTAAGGTTATCACTTTAGCCGTCACTAATACTTATTTTGTGCATTCTAATTTAATTTCTTCCTCATGCCAATCATCCATATTGTATTACTACTTCAACTAAGTCATTCATCCATCACTAAATACTTACTATTAAATTTTTACTAACAATCGACTTTACATTAATTATTTTATCTTATTATTTATTTATTTTTTATTATTTTTGGTTTTTTTAAATTTTTTTCTTCATATAATAACTTAGCCTCCAATTTATTATTACATCATTTTTAGATAATATTAAGTTTATCTTCAATTCAATTCCAACACCCCAAACATTATTGTCTACCTCATTAGATCAGTTAAAAAACCTACATGATAATTTAAGTCCTAAATAAATATTAAATTTCAACTTAATTATTTAAATTAACACCCTAATCATATTGCTTTTTAAATAATCTTATAATTATATGATAAAACATCCTACTCACCTCCTAACCCTTTATTCATAAAATTAAGTGTCTAATCCAAAACACAATTAACATTATCAAAATTCTAACTCATCCACAACTAATTTAAAAGTTCTTGACCTAAAGCTATACTACACCCCAACATTATTAAATCCTTAAATCCCCTACTAACAGCCACTAACATCTCTTCTAAACATCTTACTAATAATCTTTACCCTAATCTAACACTATATGCTAATTACATCCCTTAACATTCCTATTTACTCCATAACTCAATTCCTATGCCAAGGAACCTAAGAACTTAGGAAGGTGAATCACCTTTTATTCCAATTCATGAAGGAGACTGTTCTCTATCCTAGGCACCTAGGTCCTCTCTCCCCAAGGTGATTTGAAAGGGAAACACTTAATAATTTTAGAGAATATACAACTATTTTGCCTTACCTATGTTATCATAGGTTAGCATGCCTAACAAGGAGGAAGAGGGTTCTCTAACTTTGTGTCAGAACCAAGACAACATTCATGCTTTTAAACATATGATCATAAGGAGGGATACACTTAGGAAAGGTGGGACCAAGTTTTGAGTGTAGTGCCTTTTTACTATTTGCAACAAACTTTATCTCCCATGAGATGATGCATCTAGGGAACAACTTCAAGCAAGTGGATGTGGTCTTCCTATGTAGTTTAAGTTGAGCAATTTAAAACCACTTGGGACATTCCCCAAGATTCTCCCCACTTCTTCCTAGGTGTGGATGAGTGTGTGTTTAAGTCTTCTACTTAATACATCTTTCCCAAAAGTAGGCACCTAGGGGAAATGACTATCCCATGTTAGTACATGGTAGGATTTCTTCCATTTGATAATGCACTCAACCAAATGTAAGGCTGCCTAGTGGGGACCACAACCCGCCTTTTTCTTAGAAGTTCTAAGAGTTTGCACATGATTTAGGGTACACCTAGATAAAGAGATTTAGTTGGTAGATATATATACATGTCACCTTTATTTATTTATTTATTTGGCTTAGTTCAAGTTTTAGAATTATATATAATTTCCTCTTGATTTTATTTATTTATTTATTTATATCTTTGATGTGGTGTGATAGTGATTTGAAGTCACACGATTCTTATGAGTCTCTTATTTTGCAACTAATAGATCAGGTGCTCGTTATTTTAAAGTATTCACGTTGGGATAAAAGCTATTTTATTAATATTTGATGTACTAGATTCTAAGAATATCCTGCTTAATATTTTATTGCTCTGTATTATGGGGAAAGATTTACTTTCTTTCCCTATACATTTTCCAGAGAGCATGATATGCTCCTAAAACAAGTTTCTTCTCATAGAATTTGACCATGTATTGTATTATTTGAATTATTTTCTCTTTGCAACTAAGTTGTTCTAACCTCAATGTAAAATCAAATGAAATGGATCTATTATAATTTATTAGAATAACTACTTATCATATGAATTTTATTTAATAAGTAAATCTATTCTATCAGTAAGGGAACTTGAAAATATATTTCTTATAGAATTAATGGCATCTTATAATTTTTTTCATTTTTTTAAATGAACAATATTTTGGAAGTGTACTCACTCATGATTCCAAAATGAATAGGATACAAACAATGCAGATTTATTACATCAACAAATGCTATATCTTATAACATGGGTTTCTTTTACACTCCATTGATAAATATTAAGATTGTCAACCATCCCATTACATTGCAACTAAATGCATGACCTTCAATTTTGCAATATTAATTATGTAGGACAATATCCAAATTCCTTTATTCCCTTCATGGATGCATCTCTCACAAAACTAGACCTAAAATTAAGACTCCACTTTTGCAATACAATACACAAATCACAAAATTGAAGGTTTCATCTTTACAATGTAATATTCTACCATATAGAGAAAGAATCTGTCCTTTCAAATGCATTATGTTCTAACACACCCCTTCCTTGCTACCATGCAATCCATTCCTTGAAACAATACAAAAAGATGAAGAGAGATTCTCCATAACATGCACAATGCACAAAGACAAGTTTCCTCCCTCAAGAACATCCTAAGATGACCATTCCAAGCTTGTTTGCATTGCTCCCATGAGCTCAGATCTGCAAATACATCACAACTAAATAACATGAACCATGGGTTCTTTCCACCCAACCATAGGCCTGCACAAAACCACCCTTGTGCTAGGGGAACAAGCCTCAAAGAAAATTCACATACAAACTTGCACATGCATAAACATTACATTTTAGAACTTGAAAAATTCCCTCCCAAGGATTTTTCACAATGGTTCACAAATGGAACCATAAACATAGGGTGAAGGTATGCTTTTAAAATGGAAACTTTCCATATCAAACAATAACTACAATAAAAAAATTTCATGCCCTTTTAGGGCTACCATAAATCAAAAAAATTTATGCCCTTTTGGGGCTTTCACAAATCATCCTCGAAACCCATTACCATTAGTTGTAGCCTCCATGAAACCCATACTCCATAAAATTTCTCTCTATACCATACCTCCCTTATCACCCCCAGCAAGATATGAATGGCTATGGCACACAATGGAGCCCATACTCCAAGGTTCTAAAATACATTGCCAAGCCCAACTAGGCCCTTCACCTGAACTTCTCTTCCCTTCCCAAAGGGTGAGTGAATCCCTCACACCCATAACAACAATCATACACAAATCATGGAATTCAAGAAAATTAAAAATGAGAGGACAATGAAAAACCAAACTCCATGCTCATCACAACACAGTACAACACGACAAGATACAAAATGATATTGCATGATTATTCTTACAATGGCATTCTCCTTACCTACATACTCATGAATGCAATACCGAGATTCAACTTCAAAATGGAAGAAAACTAACTACATGGTAAGAACACCAACCTTGAATCCCTTTGTAAAATGGAAAAGAAAGGTTGTAGAAGAGCTCCCTCCAAGCTTTCAAACTCTAAGTGTCTCTAAAGTTAGAGAGTGGGTAGACAACCCACTAATTTCCTCCCAAGCTCTCTAAAAGGCCTCCATCTTCTCACCCAGCTAAAAATGGCCCAAACAAGAAGCCTCTCTTTTCTTACATCCTTGCCCCTTTCAAAATTTGTAACCTTGACTAGGTGAAGAAAACATGTGAACTTTTCAATTTCGAAATTCTAAGAAAGTGACATGTTTGAAGGATTCCCAAGGTCACCTAGGTCTACTAAAGGTTAGATTTAGACCCCCAACCCATACTATTATCATGTGGGCACTTAATTTTCACCATGGTAACCCCCTAGGACCACTTTTTGATCCCCAAAAGTTAATAGGAAGTTTGAATTCGAACTTCAATGGATATGGACTTATCCTAACACTTTTAAATGTGAGGTTAAGTTGGATACTATGTTGGGGTTATGTTTAGGTTAGATTACTTTCCCAAAACCCTAAATGCCAAGTCATTTCCATGTGGACAAAACAAGTGTCAAGTGACACAACACAACATATTATATTTAAAATGACCCTTCTCCAATTATACATGCACTCAACTATCACCCACATACCATTCACATTTTGAAATAAAACACATTACAAGGAGGTCTAAACCCTTCCACAAATCCAACCTCAGCCATGTCATGTTTCACATGGGTTTGAGTCTTGGTCCCCTGCTAAATCCCATGGTCAAATTCCTAAACACTAAACTCGAGCATTAGTAGTCTAAGAAAATCATATAAGAAATATATAAACAAGTACAATAAATCACTTCAATATTCAACATTAGGCTTACATATTTTACCATTTCCAATTAACCTTCCCTTTTAAATCATTTTCCTATAAAACAATCAAAATATTAAAATACCAATCCTTGCATATCACATTGATTCTTATGTAACATTGTTATATTAATATTCTAAACAACCTCCTAATCTATCATAGTGATGAAATATGGAATTCATGATTATTAAGTTGCAAGGCATGTGAGTGGGGTTCGTTTGCATATCTAGATCTATCCTTTGGCACTAATTTTCATTTGAACATTACAATTCAATATTAAGTATTTCTAAATTTTAGTTTCCATTAAAGAAATTGAAATAATTTAGAACATGAAATGAAATCATTAGATATATCAATTAGGTCCTAATATGTAGACATAAGTGCGAACCATCAAAATGCAGGTATTAAAATGACATAAACCTATAGTCTCAAAAGTATATCAAAACATCAAATTAGAAGTACCATAATGCAATTATGTCATCAATACTATGGAAGATTGGGTGAGGCCTCACAATTAGATATGGTCAATTATTATAACCCTAACATGTTAACTTTATTACTGTTGTAGTGAATATTTGTGGATGTCACCCCTACCCCAACTTTACCTTCACTTTAGAGGGTTTCTAGGTAACCAAATCTTTGTGTTATGTACTTACATTTCATGCAAGTTATTGATAGATTAGATCCACATACTACAATATGATTTTGAAAGTTATGTTACGCATGCATTAGATATGAGATGGTACATATGGTGAATGCACTAAAGTATTGTTAAAAGTGAAAAAGTGTTGCAGATCTTGATTAACCCCCCTAAGTATTTTATTTTCTCAATTAAGACTTCCAATAATTGGTATTAGAGCTAAGGTTCTCTTGGAAGTTGAGATCTTGGAGATGGAGGTTTATAAATTGGGAAAAGTTATTGACAACTAGGTGATTGACATCCTACTCATATTGCATCAACTTGAGGTAGCAATATAGGAACTGAAGAAATCCTTAAAAAGGAGGAAGGACTTGGCCATTCAACTAAATGAGTTGAAATATGAAGAATATGATACTTGAAAGGACTATTTGGAACTATAAATTCAAATGAGAGTGATGTAGCAATTGCATATCTACTAGAAAAGAATAGTATCATGAATGAAGAAATCAAAGGACTAAAAAGGGAACATGAGATCTAGTTTGTAAGGCTATGTGAAGTGACTGAACAAAAGAAGAAAGCTAAAGAAGACAAGGTTATTGCTGAAGAAGAAAAAAGGAAAATAACAATTAAACTTGAAGAAAGGACATCTAATGTGCAATACCTTACAAATACTGAATTGGACATGTTGAATTAACTAAGGCTTTCAAATCAGGAGTTGAACATAAATGAAATAGAAATAGAAATCCTAAGATCATAGAATGACTCATCAAGGAATGAACTGAAGACTGAGAAAAAAATTGTGGAAAAATTGAACAAGCCAAAGAAAGCAATAAAATACTTTGAATAACTAATGATATCATCTAGAAGCACTTTTGAATCAAGTCATACAAAACAAAATTCATCTACTAAGCAAGGAGAATCATCCAAGAGTAGAGAGATAAGAAATGCAAAGACAAAATGAAAGCCTATATGTTATCATTGTGGAAAAATTGGTCATACTGCAAACATTTGTAGGAGAAAAAATGGTATGCAAAACCCTAAACCTAAGTTTACTACTTATTATTTTAACTACAAGAAGCAAGAACATCAAATACATGAATACAAATCAAGAATGAACAACATACCTACTAGAACTAGATTTGACAGTTATTTCTATAATTATCAAGAGTTTGGACACAAAGAATATGAATGCAGATCATAGACAAGGCCCTATTAGACTAACAAAATGAAGAATTATGCACCTAACAGTTTATGTTCCAAATGTCACAAGTTTGGGCATTCAAGCAAACATTTTAGGACCCAAGTACTACCATCAAATCATAATCACACAAAGGGTAAAGGAAAAGTGGAAATTGAAAAGATAAGGAAGGAGATGAACCTAACCTAGAAGAAGAAGGCAAAATATAGAAACAGTGGAATAAATGGAGTTGAGATCACCCAATCCAATGGAGAAGATGATCATATCATCTCAAACTAAAAAATAAAGGTATGTAAAGAACTACATAGTTAAATGATATATCTTACATCAGTGCTAAACATAAGATGAGCTAAAGATCATATCTCCATATGTAAAGAACATAGTATTGATTTTAGAGTTATCACAAAGATCACAATAAGGTATAAATTTATTTTTCCTAGAATGGATGACATAATGTGTTATTTTGTTTGAACAAAGTGTTTTATCAAGATTGATTTCAAGAGTAATTATCATCATATCAAAATTAGAGGTGATAAATGCAAGACTACATTAAAGAATAACAAGGGTTTGTATGAATGTATGGTTACCCTAACACATTTGTGGTAGTTTTCTGATGAGAATTCAACAAAATTATGACTGCCAAATGATAACATTCTGATAAATTTTGAAAAAGACAATCATCG
This sequence comes from Cupressus sempervirens, assembly GCA_028749045.1. Classification (NCBI taxonomy): domain Eukaryota; kingdom Viridiplantae; phylum Streptophyta; class Pinopsida; order Cupressales; family Cupressaceae; genus Cupressus; species Cupressus sempervirens. The sequence continues at coordinate 784,639,307 of CM053785.1, read as the reverse complement.
ATAAAATTTTACTAGAATGATTGGAAAACACACGTGTTACAATTCTAGCAATTGCAGTGTCAAAAATAATGAGTATGTAGTGGATAGTTTAGGTCATCAAAAAAGTGAAAAATATTGGCTAGATTTTGTTAGATTTTTGACAAATGAATCCAACATAGGCACTGACAAGGTTATTGTTCTTGTGAAGAAAAATAATCATCAAAATTCTAACAAAATAACCAAACACATGCACTAATGAGAGTGTTCTAATTGTCATAAAAAAAATTGAGGTACAATAGTCTCATTGGTGCCTATGTAGGGGTTTGTCGATATTGTGACAAACCCCAAAATTTATATTAAAAAAAAGATAGTAATGAATTAGTTTGATGCAATAAAGATGATCAATAATTGAAAGATATTTCAAATTGAGAGAATCATATCTTAGTGCAATAGTTGATGAGATTAGAAAATCATTGATAAATAGCTTTCTCATTCATTCTTTTGGATATACAAGTTTTATTTAGTAGCCTTTATTTTTAATTATTTAGATCTATATAAGAATTAAGTATAGATGATGATATCCACCTATGAAAGATCTAATAACTAGGTTGGAGAGGTGGAACAAGAGGATGTGATATCCATCATTGTGTACCTCTCACTCATGTCAATGTCTCATCCAACAAATTTAACTTGGAGGAAAACTCCTAAGGGAAGGAAAACCATTGTTAGATAAAAATAATCATGACACTAGATTAGATACCAGATAATAGCTTTCTAAGGTGTAAAAGCATGGCATGAAAAGATTTTTCTTTTGAATATTGGAGTGGTTGAATGTAAATAATCTATTGTATGTGCATACATTCTTTATCAAAAAGTTGTCATGCTAGTCCACAAAAAGCTCAGTAAATCGCACACATCCTCAAGTTGGAGAGATTTTCCTATGAAGCTACTTGAGGGAATGATTGTTAGTCAGTTATGTTTGTATGTTTCAAAAATAAATAAAGATCAAATTTTAACCACTTTTAGTAACATAATTGTCAAGAACTTTATTTGCATAAAATTCCAAAGGATTTGAAACATAGGGAAGCATAAGAAAGTTGTGCTTTTGTGTCAATGATTCCATTTTTAATAGAATTTTTGTTCTTATTTAGATTTTGAATGTAGTGGAAATCTCTTAGAAGCCTGTAGAAAATCATGATGGTCTTCTTCAAAAGGTGAAAATAGGGAAGGGAAACTTGTAATTTGACAAGTGCAAGAAATTAGGACTAAAAGATTTAAAAATGTTTTAATGGGTTGATCTAGATTGAGATGGAAATAGATCATTTAATGGTGCACTTATAAATAAATTCATGTAAGTAAAAGTGGAAGAAAAAACATGCATCAACCTTGCTCAATATATATTGGAAATGTGAGCTTTGTATCATCATTACATACAATGGATTCATTTAGATTATTGTTCCAATGACTTAGTTATGGACTTAAAGTCATGTGAGTATAACTAAAATAAAATACATGCATTAGTGTTGCTTTGTATTTTCTAGAAATGAGATTTATATTGGAGTTACATACTACTACATTTTTAAAATGATTTTACTTTTTAAACATTTATAACCATAATGGATATTAGAGACAAATAAAGATAAGGAGAGCTTGATGATTAAAGGTTAAAACTTTGAAGTATAACTGATAATGTAATGGTAGCAATTGGCTTATAAATGGAATTTTATGTATGATTACTTTATTAATAGTTTTATGTATGTATCTAGTTAAGGTAACTTGGGTGACACTTATTTGACCCTTAATGCCAACCAAAAAAAATGAAAGGAAAGTATACAGTAGGGTCTTCACATTCTAAATTAAAAGATGAAGGGGCCTAATTGTATTTCGTGGATGAGTTGCAAATTATTAACACCACCACTTCAACTCCCTAAATCTAATCTCCAACATTTTATTAGAAAACTCTAGCCCCATTTCTACCAATGTCTAATTTTATTAATCAATACTACTCCACCTATCAAATCATAATATTGTGGTTATTATGTCATTCACTCAAACAAACAAACACTAGATGATTATACCCAAAGCTAAAGTTGAGAGGATATCGTTAAAAAATGAACTAATTAGGGAAGTGACCAATGATGGTTCCAAACTCAATTTTACAACCCCACTAAATTCTCTTAATAATTTCACCTCTAGACTCTACTCAATATTTTTTTACACATAGGGATACATGTCATCCCCAACCCCAACCCTCATCTTCCTTGTCCAACCTTCTTCATTTCCCATACATCAACCTTAGTCTTATAAAATCCATATTCCTTGAAGAGGGATTTATTATTTAACTATGAAAGGATTTCCTCCTCTTATCACCAAGGAACTATTGTTTAGGTAGTATCTTGTGGTCCAATAACCCATGATGGATGTAATCTAGATCCCTTCCCTAAGAGACATACCCTATATAATCTTAATCATTACCATAGGATAATCATGCTTGTGCTTTTTTTATAATAGGTAACACTTAATTTACATTCATCCTTATAAAATGCACAAATTAGTACTAGAATTGTGAAGGTATTATCTTCTCCCATCTTGGATAAATTAGATTAAGTAGTCTCATCTTTGAAAACATTTATATCATGGAGTTGTTAGAAGTTAAGAGTTGATAACATTAGATTGGATTTTCAACATAATGTGTTTTGGAATAAGATAGGTTTTTACATACAAATTATAATAAAGGAATTCAAAGTTCATCTTGGCTAAGCACTCTAGTTATCTATGGTCAATGCTGTTTTTTATTAGATAAGAAAAAAAAAGGTGTTGAACTTGTTACAATCAAAATCCCCAAGGAATAAGTTATGTAAGCCAATATTAGACTAATACAAGTTGTAAGACAACCCATTTATATTATATTTTTATATCTATAAAAAATTTCACAATAAGAGTGGGTAAAATGTAATGTTAGATCATCACTATCAATCACTAAGACACATCACCAAATCATGACTAGTTCAACTAAACCATTTGAACTTCAACATTATTCATTGGTCATCAACTTACCATCACTCAAGAACATAATAAAATTCAACTTATTCAACAACTATGTCACTTATTCATCTATCACCTATGTTTACACTTATCATGTCAATGAGTTATGATCATAACTACATAATTTGAATAATGATATTTATTGTCTCTTGTGATCTCTTTACTTGACTCTTTATACATTTAATAAACTAATAAAATCACCCATCACTTGTCACTAAGTATTTTAGTAGTTGAACTATCAATAGAATAAATCATACCTCTCTTCACTTCATATAATGGACCTTTAGAGACATCCATGATTCATTCATAAGGATCACTACCACTAAGACTCATTGCAACACCTTGTTCAACATTATTGTTGATTGATGGAAGTATAGACATTATAACAAGATATCAAGAGGGGAGGGAGTTGTGGGGGGGGGCGGATGGTGGGTGGGTGAATCAAAATCTTAAGCATTTTTTCTTTTCAATAATTTATTCACACTTTTACCAGATCTCTTGTACATATGAAACTTGTAAGAGCAAACCTATTGTAACATGTAAATCTAATTTATCATATGCATTAAAATAAACACATCACACAATATTTGTTACCTAGAAACCCTCCAAGGTGAAGGTAAAATTGGGGTGGGGATGACACCCATAAATCTTCACTACTACAGTAATAAAGTAAACATGTTAGGATTACAATGTTAGATCATAATATATGATCTATCCTATGAGGATTTGAGACTGTTGGATCTCACCTTGTTAGAGGATTTAACACATCTGATAAAGTAAGGACTCTATTAGGAGATTTACAAAGATCTATTAAGACAACTTTGTGAAGAGATTTACCCTAATTAAAGTTGATTAAAAATGATTAAGTACCTGACTCTTGGTATTCTCTATAAGATGATTTTGAGTCTTCTTCTTCCAAATTGATCCTCTCTTCTGATTTGATAAAACTTTCTTCCCTTTCACTACTCTGATTAGGTTGCTTTCTCTGTTAAATGATAACATACCACTTCCACTGACTTCTAATCTAATCTTGTCCCTTCACTTCACCATTCACATATCACTCCATGTCTATAAAATTGTTCACATCACTTTTCATACATATAATTTAGATTCCTTGCTCATTCACCTTTTATCTAGGTTAAAAGATTCTTTATTTAAAGAGTTTGGTAAAGAATTTTCTAGATCCTTCCATACTGTACCTCTTCATCTGAATCGTTGATAAAAAAACATAGGGATCTATGATCCACATCATAAATGCATAAACTCTTTGTAAAAACTTCTGCAAATACTAAATGTTCCTTGTTGGCTTGAAAATGATTTACCTCAAAATTTGTACCATTTCTAACTTTTATGTAAACTCTATATTTCTTGACCTTTACTAGTGTTTTTTGATAATTGGCATTGCTGACACTCAATCTATATTGTGCTTGAGGCATACTATGTAACTCAATAGTTATATGCTTGAACTTCTCTATAGGTTGAGCTCGGCTTATATAGGAAATCCTTGGTGACCACACACTTACTGATGTAGCACATCGATCTCAATTCATAAAGAACTTAATAAACTCCTGACAAAACTCAATATAGATTCAAACTCTAAATTTCTCATTACCAATCAACCCCTTCTACATGGATATCTAACTCCATTAACTAACAACTGTCTCCAAAATGAGAAAATAGGGAATTTCCAAATTTGGTAGATTTTGACAACTAGAAATATATGCCATTTTTGGTAACTTCTAAAAAACTTGTGAAAGAAATTTCGAAGTTTCCTATATCTACCATTTGAAACATAAAGGAAAATTGCCAACTAATCTCTAAAATTTAGAAATAAATTTAGAAGTTATTACAAAGTAGAAAAAATAAAAAAACACCTAAGATACTTTAAAACTAAAATTCATAGGTCAAGATGGAATTTCTAGCTCTTGAAAATAAATTGAAATGGGCCCCAACAAAGTTAGCTAAGTTGGAATCCACCTCAACTATAGATTTTGAAAAAAACCCAAAAAAGTCTAAGAAAACCCAAATCTAAGTCAAAAGTTACAACTCTCTGAACTCCCCACATAATTCTCCCCTTCTTGAAAGAAATGTTGCTCCTGCAAGTGACAATTGGTGAAGTGGTGCAACTTGGAAGGATCTAACTGCAACACTGCCAACTCAAATAGCCATGTGTTTTCAGTTTCTAGTAAGCCATCCCACTATACTAAATAACAGTTGTATTGATTGTGCCTTGTGGAAGTAGATTATTTGTCAAGAATTTATGCAATGGTATCCTATTTCTTATTTGGAAGGTGTTGTTGCCACTCAAATTCCTGTCCATCAGCTACCTCTAGAACATTTCCATGAAATTTATGTAAATTAGCAACATTAAGCACAAGATGCCTAGATTATTGGGTAAGCTAATCTCATAAGCATTATCATTAATTTTCTTAAGGATTTTGCAAGGCCCAATCTTTATGTATTTTAGTTTGTGATATGTGCCAGTAGGAAACCAATCACAGTGTAAGTAAACCATGACCAAGTCACCTTTAGTAAATTTTTGGTGTCTTCTAGTAGCATCTGCAAGAATCTTGTAGTTGTCATTGCCAAGTTGTAACTTGTGTTGGACATCTTGTTGGAGTTGTTGAAGGTGTTCAAAAAAGGCCACTCCATCATTACTAATCCTGTCACCCAATTGTAGAGGCATGAGATGTAGAAAACCTGAAGGATTTCTACCATAAACAATTTGGAAAGGAGATTTCCCTATTGACCTGTTAACAACACTATTAAAAGAAAATTCTGCTTGGGGTAATGCCAAGTCCCATTGTTTGGGCTTCTCACCAATAATGCATCGTAACAAATTCCCCAAAATTTAATTGACTACCCCTATTTTTCCATTATTTTGAGGGTGGTAGGCACTCCTAAACTATAAGTTGGTCCCCAATTTCTTCCATAAAGTCCTCCAAAAATGACTCAAGAACTTGGTATCACAATCAGAAGTAATGTTTCTAGGTAGACCATGTAAGTGAACAACTTTTGAGTAGAACAAATCAGTGGTCCGAATGGCATCATTAGTCTTTTTACAGGCAATAAAGTAAGCCATTTTGGAAAACCAATCAACAATGAAAAAAATAGAGTCATTACCTTGCTAAGTGTGTGGAAAACCCAATACACAATTCATACTTAAGTTAGTCCATGGTTCAATGGGAACTGGTAATAGCATGTATAAACTTGTATTTTATGGATGTCCCTTAGGCATTTGAAAAATTCTATAGCTCACCACATACTTAGTAATGTCTCTCTTTATCTTTGGCCAATAAAACTTATCTACCACAAAGTGTATTGTTTTGGCCTTTCTGAAGTGTCCAGCCATCCCTCCACTGTGGAATTCTTGAATAATATTTTCTCGCATAGAGCCAACTAGTATGCATAGTTTTCTTCCCTTGAAGAGGTAACCATCCTATAGAAAATAATCACCTTTGACATGAGATGTCTTACCAAAGCTTGGACTATTCAACTATTCCACAATTTCCCAAAAAAATCATCAATAACATATAATGTTTTAAAAGTATCAAATCTAATGACTTTGGTTGTCATTGTGGTCAATAGAGAAGTATGTCTACTCAAGGCATTAGCAACCTAATTTTTTTTCCCAAACTTATGCTTCAAAAAAAAGGTGTATCCCTATAAGAAAGAGACCCACTTGGTATGTTGTGTATTCAACTTCTTTTGGGTGTTGATGTATTTTAGAGCAAGGTGATCAGTAAATGGCACAAACTCTTGTGGCACTAAGTAGTGTCTGCAATGGCATAATGCTTGAACAATGGCACAAAATTCTAGATCATAGGTGGAGTAATTTTTCCTTGTATCATTGAGTTTTTCACTAAAAAAGGCTACAAGTTTACCTGCTTGACTAAGAACAAGACCTATACCAATATGGGAGGCATCACACTCTACTTCAAAAACTTTGTCAAAATTTGGAAGTGCAAGTATAGGAGCAATAGTTACCTTCTCTTTCAAAAACATGAAACTTTCTTCTGCATCTGTTGTCCAGGAAAAATCCCTTCCCTTTGTGAAATCTGTTATAGATGCTACAATGCTACTAAAATTCCTAATAAACTTTCAATAGAAAGTGGTTAACCAAGGAAACTCCTTACCTCTATTATGTTTGTAGGAGTAGGCCATTTGAGAATCACTTTGATCTTCTCTGGGTCCATTTGAATACCATCTCCAAAAATGAAAAATCCTAAAAAGGTTAAGCTAGTCTACATTAATCTACACTTCTTTAAGTTTTTGTAGAGTCCCTCTACTCTTAGTACAAACAAGATAAATTTTAGGTGTTGTAAATGTTCTTCTTTTTTCCTGCTAAAAGTCAAGATGTCATCAAAATAAACAACCACAAACTTATCAATATAAGGTCATAGTATAACATTCATCAAATGTATGAATGTGCTTGGTGCATTAGAAAGTCTAAATGGCATAACCGTCCATTCATAGAAACCATCATTTGTTTTGAAAACTATCTTCCATTCATCCCCTTCTCAAATATGAATCTAGTGATAACCACTTCGAAGATCAATCTTGTTGAAGTACTCGACACCTACCAATTCATCCATCATGTCCTTAATATGAGGAATAGGAAATTGGTACTTGATGGTAATCTTATTAATTTCTCTACTATCAGTGTACATCCTCCATGTACTATCCTTTTTTGGAGTCAAAAATGTTGGTACTGCATATAGGCTCATGCTTTCTCTAATCAAACCCTTTTGCAAGAGTTATCTGACCTGTTTATTTAGCTCTGCATGTTGGGTTGGATACATTCAATAGGCTACTTGATTAGGTAGGGTAGCTCCAAGGATAAGATAAATGTGGTGTTGGATATCCCTCTTTGGTGGTAGACCATCTTGTAATTCATCAAGCACAACATCAAAAAATTCCTCTAATACCTTCATTGCATCAGATGGTATTGGGTTCTCTTGGTCTTCTTTTCTTTTCACTACCAAGGCATAACAACACCCTATCACTTTCATCTCCTTGGAAAATTGTTTTGTAGGCAACATGGCCTCACTCTTGCTTTCATCCTTAAGTGCTAATAGGACCACTTTCGAGCCATCGTTCTAGAATGTGTACATATTCTTCTCGCCATCATGTGTGACCTTCCCTTCATACTACCATGGTCTCCCCAGTAATATATGACAAGCATCAATAGGGATAACATCACACCATATCTCATCCTTATAGAAATTTCCTATAGTAAACCTTACTAAACATCTTTTATCAATAGTGACTTCATTTCCTTTCTTAAACCATGCAATGCAATAGGGATGAGGGTACTTTTCACATTGTAAACCTAGTTTCTCTACCATTTCTCTAGACACCATATTCTTACACCTACGCCCATCAATAATAACTTGACATACCTTTCCACATGAAGTTCACCTAGTTATGAAGATGTTAGTTCACAGCTGTGAATTCTCAGAGTTACTTTCAGGAGTTCCATCCTTATTTGGGTTGATCATTGATCTCCTCATGATGAGATTTTCTCCTACATATGGTGAGACTTCTTTCTCCTCTTCTTCTATCTGCATTAGGTTCACTCTGGTTTTCCCTCCTTCCATTCTTTTTGGCACATTATAGTTTGAGCATTCAAAATCCTATGCCCTTCCTCTCTGTATATGAAACAAACAAAAGGCCTTCTTTGATTTTCCCATCCTCTTCCACTACCATAGCCTTGTCCTCTTTGAAAACCCTTTCCTCTTTCTAGGTATTGAGGTTCTTGTCATGTATCTATTGCTGTATCAAATCCCAAGGATAAGTCTCCTTGAACATAACTAGAACTTCCTCGAAAAGGGTTTGATGTGCCTCTTCGTCCTCCTCTACTCCTCTGGTTATATTGTCTGTTATGTTTCTCTTCAGCCTTTACAGACAACTAATAGACCTCTTCCATACTATTGACATAGTGCATGCTCAACTCATCTTGGATGGTGAATTTTAAACCATTTATATACCTAGCCATCATCTATTCATCATCTTCTTGATGTCCTACATGCATGGATAGTTTATAGAATTCATTTGTGTATTCTTGCACAAAGATAAGTTCTGCTTCAAATTTTGGAACCTACAAAAAAGAGTTTGAGAATAATCTATAGGCAAGAATTTTTCCCTCAATTTCTTTTCCATCTTACTCCATGTCTTGATCTTGTTCTTTTTTCCTTCCCCCACTCCTTTTGGAGATGATTCCACTAGATCATGGCATGAACTTTTAATTTCATGCATGCAAACTTCATTTTCCTGTCCTCTATCATAGTCTTCCAGTCAAAAAATTTACTCATCTCATTTAACCAATCTATCAATTCTTCTGCTTTAAGGCTACTAGCATAGTCTGAGACTTCAATTTTGATACCATCATTCTTTCCTTCTAAAGTCCTTAGGATTTTATTCTCGTAGCTCATTTGTTCTAACTCCTCAGCTTCATTTTCTACATTTCCCTCCATTCGATCACAGCTTCCTCCATCTATTTCTTCCTCCAATACATTATCATTTTGTGTTCTTTGATTATCAACTCTTTCAATAAGCTCCTCAATTTACTTTGCAAGTCCTGTATTATTCTTTGAAATTGGGCAATGCCTCCTCTTCCTCTTCCTCTCCTAGCCATCTTGTGGCTTTAATACTAAATGATATAGCATACTGATCTCAATTCACAAAGAACTTGATAAACTCATGACAAAACCCAATATAGATTCAAACTCTAAATTTTTGATTACCAATCAAACCCTTCTACATGGATCTCTAACTCCATTAAATAAAAACTATCTCCAAAATGAGAAAACAAGAAATTTCCAAATTTGGGAGATTTAACAACTAAAAAAATATTCCATTTTTGGTAACTTCTAAAAAACCTCTGTAAGAAATTTCAAAGTTTCCTATATCTACCCTTTAAACCATAAAGGTGAATTGCCAACTAATCTCCAAAATTTAGAAAGAAATTTTGAAGTTATTACAAAATAGAAAAAATAAAAAAACACCTAAGATATTTTAAAACTGAAATTAGAGGTCAAGATGGAATTTTTGGGTCTTAAAATTAAATAGAAATGGACCCCAATAGAGCTTGCTAAGATGGAATCCACCTCAAATGTAGATTTTGAAAAACAAAACCCAGAAAAATCTAAGAAAACCCAAATTTGAGTCAAAAGTTATGACTCTCTGAACTCCCTGCATCACTTACTTAGATCCTGTAAAGCTCAATCCATACATACTTATAGACATGACTTAGCCTATATAGAGTATCTCGGTCACAGTGATGACCATTTGACTTTGCCTAGTAAGTGACTAAGTGTTTTACACTCATAGACAACAATAGTTAGAGATACCAACAATCTCCCCATTTGACATTAGTGGAAAAAGGACTTTGTCATGATTAAATTGTTACAAATACATTCTGATATGATCATCTTCTCCTATGTTGTGATCATCTTTGATGATCACTATTTTAGTTCCTTTCTTTGTGTCTACTCCCTTCGTAGATAACCCAAAAATACTTTTCCAAAGAAATCCACCTTGCTATGTTATAACTTCCATTTTATTTTGCATAATAAAAAACACTATATAATTAGGAATAAATTTGTTCATATACTTTGCCAAAAATATTTCCTGCAAATCCTAGGATAGATCAGACATAATTCTTAGTAGAGTGTTAGTCCTTATCTTTTTCTCTTCTCCTTCTTGTTGCCATCTTCTTTCCAATCTTTCATATAAGTCCTTAGGTATTTTATTTTCAATTTCACTTGGGGCTAGCTTATGACTTGCAATCATTTCTACCAGAGTCTCCTCAATTTTGGTTTTGTCAATATTATCCAATGTATCATATTTTACAAATCTAAAACTAGATAATCCTAAAGATCTTCTATGATCGACACATACCTCATCAATAAGCTTTGTTTTCTCTTTGTGTGGTCCTCTAACCAATATCCTTCTCTCTTTTTTTCAGATCTACTAGGCTTAGTAGACTCTACTACTCTTTGTTTTACAATCTACTTGGCACTTGCAGTCACCATAGTTCTTGACTTAGTGGTAGAGAAGAGAGGAGTGTCACTAATGGATTCTTTTTGGTTCTTTTAGCCTTCTTACTTGGTGGAGTGACAAAAAATATTAATTTACCCATGTCTCCTCCTCCTTCTTCCTCTTTTTCATCATCACTATCTTTTTCTTCATCCTCTCCAAGACCTTGTGTAATCTGTGAAGGTTCCTTTCTCTTTCCTAGGGTGCTTGGTTTTGCTTCTACGTCTTCAATAATCATTTTCCTTTTCTTCTCCTTATAAGATATCTTAATATTCATAGTTATTGTAGCCTTAGATTCCTCATATCTTCCAAAGGATTTAGCCTCAGTGTCTACTTCTTTCAATAGTACAACAATGTTTGCATTCACTAAGTTACTATCAATTTGATAATCAAAACCTTGTGGCAACCCTTTCTTGTCTCTACTTCCTGTACAAATGTATTATATGTATCTAAAATAAAGCATAGGTTATTGTAATACCTTGTAAAAAATTCTTTAGGTATTCTCGTCCCTATCTTCATTCTTTTCTTGAATTCCTCAAAATAAGTATCCATGACATTCTAAAAAATTTCTCCTAAAAGAAAATAAAAATAATGAAGTATCCAAACCTACATATTGGGTTCTTTGCTTTTCTAATAGATAATAGATTCTTTGTTAATTATAGTCTTTGAAGTTCAGCAAGATCACATTCATGGGTCTTCCATGCTCGATCCACTACCATACACAACACACTATTCAATCTTCTTGACTAATAAAATTTTTGAGCTATGACCCTCACAAAAATTTTTATTAGTTGATCAAAAAATATTGTAATGGACAAGCCTCATCCATTCCACTTGGCACCTTTCTTTTCCTCGATTTCCTCTCGACTCAAGCATCACATAACTTTCTTCTTATCTAAAGTTAGATAGCCTGTAACTCTATGAATTATTTTCTTTGTGATCTCCATGGGTCCATTTTGTAACCAAAACTTCATATCATGGATTCTATCTAAAACAATTTTAATCCATTTAATCTTGAAATTTCTTAGAAATTCTATGGCATGAGTAAACTTTTTCTTTCAACAACTTTAAATTCATCCTTCAAGATTCCTTCATTACATAAATTCTCATATGCTTCTCGTATCTCATAATCTCCCACTTCTCTAATCTTGTACATATAACAACTCCTTACATCATGGATAATAATCACTTTGGGTGGTATCAAGGATAGTGCACGCATTGAATCTCCATTCATTGTAATTTCTAGAATAGCACAAAACTTTGGTGGAGGACAAGTGTTACTATTCACCAATTGGATTTTACTAACCTTGTGCCTCATTCTAGTGGTATATGAAGCCTCCATTTTCTTATTTAGCATTTGAAATCTTTTCCTTCTCCTCTGAGTTACTCATCATAGTTAAGATCTTCACGTGTTCAAGCTTCTCATACAAAACACCCTTGAAATCTTTTAATGGTCACTCAAATTGCCAAATTACTATGTGCTCTTGAAATCCATGTACAAGGTATGACATAATGTCTTCAAATTTGGATATATAACTTTTTTTCGTCAATTTAGGGTCTCCATTAATGCTCTGTACTCAAGTAGGTGGAAGCCAACTTTCTTGGTCAACACTTGTTTCTTTGATCTAGAACTTTACTTTTCAGCATAGTCTCTTCCATATAACTCAGTCTCTATACAAAGTTGCTTCTAAAGTGCTTGGTCTATGTTGCAATGCTCGGTCAACATAGACAATTTTTACTAATTTTTGACATTCCTTAAAAAATCTATTCTTATGCATCTTCATATATAAAAATATGGAATTTGCTACATTTTATGTAAGGAATTGATGTATGGTATATGAATTAAATATGTAGTTCCATACATATATTTCTTTGTTAGTTTGAGATGACATGATCACCTTCTCCATTGGATTGGGTGACCTCAGTTCTATTAGGTCCACTATTTCCATCATATTTTTTCTTTTTCCATTTTTTATACATCTCCTTCTTTATTTGTTCAATATTTACTTTACCTTTACCTTTGTCTTTTGTTTGATTTATTGAATGCATTTGAGTCCTACAATTATTTCTTATATGTCCATACTTATGAAATTTGGAACATGTATTATTAGGTACACAATTCTATGTCTGATTTGTCCAATAAGGTTTTGTCTGAGATCTGCATTCATATGCTCTATGCAGATACTTTTGATAGTTTTAGCAATATCCTTTAAATCTAGGTGTAATCGATGCATTCCTAATTCTTGACCTACACTATTATATTTGATGATCATTTTTCTCATAGTAAAAATAATGACCAATAAATTTAGGTGTAGGATTTTGCATACCATGCTTGCTTTGACATTTTTTTGTAGTATGACCAGGTTTACCACAATGATAGTATGTTTGTTTGTCTTTTGACATTGCATTCTTCAACTCTTCATTCCTAGATGATTCTCCTTGCTCAGTGCATGAATCTCTTAAGCCTTTAGTACAACTAGATTAATTCATAAGTTCTTAAAAATATTTCATTTCTTCCTTTGGTTTGTTGAATCTCTCCATAGATTCTTTCTCATTTTTTAGTTCATTCTTCAGTATGTCCTTCTATGATTTGATATTTTCAATCTCCACAATGTTTTGATTCAATTCCAAATTTTCAAGCATCAGTTGATTCATCATCTCTACTTGAGTTTTTCTGTGCTTCTACACATTTGATATCCTTTATTCAAGTCTAATAGCCATTAATCTTTTGTCTTCCTCAACCATAGCCATGTCTTCTTCAACTTTCTTCATTGGCTTTGTTACTTCACATAATCTTACTGATTGGATTTCATGTTCTCTTTTCATCCTCTTAATTATTCATTCATGATTTTTTTATTTTCAAGTAGATCTGCATATGCTTTTTCATTTGGATTGATTGATTAAAACAATCCTTGAGTCTCAACTTCTTCATAAGAAAATTGTTTATCCTGAATTTCCAATTCCAAAAATCCACAATAACTGTATTGATACTCCTAATATGGCACTAAGCCTCAATTGTGATGGGGACACAACCCAAGAACAGAATGGAACCAACAGAAAGGGAAAATTGTATTAACTGAGAAAATAAGCTAGTACAAATAGTACAGAGAATAAACTTCAAAACATGCCCTAAGGGCTTACAATAGCATAAATCTGGAGAATATTTCTCCTTTTAGCACCTCCTCTCAAACTCCATTCCGAACTACCTTTTACAATGCCAGAAATCTCCTTAAATAGACCCCGGAGGGTTAAGGACTAGGAGTACATTCTAGAAAGTGCTAGTAGGCATCCACCGACAAAATAGAAGGTTCTGGAAGCTACGTTAGAAGTCGGTGCAAATCTAGAAGAATCCAGAAACAGTAACCGAACTTCCGGGAGGCATAACTTTTGAACCGTAGCTCCGATTGACGAATCGTTTACATTTTCGGAAAGCTCTCGAAGCGCTCTATAGCCCTATGGACAAGCTTCACTCGTCCCCCTTTTTTGACCCTTTTTGAGGTCATTTAATGCCCCAAACCTAACTTTGAAGCATTCTTAGGAGGTCTCCAAAACTTAAAAAACTACAATAACTTTCAAACCGTGGGGCCTATTGACCTGATTCTTTTTCTAGAATGCTCTAAATCATTATTACATTCATCTGGCCAATTCACACCTTCTAGTTTACTGAAATGATGGCCCAAATACATGCTCCTATTTTTTTGGAATTTTCAAACGCACTGATAGTTGAACTATGAGAGTTGGAACCTTTATTTGAGCCAAATGGGTATCCAAAAATGTAAAGACATGAAATAGAAACTAAGTCTAAGTACATTTTTTTGGGTGACACAAGATTGCCCTTATACGTCTGGATGCTCCTGCATCAAATTGGTAGGCTGATATATCCAACATAAACATCCACCTTTAAAATTGGGACATTATGAGCTTGTATGATTGACTTACTAAGTAGCAAGCCTTTGGAAACAACAACTCTACACTAAGCCAACCTTTACTCAAGAAGTAAAAGAAAAAAGGTTTTTGGGTAATGCAAGATTTCTCTTACACCTAGGACACTCCTACATTAGACACCCCGAGTAATTTGAGAAGTGATCTCATCATGCCTTAGGTGTTGAGAGTAAAACTAAGATAATTTATCTCCTCTCTTGCTAGCCATGATGAATCTTCTACTAGTCTCCCCTATCATTTGACTAAGTATTCTTTATTAGTTTTGTTTCCTTGTACTTTTTCTAACATGATTGTCCTGTATCTCCTCCATCTCCTTTGTAGTTGAATGAGCTACTGGAACACTCCACTATGCTTTTGAAACTTTATCTCCATCATCTCCTTCATGATAGTTTGTTAAATTTGAAATGTCAAATATTGGTGAAATATTTAGTTTAGCAGGCAACTCTACTTTATAGGCATTTCTAGAACAATGCCTTTATGCTATGTTGCACAA
This sequence comes from Cupressus sempervirens, assembly GCA_028749045.1. Lineage (NCBI taxonomy): Eukaryota > Viridiplantae > Streptophyta > Pinopsida > Cupressales > Cupressaceae > Cupressus > Cupressus sempervirens. The sequence goes on along the minus strand of CM053785.1, from coordinate 784,623,808 downwards.
TTCAAAAATTTTCATTTTCAACTTATTATATGTACCTACTAGAAAATGATCCTTTCTCAAATGAGTGCTTCCTCACCTCCTCATGAATGTTCTTTAAATATTTAGAAAAATCTTCCACTTTAGCACCACTTATTTCTCCTTAATCCAACTACCTTAACTAAGAAGGATTTTTGGGACTGCACCCATATATAATTTGGAATGGTGATTTACTAGTACTCCTATTGAAAGAATTATTATATGCAAATTCTACTTGTGGTAAAATCCAATCCCATCATTTTGGCTTATCTCCAACAAAATATCTTTTCAAGTTTCCCAAATTTTGATTTAGAACTTCTGATTGTCCATCAGTTTGTGGATGATGTGATGAACTAAATTTCAAATCTGTCTTTAATTACTTCCACAATGTCCTGATCTAAAACTCTACTCTTTGATAGACCATGTAATCTCACCATTTCTCTAAAAAACAACTCTACCACATGAACAAAATCACTAGTATTCTTATAGGGGATGAAATGTGCCATGTTTGAAAATTCATCAACCACTAGAAATATCAAATCATGCACTCATTGGGTCTTCAGTAAACCAAGAACAAAATCTTTCCAAGAATAAATATATATTGACTCTTTTATAATTCCTTATCTTTCCTATACTATTTACTTTTGTATCAACATCTTCATGAGAAAAATAAAAATTACAAATAGTTTTCATATTAAAATTAAACTTTTTTTTCTTTTTTTTCTTTATGTGTGTGTGTGTGTGTGTGTGTGTGTGTGTATTTAAAATATGTATATATATGTATGTATGTATGTACATACGTATATACAATATTATAAATAAATAAATAATGAAGTTTAAAATATTAAAATTATGTACAATGTGGAAAAGATTAATCAATTAGATAGTGCTAAATTAGAAGAACTATATATTTAAAAGCTATATGAAAATTTTTTAACTTTTCAATTTTCACATATTAATTTTTTATATTTTAATTGGTTGAACGAATTGGGGTCTTATATGCGAAAGCTGGCAAGATATGATTGTTATAAAATATAATTTTAAGCCTTATTTATCGAAACTATTTTTTTCATTGAGTTTTAAAAATCTTTTTATACCTAATTTGAAACATATTTTATATTCTTCTCACAAATTATTTTGAATTTGATTCTCTTATAATTTGATATATTTCCTATACTATTTACTTTTGTATCAACATCTTCGTGAAAAAAAATAGCAATTACAACTAATTTTCATATTAAAATACAACACACTTTTTTGTTTCTTTATGTGTGTATACAACATTGTAAATATTCATGTTTAAACTATAAAAATAATTGTACAATGTGAAAATTAATAATTAATTAGATGGTGATAAATTAGAAGAACCAAATAAAAAAATCAATTCCATATAACCATCATATATAAACTATTACTATTAGTAAAATCTTTAAAATGAAGAATAAAAATAAATACAAGATTTAAATTATTAACAAATATTTAGTTTTAATTATAAAACTAATTATAATTTATGTTTAAATTGATAATTTTAAAAGTAATTGTATATCCACTATAGTTTATTTGTTATATATCAATTTTCAATAATGTAATAATGTGTGTGTGTGTGTGTGTGTGTGTGTGTGTGTGTGTGTGAGAGAGAGAGAGAGAGAGAGAGAGAGAGAGAGAGAGAGAGAGAGAGAGAGAGAGAGAGAGAGAGAGAGAGAGAGAGAGAGAACCAATCTTTCTTCTTCCCCAAGCTCCCTTAGGGTTTCCTTAGATCATTCGGTTGACAAAATAGGGCTTCTCCTCACCCTATACTCCTTAGGACTCTATTGAATAGATCTCAAACCATTTAATTGGTGTCCATCAATTAGGTAGAATGAACATGCTTGCTAACTCACCAACATCACAAGTAACCCCAAATTTTCATTTGAATTTTCCAATGGATGAGTGGACATGTAGAAAGGTACTTGAGCTTACTTCAAGGTCCTCAATCAAAATCAGATTTGAAACCCTAATAAAGTTCCAACTATTAAGAAAAAATGTACTCAAACCCTTGTAATAGGGCTATAAGCAATTACCCCTCCAAATGAAGAAAAACTCAAATATTTTTCAAAACTCCTTAACAAGGGGTCACACAACTACCAATCCAAAGACCCTTTTTAGAGACCTTAAGGATTTTGGGGGTCTAGGGCTCCTAATCTATCCGTACAACACAAACACAATTTTAGCCTTAAAATAAGGGTTTTAAGGGCTTGGTAGGGAGTCTAATGCAAAGAAGGTTTTCTCTTCCTTAGGGATTCTCCCAATTCTTTCCACTATGATTTGGGTTACCCCACAACATATTTTAACATATTCCAAGCTCTAGCTGAAGTATCATAAACATTCAACCACTCCAAATTCACTTGCTCTGCACTATGACCCCTAACCAAGTTACTAGGACTTGCCTAGGGCATCACTTCAAAAATATCTCTTTAGAATTCTAGGGCCCTAGCTTCACTATACAAAATTTACATGGATTCATGCTCCAAATCCCAAAGATGATACAAAACCTATAGTAGGAATTGGCCCTATGATGCCATTCTTGCAAATAGCTTGATTCAAAACAACATGCTAGTAGAAAGAAAAATAATTTAATCAAGCACCCAAAAACCAATGAAAATACAAAATAATTCTATACAAAATCTAAAATCAACCTACTTCAACACTTCCAATCTAAAAAGATCCAAATCTAACCCGTGTACAAGCCAAAAGCACTCAAAAGCATAAAATTGTTACTAAGAAGTTGTTGCTTAGTTCATACAGTGCAAAAACTAACTTATCCAACCCCATGAATAGGTTGAGAATGACCTCATATAGGCTTAAAATTATTTCTCCTAACTATTTCAAACAATTATTTCCTCTTCTTAACAAATTTGCACAAAATGCAAGAAAAGTTGTCAATGTTGTCATTGACAACATTGACAACAATTGAGCAACTTTTACATCTTGTTGAGTTAGACCCTCAAACTTGCTCCAAAGGCCATAAAAATTTGAATAATGTCAAAATAGGACTTTAAAAACCTAAATATTACCTCAAACCCTCTATTTTACCATTCTAACCTTCTAGGCTCAAAAACACCTAGTTTGGCCTAGTATGCAACTAGGAGCAACTTTGACCTATTTGGGCTTCTTAAACCTAACACTTACCTTCTTAGGGATATAGGAGTCCCTTTATTCACTTATTGGTGTGGATAACACCACTACATGAAAAAATCCCAAATGGATCCCTAGGTCTTCCTTAGCCCACCTGGTTGACCCTGCACCATACTCCCCCATGTAGAAAAACCTATGTCACTCCTGTGGACAAGAGGTTTGTGTTGATGCCCATATTTTAAAATTATTTACTATAAATTAATGTGGCTTCTAAGTCTAGTTTGTGTCTCCACTTGAAAAGGTGTTCCATGTACACCTTATTCCTAGTTACTTTCTTGACTTTTGAGTCTAACACCTTTTTAGCTTCCAACTTGTTGGTGGAAGAGATTACTATAGGTTACAAATCATCCTAAAGTCCTTGACTATTGCAAGCATCAATAGGATATGGACCTTTGAATTGAACCAAGTCTTGAAAATTAAAAACTAGAGATATTCCCAAATCTGATGGTAAATCAACCTTTTATGCATCTGCCTCATATTTTTCTATGATCTTGCAAGGTCCTACTCTTTTCATATGCAACTTAGTAGGTACACCTTTCTAAAATCATGCCTTGTTTAAGTGCACCATAACATAATCTCCAATGGAGAAATGAATTCCCTTTCTCTTTTCATCTACCTTTGCTTTTAGCCTTTATGTATTGTCTTGGATGGTCTTCCTCACCTAATCTTGTATTTCCTTCATTGTTTGGGAAAAATCATCAGGATGCCCACTCCTATATTCCATGCCTCAAAGATCTCTCAACTCACATACACCTCTAGGATGCATTCCATAGACAATTTCAAATGGACTTCTTCCTATGGTCTTATTCTCGCTATCATTATATGCATACTCTACTTGGGAGATAACCATATCCCATGTTTGCCTATACTCCTTAGTTAGGCACCTTAAGAGGTTACCCAATACCCTATTAACCACTTAAGTCTAACCATCTATTTGGGGATGGTTGGATGATCCAAATGAAAAGTTTGTGCCAAGTCTACTCCACAAGGTTTTCCAAAATTGACTCATGAATTTTATATTCCTATCTGAAACTATGCTTAATGGAAGGCCATGAATCCTCACAACCTCTTTGAAGAACAAATGTGCAATGCTTCTTGAATAATTAGTAGTTTTGTATGGAATAAAGTGTCCCATCTTTCTTAACCTTTCAAAAACTACATAGACACTGTCATATCCCTATTTTCTCTTGGGTAGACCTACTATTAAATCCATTCTCACACATTTCCATGGCCTTCTTGGGATTGGTAAGGGATGATAGAGACTCACATTACTCATGCCACCTTCAGCTTTCATAAACACCATGTATTGTTTCACATACTTGGTTACATCTCTGACTAATTTAGACTAATAGTAGAATCTTTGGACAAACTCTAAGGTTTTGGTAACACCAAAGTGTCCACTTAGACTCCCATTATGCTTCTTCTATATTCAGGTCTCTCTTATTAATCCCCTTGGCACACACAATTGATTACCCTTAAAAAGAAACCAATTTTGTAAGGTAAATTTAGAGTACTTTCTATGAAAGTGGTTCTCAAAATTAGAACATATCATGTATGCCTCCAAAAAGTCTTCATTCTCCTTATAGAGACTCTTAAAGCTCTCTATCCCAATGTTATCTAGCTAAGCTACTTGGATAGTTAATAACCTCCTTCTAAAGGCATCTCGCACCTTCTCATATGTCCTTTCTTGTGCTTAATTATGAAAGTGAACACCTACAAGTACTCCAACAACTTCAAGTGCTTGTTACTCAACTTTTATTAAGTATTGATGTAGTGTAGGGCCCAATTACTAGTAACTATAATTCAAATTTCTAGGGCAATAGATAGTGCCTCCACTTCCTAAGGGATTGAACTAAGGGATAATGTTCTAGGTCATAGGAGGAGTATTTCTTTTTGGCTTCATTAAGCTTTTCACTAGAGAGGGCCACTAGCCTACCATCTTCACTTAACACTCCTCCTAATGCTAGGCCACTTGCATCACATTCTAGGATGAAGATTTTTTCAAATATAGGTAGTTATAAAATGGGTTGGGTAGCTACTTGCTTCTTGACCATCTCAAATGATTTTTTAGCTTCTAATGTCCATCTAAACTTGGACTTGACCCCACCCTTTATGGTCTCTAGAAAAGGTCCACATATGCCACTAAAGTTTCTAATAAACTTCCTATAGAATTGAGCAAGACCATTAAAAATCCTTACCTCAGTAGATATAGTAGGTGGTGGCCAATTTAGGACTACAACACTCTTCTCTTGATCCATCTTTAAGGTTCCCTTAGACACCACAAAACCCAAGTATACTAGTTCTTTCTTGAAGAAGTCACACTTCTTAAGATTGATGGAAAGCTACTCTTCATGCAACATCTACAATACTACTTCCACATTTTTGATGTTTTCCTCCTTAGTCTTGATGAAGATGAGTATATCATCTAGATACACCACCAAAAATCTTCTTGTGAAGTCTTTAATCACTTTATTCATGAGCCTCATGAAAGTGTTTGGAGCATTAGAGAGACCAAATGACACCACTAGCCTTTCATATAGCCCATCTATGGTTTTAAATGTTGTTTTCCACTCATCTCCCTCAATTTTGATTTGGTGGTATCCACTCTTCAAGTCCAATTTGGTGAAGTAAATTTCTCCTCCAATGAAATCAATGAGATCCTCAATCCTATGTATGGGAAATCTATAACTGATTATGATCTTATTTATGGTTCTTAAGTCTATACATAATCTCTATTTCCATCCTTTCTTGGATGCTAGCACCACAGGGACTACATGTGGGCTTATGCTCTTCTTGATCAGACCTTGGTCTATCAATTCTTGCATTTGTCTTGCCACTTCCAAGTTTTAGTTTGGATTAAATCTTGCATGCTACCTTGTTTGGTAAGGATACACCTGGAACAAAACCTATTTGATGGCTTACAACTCTTCTAGGAGGTCAGGTAGTAGGAGTTCCATCACTTACTATGTCCTTGTATTTCTCAAGCAATGTTTGTACCTCCTTTGGTAATGGCTCTCTATCTATATTGTCTTGTCCTTTAGACTTCAATACTACTACATACCCCTAGCCCTCCTCATCCTTGAGGTCCTTGACAAATTCTTTTCCACTACACAACAAGACGCATGATACTTTTGATTATGTTGCATCTTCTTCTTATAGGGACTGGATCTAAAGGTTCTACCATCCCTCTTAAATGAGATGGAATTTTCCCTTCCATCATATACTAATTCTCTATCAAATTTATAAGGTCTTCATAATAGTAGATTGCAAGCATCTGTGGGTAGGATGTCACACAGTAGTCTTTCCTTGTACCCTGCTATAGAAAAATCCACCCTTGTCTATTCATTTACCAATATACTTTGACTCTTATTGAGCCAAGTCACTTTATAGGGATTCACATGGGGTACCTTGGTTAACTTGAGCTTATTGACTACCCCCTTTGATATTATATTGTGAGTAGATCCAAAGTCTATTGCCACTTTGCATACCTTCCCTAGGATATTACATCTGACTATAAATAGAGCCCTCCTATGCCTAGGTTCATCAGGAGATGATTGCTTAATCAGTACCATTCTAAACATAAGGTTTTCACCCTTCTCTAATTCTATGTGGTCCACTTTAGAGTCCTTACTGTAGTTGTCCTCTTGAATATATGCTATCCTCTTGTCATGGTTAGAAGAAGAGGGATTTTGAAGGCATCTATATGTTGGATGGCCTAGTTGTCCATAGTTATAGCACTTTAGAGTGGAAAAATAAGAGCTATTCTTGCCTAATCCTCTACCTCTATTTGAGCCTCCTTGGCTACTCCTTCCTCTTACATAACCTCCTCTAGGAGTTTCTTCATTGGTTTTCTCAGTGAACTTAGTTTTACCTTTGTTTTTCTGCTCATTGCCCTAGCCTTGGTATTCTCTACTTTGTCATGTCTAATTTCTACCCTTGCCTCTATCTTTAAAGTTGGAATCCTATTTCCTTTTATTCTTTTCCTCCACCTTCAAAGCTAGCTAATGACACCTTTAATAATTTGTAGGTGCCCACAAACTAAGCTCCTCTTAGATGTTCCACTTTAGTGCACCCAAATATCTAGCCACCTTTATTGGCTCCTCTTCTTGCTTCTTAGATCTAAGGCATAACCTCTAAAACTCCTTTATATAAGAGGTTACATCTAAATCTTTTTGTTTCAATCCATGTCTTCTTTTGCGAATTTGGATTTCAAAGTCTTCTAGTAGGAATTTCTCCTTTACCTTGGTAACCATGGTGTTCTAGTTGGCTATATGATTCTTTCACATGTTAATCCTCTCATCTTGTACATGCTTCCACCATGTCAAAGCTGAGCCTCTACATCTTGACTTAGCCACTTTGATCTTTTGTACCTACGATACCCCTTCGCACTCAAAATGGTTCTCCTTTCCATCCGCCAATCCATTACTGTATCAATATCCATATTTCATTTGAATAGTGGCACACCTTCCAAAGCTTTCCCTCCTAGAGCTTCAATATCTTTCAAGAAAGGTTCCTCATTAAAGATAGGGTCTAGTTTAGGTACAACATCCTCTTCTGCTACCTCCTTATCCTTCTAATTGTCTTCTTCTTCCTTCCTTTAAGCTGCATCAACAACTTTAGCCAACTTTGTCTTCACCTCTTCCAAGGCTACTTAAAGGATTCTATTCTTCTCATTTTTCTCATCCACTTGTTTGGCTAGTTCTACATTAGTCACCATGCTGGACTCACCCACAAACTCTCTAGTAGCTGCAAACAGAGACTACTTCCCAAGTCCTCAACTTTCTCTAATATCACTCTAATGTAATCACAAATCTTGCTTCTTCCCCAAGCTCCCTTAGGGTTTCCTTAGGTCATTTACTTGACCAAATAAGGCTTATACTCACCATATATACCTTAGGACTCTATTCAAGAGATCCCAAACCATTCAATTGGTGTCCATCAATTAGTTAGAATGAACATGCTTGCTAACTCACCAATATCACAAGTAACTCCAAATGTTCATTTGACTTTCCCAATGGATGATTAGACATATAGGAAGGTACTTGATCTTCCTTCAAGGTCCTAAATCAAAATAAAACTTGAAACCCTAATCAAGTTCCAACTACCAAGCAAAAATACATTCAAATGCTTATAATAAGGCTACAAGAAATCAGCCCTTCAAATGAAGCAAAACATAATTATTTTGCAAAAATCCTTAACAAGGGGTCACACAAACCACCATTATAGACAAATTTTTTATAAAACTTAAGGATTTTTGGGGTCTAGGGCTCCTAATCTATCCATAGAGAATAGGCACAATTTTAGCCTTAAAATAAGGGCTTTAGGGGCTTGGTAGGAACTCTGATGCAAAGAAGGTTGTGTCTTCGTTAGGGCTTCTACCAATTCTTGCCACTAGGATTTGGTTTACAACATAAAATCTCCTAATATATTCCAAGATCTGGTTGAAGTATCACAAATGTTCAACCACTCCAAATCCACTTACTCTACATTGTGATCCCTAACCAAGTTACTAGGAATTGCTTAGGGAATCACTTAAAAAATAGAAACTAGTGTTATAGAACAAAAAATTCACTATATAAAATGTACATGGAGTTTCCAAATCCCACAAGGCCATATATAACCTATGGTGGGAAGTGGACCTATGACCCCACCCTTGCAAACAACCTGATTCAGAACAACAGGCTAGTGGAAACAAAAATAATTGAATCAAGCACCCAAAAACCTATGAAACTAAAAACTAAATGCATATAGAATCTCAAATAAACCTACTTTAACACTTCTAATCTAAATAAATCCAAATTTAATCCATCTACAAGCCAAAAACACTCAAAAGCATAAAAGTGTTACTAAGAACTTGTTGCTAAGTCCGTATAGTGCAAAAACTAACTTCTCCAACCCCATGAATAGGTTGAGAATGACCTCATACATGCTTACCATGATTTCTCCTAACTATTTCAGATATTTTTCTTCTCTTCTTGATAAAGTTTCACAAAATGCAAGAAAGGTGGTCAGTGTGACAACAATTGAATAACTTTTACATCTTGTTGAGTTAGACCCTCAAACTTTCTCCAAAGGCCATAAAAATTTGAATAAATTCCAAATATGACTTTTAAAAAAAAAAGAGACCTCCAAACCTATACTTGACCATTCTACCCTTCAAGGTCCCAAAACACCTACATTTGGCCTAGTATGCAACTAGCATCAACTTTGACCTATTTGGGTTTTTCAAGCCTAACACTCACCTTATTAGGGCTACATGAGTCCCTTTATTCACCTAATAGTGTGGCTAGAACCACTATAAGATAAAATACCAAAGGGATCCATAGGTCTTCCTTAGCCCACCTAGGCACCCCTGCACTAGAGAGAGAGGTGCCCATTTTATTAATTTCCATAAATATTTACAAAAATTCATTCAAATGTAGGCATTGGCGAGCGAAAAAAATGGGGTCAAGAAACCCCCCAATATAGCCTGGGATTGAAATCCTATGTATGTAAAATTTCCCAACATGAAACTTGAAGAGGGCATTACCTCTTTTACATAAATTTTAGAGGGTGTAGGTCCCCTATCATAAATAATTTAATGTTTGTTTACATAATTTAGTGATACATTTATAACATTTGTTGAATAATAGAAAAAGATGGAGGAATGTTATCCTTAGAAACTAGATGAAGGGAGATCCATTCCTACACAACATTGTCATCCCATAAAGCCTCCTACAAGAAATTGAGCATACAAACATATAGATATATCTCTAACAAAGAAAAAGTGTTAGTTTCATTCTTGAATATTTCATATTATAGATAATGGAAGGATACCATGGAATACTCATACCTAGACATACTAAAATAAAGACCTTACAAGGGACTTAAGTATGTGGTGTACTCCCACTATAAGTTGCACCATGCAATGTATATCACACACACACACACACACACACACATGTGTGTGTGTGTGTGTGTGTGTATGCTCACATGTATGTGTGTGTATCTTCACCTTGTGCATTGAAACTATTCATGATTATGGAGTTGACTAAAAAGTATGTGGTGTACTCCCACTACAAGTTGCACCCTTCAACATATATTACATATATACCACATTAAATTTTTATAGTAATAAAGTTTATTTACTTTTATTCTAATATACACTATAGTAGGTAGAACACATATGCTTAATAGGGATGCCCATGCAAAATGATGCATCTGCTACTAATGGAAGTTTGGTAGGTGTTATTCCATCCCTTTCTCTGACTAAGTATGTGCCATGTTCAACAATGACATCATCTAATGATGCAACTACATGAGGAGTCTAAAATGTTAGGGACTCCTTTAGGGATATTAAGATGATGACATTAACCATGATTTTAGAAGCTACAGGCCTCCTATATTGTGGGTCTACCAACCTATGGGGCCTAGGTCTATCATTTGAAAATACTCTCTCTCTACCCTGGAAGTTTTTGATGTTAAAGTATTTTTATTTCAAGCCAATGCTAAACTCACAATACAACTTTCTCAAAATATATAGCCATCCCCCAATGATTGCAAGGTGGTTGAAAAAAAATCATTTACCACTTATCCCAACAAGCTATATGCATCCTAGTATTAACATACAAATGTGTAGGAAATTGAGTCATATTAGTAAGTGGGTTGTTACTAGTGCTAGAATCATTAAAAACAGTGCTAATGTCATCTTTAAGTTTTTCCTTTATTTTCACCTCATTATATGACAACCCATCCACATAAGATGTATGACATATATCCATACATGAGCCCCATTTTGTAACATGTCTACATACCTGATTTGGACCATTGGCCATAGTTTTTAGTCTTTTGCAAGGGATAAGAAGTTCTCATCAATAGAAGACCTCAACTTATGAACTAATATAGAAATTTTGGCACCATTTATGTCAAAAAAAGATGAAATTATCTTGCGTAACATGCACACGATTTAATAGAGGACTCCAAGTGTATAAGGGTGGCGATGGCTCTTCAGGAGAGTTATTTTGAGGATTTTGTGATTATGATTCAAGATCTTGAGGGTTTTCTTTTTTCTCTTGTGCAATATTTTCTAGGTTTTCTTATTTCTCATGTGTAATGTTTTAGGGTTTTCTTGTGTTGGTTGTGAATAAATAAATCTTTGCTCACTTCTTCATTTTTGTAGATTATTTTTAGTTCATCTAATATCAATTACCTTGTGTAACATGTACACAATCTACTAGAGGACACTTAGTGTATTAAGGGTGGTGATGGCTCTTCAGGAGAATTATTTTGAGGATTTTATGGTTTTGGATCAGTATCTTGAAAGTTTTCTTGTTTCTCCTATGCAATATTTTTTAGATTTTATAATTTCTCACGTGTGATTTTTTAGGAGTTTCTTGGGCTAGCTATGAGCAAATAAAGCTTTGTTCTCTTCTTCATTTTTGCAATTTATTTTTAGTTCATCCAATATCAATTATCTTGTGTAACATGTACATGATCTACTGGAGGACACTGAGTGTATTAAGGGTGGTGATGGCTCTTCAGGAGAATCATTTCAAGGATTTTATGGATGTGGATCAACATCTTGAGGGTTTTCTTGTGTTGGTTGTGAATAAATAAATCTTTGTTTATTTCTTCATTTTTGTGGATTGTTTTTAGTTCATCTGATATCAAATTAATAATATATAACATAAGTCAATTAAAAAACACTACTTCAATTATAATGTAAATGCAAACAACAATAATGTAAGTGGGTATGTGTAGGATCATGGTCAACCAAACTATGGCCTTAACTGGCAGTGAAAAATGAGCAAATAAGGGTTATGGCAACTTGCCACATAATTTTAAAGTGGCTTTGTACTTTATATCAAAAATTTGTAAGAAAATAATTTGTAGGAAATTGAATCTAGTTTCTAAACTATTTGGCCTTATTTGGAGAAAAAAATATTTGATTCATCAAAAGTTTGCATTTTAATGCAGTACTACAAAAATTTAAGGGCAAAAATAAAAAGTAGGTGTATGCCTGAACACTTTAATCAAAATCAAATAATAATATTTTTTAATATAATTATAGATATAAAAAGTAGACTCATGTTTGGATGTGATGCAAATTTTTGAGAATTTTTATTCCAAATAAATAATCAATTATGAATTTTCTACTATACTATTTTAAGAATTAAAAAAATCTTGTGTCTGACCACCTTAACTAGTTCAAAAAAATTCAAAAAAAAAAATTCTTCTTTTTTTCTTATACTAGTCGAAGCATAGAATGTGACGCATCTTTTGGATTTCAAAAATCTAATATGGTTTGAAAGTTATAGCTATTTTTTAGTCATTGTGTCAATCAACACTTTATAGCTAACTCCATTAGAAAATAAGTAATTATTACTTACTTAACTCATAATTTGACACACACTATATCGATGAAAATTTGAGAACATTCTCAAGAAACCCTTTTTGTTTCATCAAATTTGGATGAAAAAAGTCATCAGCTACATCGTCGAAGTTAGAAACACACAACAAGACACCAAAAACACGTTTTTGGGATGTTTTTGGTGTTGCCCATGGAGGGTTGGCATCCAAAGCAAAACCAAGCCTAATCAGGTACCCATCCCAAATCAAGCATCCGTTCTCAAATTGGATACCCTTTTTAAATAAAAAATAAAAAAAAATAAAAAGATTTTTAATTTTTTTTAAAATTCTTTAAAAATAGTATGACCCCTTTTTAGGATACATAATATTTTTTGTAAAGGATTTAGGATCCTTCACCATACATATAGTGGTTCCAAAGGATCAAAAGGGGCCATAGGGTACCTTTTGACACTCGTTAACCCATTCAGTGACATTAAGTGTGCTTAGCGGTCATAAGATACTCTATTACCCCTTTCAACTCATTTGTACACATAATATATATTCCTAGGACCCCTAGGAATTTATTTTCTTATTTAATGAGTCAGAAGGGGCCATATGAAATTTTACAATCCCATTCAACCCATTCAAACACATAATATATGTCCCTAGAACCCCTTTGGACCCATATAAATGATTATAATATGTCCTTAGGAGTCGTAGGACACTGAGAGACATATTTTGTTATGAAATGTGTCGAAAGGGATCATAGGTCATCCTATGACCCCTTTCAGCCCATATAAATGACTACAATATGTCCCTAGGGGTCCTAAGACCCCTAGAGACATATGTTATAATGAAATGTGTCGAAAGGGGTCATAGGTTATCCTATGACCCCTTTCTACCCATATAAACAATTATAATATGTCCCTAGGGGTCTTTGGACCCCTAGAGACATATGTTACAATGAAATGTGTCAAAAGGGGTCATAGGTTATCCTATGACCCCTTTCAACCCATATAAATGATTATAATATGTTCCTAAGAGTCTTAGGACCCCTAGGGACATATGTTGTAATGAAACATTTTTAAAGGGGTCATAAGGTTATCCTATGACTCTTTTCAACCCATATAAATGATTAAAATATGTCCTTAGGGATCTTAGGACTCCTAGCGACATATGTTGTAATGAAATATGTTGAAATTGGTAATAAGTTATCCTATGACCCCTTTCGATCCATATAAACAATTATAATATGTCCCTAGGGGGCCTGGAACCCCTAGAGACATATGTTGTAATGAAATGTGTCGAAAAGGGCCATAGGACATCCTATAGCCCATTATAACCCATATAAATGATTATAATATGTCCCTAGGGGTTCTTGGATCCCTACTAACATATGTTTTCATGAAATGTGTCAAATTGACCCATATAAATTATTATAATATGTTCTTAGGGCTCTTGGGACCCCTAGAGACATATGTTGTAGTAAAATGTGTCAAAAGGGGTCATAGGGTATCTTATGACCCCTTTCAATCCATATAAACGATTATAATATGGTCCTAGGGGTCTTGGGAACCCTAGAGACATATGTTGTCATTAAATGTGTCGAAAAGATTCATAGGTTATCCTATGAGCCCTTTCAACCCATATAAATAATTATAATATGTCCTTTGGGGTCCTAGGAACCGTAAAGACATATGTTGTAATAAAATGTGTCAAAAGTGATCATAGGATATCATATGGACCATTTCAACACATATAAATGATTATAATATGTCCGTAGGGATCCTACGACACCTAGTGACATATATTGTCATAAAATGTGTCGAAAAGTGTCATAGGTTATCCTATGACCCATTTTGACCCATATAAATGATTATAATATGTCCTTATGGGTCTTAGGACCCCTAGTGACATGTTGTCACGAAATGTGTCGAAAGGGGTCATAGCTTATCCTATGACCCATTTCAACCCATAAACAATTATAATATGTCCCTAGGGGTCTTGGGACCCTTAGAGACATATGTTGTAATGAAATTTGTCGAAAGGGGTGATAGGTTATCCTATGACCCCTTTTAATCCATATAAATGATTATAATATGTCCCTATGGGTCTTGGGACCCCTAGAGAAAGATGTTGTCATGAAATGTGTCGAAAGGTGTCATAGGTTATCCTATGACCCCTAGAGACATGTTGTAATGAAATGTGTCGAAAGGGGTCATAAGTTATCCTATGACCACTTTTGACCCATATAAAAAACTATAATATGTCCCTATGGATCCTAGGACCCCTCGAGACATATGTTGTGATAAAATGTGTCAAAAGGGGTCATAGGACATTCTATGGCCCATTTCTACTTATATAAATGATTATAATATATCCTTAGGGTTCCTATGACCCCTAGAGACAAATGTTGTAATAAAATGTGTCGAAAGGGGTCATAAGTTATCCTATGACCCCTTTTGACCCATATAAATGATTCTAATATGTCCATAGGGGTCCTAGGACCCCTAGTGACATATGTTGTTATGAAATATGTCCAAAGGGGTCATAGTCTATCTTATAACGCCTTTTGACCCATATAAATTATTATAATATATCCTCGGGGGTTCCTAGGGGTCTTGGGGTTGTTAGAGACATATGTTGTATTGAAATGTGTCAAAAGGGGTCATAGGTTATCCTATCACCCTTTTTGACCCATATAAACAATTCGTATATGTCTTTATGGATCTTGGGACCCCTAGAGACATACGTTGTAATGAGATGTGTCGAAAGGGGTCATAGGCTATCTTATGACCCCTTTCGACCCATATAAATGATTATAATATGTTCTTAGATTCCTGGGACCACTAGAGACCTATGTTTTCATGAAATGTGTCAAAAGAGGTCACCTTTTGACCAATATAAATTATTATAATATGTCCCTAGGGGTCCTAAGTCATCCTATGGCCCCTTTTGACCCATATAAATGATTATAATATGTTCCTAGGATCTTGGGACCCATAGAGACATACGTTGTAATGAAATATGTCAAAAGGGGTCATAGTTTATCTTATGACCCATTTCAACATATATAAGTGATTATAATATGTCCGTAGGAGATTCCTAGGGGTCCTGGGACCCCTAGATACATATGTTGTCATGAGATGTGTCGAAAGGGGTCATAAGCTATCCTATGACCCCTTCGACTCATATGAATGATTATAATATGTTCCTATATTCCTAGAACCCCTAGAGACATATGTTGTCATAAAATGTGTCTAAAATCCTTTTTTACCAATATAAATGATTATAATATGTACCTAGAGGTCTTAGCACCCCTAGAGACATATGTTGTAATTAGATGTATCAAAAGGGGTCATAGTTTATCCTATGGCCACTTTCAACCCATATAAATGATTATAATATGTTACTAGGGTCTTGGGACTCCTAGAGACATATGTTGTCATGAAATATGTCGAAAGGGGTCATAGGTTATCCTATGAACCATTTTGACCCATATAAATGATTATAATATGTCCATAGGGGTCCTAGGACTCCTAGAGACATATGTTGTAATGAAATGTGTCAAAAGAAGTAATAGCTCTTCTGATGACGCATTTTGACCCATATAAATGATTCTAATATCCCTAGGGGTCTTGGAAAACATAGAAACATATGTTGTCATGAAATGTGTCAAAATGGGTCATAGATTATCCTATGACCCCTTTCGATGCATATAAATGATTATAATATGTCACTAGAGGTCCTAGGACCCCTATAGACATGTATTTTAATGAAATATTTCAAAAGGGGTCATAGGTCATCCTATGGCCCCTTTCAACCCATATAAATGACTATAATATGTTCCTATGGTTCTGGGACCCTTAAAGACATATGTTGTCATGAAATGTGTCTAAAAGAGTCATAGGTTATCCTATGACCCTTTTGACCCATATAAATGATTATAATATGTCCTTAGGGGTCTTGGGGCCCATAGAGACATGTGTTGCAATAAAATGTGTTGAAAGTGGTCATAGATTTTTTGATGACCCCTTTCAACTTATATAAATGATTATAATATGTCCCTAAGTGTCCTAGGACACCTAAAGATATGTGTTGTCATGAAATGTGTCAAAAAGGGTCATAGGTTATCCTATGACCCCTTTTGACCCATATAAATGATTATAATATGTCCCCAGGGCTCTTGGGACCCCTAGAGATATATGTTGTAATGAAATGCGTTAAAAGGGCCTATGACCCCTTTTGACCAATATAGATGATTCTAATATGTCCCTAGGTTTCCTAGGACCCATAGGGACATATGATGTCATGAGATGTATCGAACCCATATAAATGATTATAATATGTTCCTAGGTACCTAGGACCCCTAGAGGCATATGTTGTCATGAAATGTATCGAAAGAACCTATGATCCCTTTTGACTTATATAAATGATTATAATATGTCCCTAGGGCTCTTGGAATCCCTAGAGATATATGTTGTAATGAAATGTGTCAAAAGGGGTCACAAGTTATCCTATGACCCCTTCAACCCATATAAACAATTATAATATGTCCCTAGGGGTCTTGAGACCCTTAAAGACATATGTTGTAATTAAATGTGTCGAAAGCGGTCATAGGTTATACAATGACCCCCTTCAAAGCATATAAATGATTGTAATATGTCCCTAAGGGTTCTATGACCCCTAGAGACATATGTTATAATAAAATATGTTCAAAGGGGTCATAGGTTATCTTGTATCCCATTTCAACCCATATAAATGTCTATAATATGTCATTAGGGTTCCTAGGACCTCTAGAGACATATGTTATAATGAAATGTGTCGAAAGGAGTCATGGTTTATCCTATGACCCCTTTCAACCTATGTAAATGATTATAATATGTTTGTAGTGGTCCTAGGACCCCTAGAGACATATGTTGTCATTTAATTGGTCAAAATAGGTCATAGGTTACCCTATCACCCCTTTCAACTCATTTAAACACATGATTTATGTCCCTAGGGTTTCTAGGACCCCTAAGAACATAGATTATCATATAATGAATTAAAAGGGGTCATGGGGTACCCTATGAACCCTTTGGACTTATTCGAACAAATGATATATTTTCCTAGAGGTTATAAGATCCCTATCAACATATGTTATCATTTAATGAGTCAAAATGGGTCATAGGGAATTCTATGACCCCTTTCAGCCCATTCAAACACATGATGTATGCTCCTAGGGGACCTAGGATCCCTAGGGACATACATGATGTGTTATAATTGGTAAAAAGGGGTCATAGGGCATGCCACGACACATTTTAACCTATTACATTACAAAATACATTCATAGGATTTGTAGGACCTGTAGGTACATATATGTTGTGTTCCAATGGGTTGATATGGGTTAAATGATATCCTATGACCCATTTCGACCCTTTACATGAAAAAATATTTTATTGTGGGTCCTAAGACCTCTAGGGACAACCATGTTATGTTGAAATGGGTTGAAAGGGGTCATTGGATAACCTATGACCCAATTCAATCAAATACATGACATTTTATGTTCCTAGGGATCCTAGGGCCCATAGGGACATATATTTTGTGTTTCAGTGGATAGAAAGGGGTAACACGATATCCTATGACCCTTAGGGACATACCTCTTATATTCTAATGGGTAAAAAGGGGTCATAGGGTATTCTATGACCCCTTTTGACACATTACACAAGAACATATGTTGCTAGGGGTCTTAGGACCCTTATCATCATGTGTGTTGTGCTCCAATGGGTCAAATTTTGACCCATTACATTATAACATATGTTCCTAGGGGTCCTAATACCCTAGGGCCATACATGTTGTGTTCCAATGGGTCAAAAGGGGTCATCAGATATCCTATGACTCCTTTCGGCCCATTACATGACAACATATGTTCCTAGGGGTTCTATGACCCCTAGGAACATATGTTGTAATGTAATGGCTTGAAAGGGTTATAGGATACTCTATAAACCCTTTTGACCCATTGGAACACAACATATATGTCTATAAGGGTCCTCTGACCCTTAGGAACATATGTTATCATGTATTAGGTTGAAAGGTGTCATAGGATACTTCATAACCCGTTTCTATCCATTAAAAGACAAGATATATGTCCCTAGACATCCTTTGGCCCTTAGGAAGATATGTTGTCATATAATGGGTCAAAAGGGGTCATAGGGTATCCCATGATCCATTTGGACTCATTGGAACACATGTATGTCCCCAGTGAGACTCGTAGGAACATATATCATCATATAGTTTATTAACTTAAATTAGTAATATATATATATATAATATAATATAATATAATATAATATGATATAATATTATAATAATATATATGATATATAATAAGTAATAACTATATATAAAATTATTATATACTATATAATAAATTTTAGTAACTATATATAATAATTTGCCAACCCCCCCACCCCCCTCCCCAAAATTATGCTATAACTATATTATACTAGGACTTGAAACAACTTAAAAATTGGTCCCCCCTTTGAGTTTAGTAAATAAAAATCAATATTTATTGTAAAATTTGGTTCTCACTCCCTTTACATTTGAATTAAGCGCTATAATTTGGGAACATAAATTAGATACCTGTTCCCAAATCGAATACTCATTCTCAAATTAGATACCCATTCTCAAATCAGAAACCCGATTAGGCAAGGTATTACATTTTTGGTTTGGTACTAGGATGGGTGGGAAAAAAGTAAAAGCATATTTTGAAATGCTTTTAGGTGTTTCAAAACTACATGTTTTTCACATTGCTACTTTTTGGCACACCATGATCCTGCACATACCCAAGCATTGAATCTTACATGTGTGATGGGGCAGTATTGTTGGAAATCACTCTAAACACTGAGGACATACAATAAAATACAAAACACACTAGGGTTTTCAAAAAAAAAAAATTTGTCATAAATTGAGTGAGTTATGAGAAACATTTTAATGCTCCTCAAAGCCTACCTAGGTTTTGAACAAATTTTGGATCTTTTAATGTTTTTTACTATGCTTAATTTTACCAAGGCAAAAATGTTTTTGAAAGGAACCCGCTCAAGTCATACAATCTTTTTTACATGTACCCAATATTTTAGCAACAACTTGGTGCACTAACCTAGTTATTAGTGACCAATTACAATAGATTGATAATAAATGATGTGAATGACAATAAATGTACAATTTTTTTGGGTCACGTTCTGTAAATACAAGAGGTATAACGAAGGAATCTATTTTTATAATCTTAAGAAGGGCCCCACTACATTTATGTTATAATTATAGCTAATTCCATTACCACTTAATTTGCCAAACAAATTGTACTATAGTTATTAAATACTTAGGCACAAAAAATTTCTTTCCTTCCTAATATTATAGAAAGGTTTTGTACTTTAATCACTAAAAATATTTTCAATGACCAATAAAAAATATTCTACACTAATACATGCTCACCTATAAAGGTGCATTTGACCAATAAAAGTAAATAATTTGTTGTATGTCTCTTTTTTAATAGGAGAAAGGTTCAATTAGACTACCCAATTTACATTTTCCTCCTTCAATATTTTTAATCATGCGAGTAGTCCACAACTCAACATATTCTATTTACATAAGAATATGCACAATAATAGCATCTAATTTGTCATAATATTAAACTTTTATTAATTTTATGGATTGTCAAATGTACATTCTCCCACACTCCTACTCACATCTTCATGTATTAACTCTATCCACTTCTAAGTCTTGCACATAGTCTAAGACGTCAAATGTTTCTTAATAAACAATTAAGTAGATATTAAACCACAAATAATGTATTGAATTATGTAATAACATCAGTTAAATGTAGGATCTTGAGCCAACAAACATCATCAATCCATGGAAATGTATTTTGGTTGTTCTTATGTAAATGGAGATTCAAGCCACCTACATTGTATAATATAAGAGATTGTATGCAAGGAAGAATCAAGGAAGGAGCTTAGCTACCTTTTATGTTAGAATTATTAGGGATTACTCATTATTCTAAGAAACATGAAATTATTAAAAATATAGTAAAATATTTCACATTAACTAATAGTACTTGGTTTGTACCCTTAAATAAATTTGTAATAGTTGTGTAACATTATCAATACTCATAAAGACATTTGTGCATTTAAGTTTCAATCAAAATAATCATTTGAAAAAGGAAAGAGATCATACATAAGGAAAGATATAGGAAGGAGCTTGACTACCAACCATGTTCCAAAAACCATTCATTTCTTGTTCACTCTACAAACACAAATACATAATAATTAAAATGGTAAAATATTTCACATGTATTAATAGTTGACCCACATATCATCATATTTAAATTTGTATAATGCACTTTCATTATTAATACTATTTTATAGATTCCCATTACAAACTATTTAAGATACAAACTTTCATTGTAAATAAAGTTATATCATAAAATATAGAAAGAAAAAAAACTAAATAAAGAAAAACCCCTCTTTAGAAAAGTTTGAAAAGAGAAACAAACAAGATGAAAGACTGAATCAAACCCCACAAAACTACATAAGCCACATAAAAAATAAAAGATTGTATGCAAGGAAGCATCAAGGAAGTAACCTAGCTACCACTTATGCTAGAATTGTCATTGATTTCTTGTTATTTTGAGAAAACATGCAACAGTTAAAAATCTAAAATATTTCACATTAACTAATAGTACTTGATTTGTTCTCTTAACTAAATTTTTAATAGTTGCCATGTTCTAATAACCATTCATTTCTTGTTCACTCTAAAAATGTAAATAAATGATAATTAAAATGGTTAAAAATTTCACATGTATTAATAGTTGACCACATGTATCATCATAGTTAAACTTGTATAGTTCACTTTAATTGTAAATACTATTTTATAGATTCCCAATACAAACTATTTTAGATTTGCACTTTCATTGTAAATAAAATTCTATTGTAAAATATAGAAAAATAAAAATAAAACTACATTAAGAAAAGCTTCTCTTTAGAAAAGAGAAACAAACAAGATGAAAGACTCAATCACACCCCACTAATACAACATGATAAGCCACATAAAAAAAAAGAAAAGAAAGAGATAACATAGTTCCTTATAATGAAGAAGTTTGAGTATAGATGAAGCTTTAAGGTTACCTCAAAATAAAAGATAGCCCAAGCACCACATCTCTCATTAAAGCCAACCATGTCCAACAATGAGAAAGCCACTCCATGTTCAATTGAAGAAATGAGGAAGTTGGTCTCGAAATTGAAACATGTTGAAAAGTTGAGCAAAAGTCTCAAAACTAATCAAAGGAGCCCATTATTGGAAAAATAGAACAATAGAAACAAAAAAGAAAAAGAAAGAACTTCTAGCTTGTTATTCTTGAATAATAGATGCATATTTATACAATATCTTGACCCATGAACATTCCTAAATTATAGCTAATTAGATTGACAACAAACCACTTCATAATTGACAACACACACATTAACTTGATAGCTAACTGAAACATATGGACACCTAACTCAAACACATCTACAATTAGAGATTGATTCGAACTAAAATTCTTTGACTCACACTTGAACTTAACTTATGTTGCCAACAACTCAAACAATATTTTCCAAATGTACAACATTCATTTATTTACTACTATTGAAACATTGACTCCAACACCCTTAACATAATGATGATGACAAAACAACCTAAACATTTTTCATATAGACACACTTTCCACCGACAAGTAGTAGACAATCAGCTTAGATGAATATATTAGTTCCAAGCATCATAAGCAGCAACTCAAATGCAACTATTAGTGCGAAAGTCCTCCCAATCAATGGAGGCAAGTGAAAATGGGCAGAAAACCCATGAAATAGTCATAACTAGCACAATTATGGAGAGCATTACTTTCCTACTATAAATATGCTCTCCAATCATGCAAAAGAGAGTGAAGTCATCAGTCTTGCTTTTGGTGAAATAATATGTCATGAAAAATTCAATATATCTTCATAGTGAATGATAGAACTTCTCTACTTCCCTAAAGCGTATGAAGGTGTATGATTGGCTCATGGGAAAGTCCCAAAAAAGGTTCATATGAGGAGTTAAAAGATGAAGTGAAGAGAGCTATAAAGGCCATTGGAAATGATAGTAGTGAGGACGGCTTAACATTTATGAATTTATGAGATAGGTAACTGTTTACGTGTCTGAAGAAAATGAGCACTTCAAAATTTTAATTTTGGAAAGTGAGGAAGATATAAAGGAAAATAATAAGCTAAACATATTGGCCACCCTCTATGACCTTGTCAATGGTGAGATTTTTTATTTGCACAATGGCTTGTGCAAGTGGTTGGAAATGCTAAAGCTCTAACTATGTTTACTTGACAATGCATTCATCTACATAGAATCTATAGATCACATTGAATATATAAAAGAAATTGTGGATTTTAACATGAAAATGTTGGAAACTACAATTGGAATAATTGTATGTTTTCATTGATGTCAAACCTTATGGGCGACACAATTTTCTATCTCATTTGATTATCATATCTATTTGATTGAAGAAGAGGATTTGAGAATTTTATTATGATAGAAGTACCTAGAGGAAAGGTAGAGTTATGAAGAGGAAACTACAAATGGACACTTGAATACTTAGACTCTAAGAAGATAAAGTGATTGTTTAAACATAATAAAGCTCTGATGAAGTGATCAAAGATAGACCAAATGTACAGTCTTGATTAAGCAACAGAGTAGAAGATTAAAGAACTTGCAATACATGCTGAGTGATTCTAGAGTCAATTGAGCCATAATAAGTACCAAGTAGAAATAGTGTTGATGAAGCATCAATATTGATTGAGTGACAATATATGTGTCAAACATGAAATTTAGTAGAGACGAGTAATCAAGTGATGGTCAAGTGTTAGAACACAGAGTTGGACAAGGAACAACATTTTACCAATTTGTAAGAAATAATAATTTCTAGCTATCAAATTTGATTTCTTGGGATATGTAAAGCATGTTGAGAATAAGGATGGATGACATTGAACATTTAAATCAAGGGAAACTATGTTTTTTTATTTCTATGATGGGATTGAAGGAGAAGTTTGGAGAAGTTTCTAGAATAGAAAATAAGAGATTAAATGTTGAAAGGATTCGATGAATCTGACCTAACCCTATGATCTATGGTGATGTTTAAGGGGGAAAATATCATAATTACCTATTTAAGGAGGTACAAGGGATAACCTAATGAGGTTGGAGTTGTTGTTGATGCTATTGATTGGTGAACTTAGGCAGAAGACTGAGATGAGTTGAGAAGAGGAGAAGAGTGATTGGTTGAAGGGTTGCAAAGTGAATTAGAGATTGAGATGACAATGAAGGCTTCTCAATGAATCAACATTTGGGCTGAATTGAGATCTATAATTACAAAGTAAGTTGTATTTGTCAAATTAAAACCAATTTTTACCTTCTAAATATTGTATTAGTTTGAAATCCTTTAATCAAGGTTGACCTAACAGTCATATACAAATCTTTTAATCAAGGTGGAATTTTGAAGAAATTTTCTAAAGTCCTCTAACAAGGCCACTCTTAACAAGGTGATTAAATAATTTAACAATGTATATTTTGTAACCTTTAATAGGGTTGGCTCCTAATATAGCTTACTTTAGAAGAGTGAAAATATTGGTGACATTTTATTGGTGGTTTATTCCAAATTGGCTTTTCATGTTAAATCCTAGTGTCAAACTTGTGTGGATGTTATTTATGCTGATTTACTATTAATGTTTACATTCTTGAAGTTTGTTATAGTTAGAACAATGGAGTGTTAGTTGATGTTGCTGAAAGTTGACTATAAATATTGAGCTAACGAATGTGAACAATAGAAGTAGTTTAAGTGTTTTTTTGATCAATTAGTACATCTAGACCTTGGATAATTGTTTCATCCCCCTCAATTATTCTAAACATTCTAATAGCATTAGGGTCCATTGAATGAGAAATTTTATGTCCTCTTTATTTCCATTTGGGCAAAGAACAAAGTGATTATGGATGCATGAAGGACCAAAAAAATAGAGAATCCAATAGAATGTTGGATTTTTTGATCATATGTTGAGAGATTTGTGGCTTTATTTGAGCAACAACATTTATTTGGGTGGTGGTGGTGGTGGCCATTCTGACACCTCCATTAGCATTGGTCACTCTTGCCACCCCATCATTATTCATTACCTCTAACACATTCTTTTCTGATTCAACTTTCTTCCTGTCAATGTTCCCACAACTTCCCCAAAACATAAATTTTAACATATTAAAATGTTGTGTCTCAAAAATTAAGGGAATCAAATTTCACTTATTCCAAAATCTAAAACACGTCAAATGGAAGGAATTTTTTTGGCATACTTTCTACCCCTCAAATATTTTTAGGTATGAGAAGCCACATTTGTCATGCAAAGTCTCTTTTATAATAGCTTAGTGATTAATAATTATTTTTAATTAAATAATATTTCTTCATAAACCATGGGCTACAATGGGACTTGTCATCAAGCTACTCTTAATATGCAATAAAATAATGCAATTCTAATTCTTAAGTAGTTTTCTTTCCTAAATTGAAAATTTCTGCCACAACGTACAAGGAAAAAAGATGGGTTAATTAATCACAATATTATACAATGAGAAAAAGATGTGTATAACTAGCTATCTATATATCTATAATTTTACAATTAGTTTACCTCTTTAATATAAACTTTGAGTCAAAATGTTTGAATATGATGATTATCAATGTAATATTATGCTAGTTCTTTAATTATGCAATGATAAAAAGGATATCATATTATATAAAATAATATTAGTATATTATTATTAGTTCTTGACATTAACCAATTATTAAATGACTTGTAATCTACCAATTACAATTCATTTTATTTGATTTTTATGTATAAATATTATATTTTAAAAAGCTATATGACATTTTTTAACTTTTCAATTTTTACATACTAATTTTCTATGTTTTAATTGGTTGAACGAATTGGGGTCTTATATGCATAAGTTGGTGAGATATAATTTTCATAAAATATAATTTAGGCCTGATTTATCGCCACTATTTTCTCCATTTATTTTTAAAAATCTTTTTATACCTAATTTCAAACATTTTTTAAAAATTCTTCTCACAAATTATTTTAGATTTGACTCTCTTATAATTCCATATCTTTCCTATACTATTTACTTTTCTATCAGCATTTTCATGAAAGCAAATGGCTTTCATATTAAAATACAACACCTCTCTCTCTCTCTCTCTCTCTATATATATATATATATATATATATATATATACATATATATATATATATATATATATATATATATATATATATATATATATATATATATATATATATATAATTCCATATCTTTCCTATACTATTTACATTTATACCAAAATCTTCATGAAAAAAATAGCAATTACAAATAGTTTTCATATTAAAATACAACACCTTTTTCTTTCTTTATATCCGTATAACATTGTAAATATTCATGTTTAAACTATAAAAGTAATTGTACAATGTGACAAATAATAATCAATTAGATGGTGTTAAATGAGAAGAACCAAATAAAAAATTAACTTCATATGACTATCATATATAAACTATTACTATTACTAAAATTACCAAAATGAATAAGTTTGTTCCCATTTTTGTTAGTGCATTTGCTAGAAGATTGTATTTTTAAGGCTAGGAGAAAACATAAGGAGGGTAAAACTTTCTACCTTATCCATCAAGGGCTTATGAACAAGTTGTATATCCAACACCTAGCCCAAAACCCACCTCTTTTGGTTAACCCTCTGGCCTTTGTTACCCCCCAAGTCTCCTTAGACCCTAGTCCTGCCCTAGCCACAAGAAGTTCAAGAAAACCCATGGCCTAGAAGTCAAAATGGACCCTAAGGTCAAAATAAGCCTCATAAAGTCAGACTCAGATACTAAGAAGGGTACACCGATCATTAGAAGAACTAGTAAGAGCCTCTAGTTAGAGCGCCCCCCCCCCCCCCCCCCCCCCCAAAAGCAAGATTCTAGCTCTGAGTCTTCCGATAATGATGTCAAAACCATGATAAAGAAGAGATTACCTTTATCTATGCCCAAGGACATCACTTCCCTGGGAATGAACTTAACAAAGATATTAGGAAGAAAGGGAAGCATAACCATAGTAAGGCCAGACTGGAAAGGATGAAACATTTTATGAAGGACCTAGCTGATAATCAAACCAGTATCTGCCAAAGATTCAAAAATTTGGTCGAGGTTTCCACCAAGTTCATGCACTTCAAGGCCATAACCTTATACTTCTTATAGGTTAATAAGGAGGAGAAGGACCTGGGAAAAGCTACTAAGACAACCCAATCCATATATGGGTTTCTAGTGGAGGATTGGCTAAATACCATCCTGGACAAACTGGTTAAGGTAGAGGTGGAGGAATTGGACAAGGATGCTCTTGAGGAAAAGGAGGAAAATAAAGGGCAAGAAGAGAGCAGCTAGCCTTGGTTTTGGTGTTTTCTGTGTAGTTTTTTTTTAATGCTTAGTACCATAAACTTGATACCCAATGGGGTTTTAACTTTTATGTTTATGTCGATTAACAACAACATTTTATTAGGAGTTGCTAGTCTATTTTATAGTTTGTTATGAATATTAGACTAAGGTATGATAGTACCCTTAATCAAGCTATACACATATTTTATTTTTTGAAGTTCAAATATGGCATAGGGTAGATAACTAGGAGGTTACTTCTAGTTGATTGTTCAACATGTTTATTACTTGGGATTAGCCCCCTGTCTTAATTGACTATTATCTAATACTTCAAAAACAAAATGAAGAATAAAAGGAAAATAAAAGATTGAAATTATTAACAAATATGTATTTTAACTATAAAATTAATTATAATTTATATTTAAATTAATAATTTAAGTAATTATATAGTTGTAGACACCCAAAATTTGGCAAAGACCTAAATTATGCAATTCCGATCAATCAATGTGAATTAAGGAGGAAATCAGAAGAACACAACAAACTTTCAAATTAAAAATCACATGAGATCATTAATTATCTATGAAATCGACAAGACCCAAATCAACTTTAAAAGAGGAAAGAAACAATTCAAATTCATAAAATGAAATTCAAAAAGGGAGGAAGAAAAAGTCAGAGTGTTGAAAATTAATAAGATATTTATTTATTCAATAAAGTCATTTATTCTCACAAAAGAGGAAACTCCTTTTTTCATTTTAAAAGAATTAGAAATATCTCCATTTATTCTCAAAACCAAGTCTGTTGGACTTTTCCTCTTGGTCTCTTATGAGATATTTTCAGTTTTACCTCTATCTACTAGTCAAAGGTAAAAACCCTGATTCTTACCCCAATCCCTTCTGAAATCCTATAAATAGGAGGGAAATCCAAGAGCCAAGGGACCCAAGTTTTAGGCATCTACACTATACACACATTTTGATTCATCATTTTAGCATTATCATTTTAGCAAGTTCATAGCATTTTAGCATTGTTGTTATGCCATTTAGCATCATTTATTACATGTTAGATCATTGTATGGCCATTGTCATAGCATTTTAAGAGTTATTATTTAGAATTTGCATTATATTCATAGATCTTGCATGCACTATAGTCCATCTACATTCTACATTAAAGTTTCATGAATACACATTCACATCATGTACAAATTGGTGCCCACCATGGGGCTTGAACTAAAAGCTTCTCTATCTTTAATTTTTTTTAGTCTAATTGTAATGTCCCCTTTAGTACTATAGCCTGAGTTGCTCTTGACTCTAGTTTAAAGACTTCAAATATTCTTTTATTATATGAAATTTGTAATTATCTTTAATGAAATTCCAATCTTTTAAATAATATAGTTATGCATATATTGATAATTTTTTATGTGAGATAAATTATAATTCGAAGGCTCTCCTTATTGTAATCAACTTAATATTCTTCTCTTATTAATAGTTGAGTCAACTTTAATATTTCTCCCCTATCAACTAAATTGAAATGATAATAATGAATTTGATTATTGCATTGGGTGTAATTATGAACCTCAAAGAATGATTGGCTTCACGTAGTTATAGGGTCTAACGCTGCTCTTTACCATCGTACTATCCCAAGTTGCCGGTCCGACACACAATTGACTGCAGATTGTTTAATGCTTATATCACTTTGATGCATAGTGCTTATATCACAGTTGACTTCGCTATATTACCATTGATTCGATGTTGTTCCTTCCTCCATGTTTGTAGTGCTCATGATCTATCACCCTTCCCTACGTTTGATTATATCTTAGTTCCTTTCAACTAACGCTGATGTGGAATGCGATTAAGATATATGTCCCTCTGTATATATTCTTAAGTGTGGAATTGCTGATGTCCAATGTCACTTGATTCACCACACAGTCGATACCCTCAACGTGGAGTCCACTAGAGATTTTAGAACTAATTTTGATGTAGAACCCAATAAAATTTGATGCAGGTCTTGACAAAAAATGTGATGCCAATAAGTGTATACATTCGTTGTTGATGCTTCTTTTATGTCCAATCTACCATCTGATGGTGTTATTTCCAAAACTCGATGATGGTCTTATATAAATATGCATCTTTGAATCTTTGATCAGACCTGTCATGCCACTTTTTCATGTCCTTTTCAAATATGTTATATTTGACTTTATGTAATGATATTTTGTTTATGTAATACTTATTAGATTTTAGGGATTAATTGTCTATGTATTATAATAAGGGTAAATAATATAAATAATATTATTTATAACTAATACAAGTAATTGTAATATTATCAATAATTAATAAATTATGTTACTTACAATTAATAGTACTTATAAGTAATATTACTTATTAATAGTACTTAATAAAATATTTATTTATTATTTAAATTAATGGCCAAAATGGGGACATCACACTAATCTTTCATTTCTAATGTAGATCTGTGTTCCTTGCTATTATCTTGTGTAGATCTAATTGAATACAGATTCTACAGCATTTGGGAGGCCTAATATCAGCAAGAACAGTGTTCCAAAGTCTTTCCTGAGCACACAAGGGCCAAATCTAAATCCTTTGACACTTTTGAGCTCTATTTTAACGCTTCTGAAAGATATTCTGATGCTTTTGACCTCTATTTTAATTCATTAAATCTTTCTGAAGCACATTTAAATTGTTTTGTAATACATTTACATCATTCTATAACACTTTTGAAGTTTTTGTGATACATTTACATCTTTCTGTAATGCATATGATAATTTTTAAAGTGCATCTAAATTATTTCATAATGCATATGATTTTAATTTAGTGCATTTGCTAAATTAAATAGTGCATATAATGCTTTCTATAACACATATGAGTATTTCTACACTGCATCTAGTAAAATTTATGATTTCCTAAATCTAACTTCCAAATTTGGATAATTGTTTGCTTACAGGTCCCTTCTAAGTTAACAAAAACCTTTCAAATTGTAGACAATGGAGTGAAGACCCTCCAAAAAGTTCCTAGCAATTGCTAGCTCTGAATCAGGTAAGTGGACCTTGGCTCTTGTCAATATAAAGTGTGGCATTACAAATTTCCAAACATAGCTTAATAGAAGCATTAAATCTTGTTGATCCAAAATAGTAGTAGGCCTATGCTCTCAACTCCTTTGAGTTTATCAGAATGCCTGACCTTCTGTAAAGATTGGTTACAATTGAACAAGGAAAGAATCCACACATAGTGTAACTAGGAGCCCCTCTGTTTTCAATAGTATAAGGGTTGGTGATTAAATCTTTGTATTTGTTGTACCAAAATAGTAGGGATATTCTCTCACTCCTCTCGAGTGATCAGATTCCCAAACTTGTTTATGACTTCCATGCCCCGCTTTTCACTAGGTAGGATTATCTAGCCATAGAAAGGCTACCTCCCAAGTTGCCTTAGTAGGGCCAGTGAGAGGGATTGCCTCCCAATCTTGTATTCCCAATCAAATGCAAGCCACCCATGTTCAAAATATAGCCTTCCTCAAGTACTCTTCTAAGGGATTGCACCAAACCTCCATAGAATTGGTGGGAAGCTCTTTGTCATTGGAGAGGTAAATTTGAACATAGTTGGTAAAACACTAAGATCCACTAGTCACTGGCTTTAGATAACCTTGTTAGGAAGCCATTTTTATTCCATTCTCTAGGTGCATGTGGTTTTACATTTTGTTTTGGTCTTGCTACTATTATGCTTAGAAGTGCTTCAAAACTTAATAACAAACACCAATGTGGATCACAATCCTTCCAGAAAGACAAATTTTGAACTAGTAACAAGAAATCAAATCTAAAACAAGAGCATTGTTGAACAACTCTAAAGTAGCACATATATTGCATAAAACAACACTTTTGAAAATTCCTCTAATGCTTATGATCTCTGTTATAACACATATCCCTATCAAACAGAGCATTTGAGCCTTTGAACAGTGCATTTTCCTAGTGGAACATCACATCTGAATCATGAAACAACATATATTACAATTAAAATCACACATCTAAGCCTTTAAATAGTGCATATGATGAGTTAGATATCACATTTGACCAATCACGTGATGGATTTGAGCAAAAACATAAAATAGAGGCCATCTATGTGCATAATAATTGTGAACAAATAGATGACAATTTGGATACCCTTTTCCTTGATTGTATTTTACAAAGTTTGAGAAATTCCATATCTAATTGAAGACATCTTCTTGATACAAGTAGAGCTATAAACATCATTATCAACCCAATAGTTATCATCGCTTCATTTCACACATCAAGCCAAAAATGTTTGAAGACACACGTCTATCCCTTACCTGACTTCATGAAAGTAAAACTCATCTTATCAACATTGGCAAACACCTTGTCCAATCTAGCTTGTTTCTATAGACTAATTGTGGTCAACAAAAACCCTCATAGTTCAAAAATGCCTAAGGACTAAAGGAATCCAACTCACATTTCATGCCATTGAATAAAACCAATACAGGGACAAAATTGAAATGATTGCCTACATGAGTGAGTGCTAGAATAGCTGATAGAACCATCAAATGCACAAAACCTCTAAATCTCCTCGAACCTACTATAGCAATAGATTACTCATAGAATGCAATTACTCACGAGTCACCTTTGTTCAATCAAAATTCAAAATCTTTAGCCACCATGGGTTCATCTAACATATGGGATGATAGGAGTATCGAAACTAAAATTGAAGATTTTCAACAAAATTTTGAAACTTATCGATATCATGGACAAGATACTCGAGAAATATAAGGAACGTTATCTACTAGCATTAGCACAACAAGGTGCAAAATTACCATCCAATTTTGATGTGACCAACTTGAAATGAGATGAAAAAGAATCACCCCTAGATGTTGTCATGCAAAAGTTACAAGACCTACAAATGGAAATGGAAAGAATGAACAGAGGAAAAACACAACCTGCAAAATTCAACCTCAAAAAGGTGTGTCCTCTCCACTTTGATAAGAACATTACCTTCACACCATTCCCAAAAAATGTACAAATACCAAAATATGATAAATACGTTGGCAGATTAGACTCACAAGACCACCTCAAACAATTATATACCCTAAGTATGGAATTTGTCCATGACACGACACACCTGATGCAATTGTTCCCTTGAAGCCTTGGTGGGAAATTCATGGAGTGGT
Source organism: Cupressus sempervirens (assembly GCA_028749045.1). NCBI lineage: Eukaryota > Viridiplantae > Streptophyta > Pinopsida > Cupressales > Cupressaceae > Cupressus > Cupressus sempervirens. The sequence goes on along the minus strand of CM053785.1, from coordinate 784,591,607 downwards.
TCTCCAAGATGCCCTCCAATATCAAAACATTTAACCAATTATCTTTCATGTTCATCTCTCAATATCCCTACAATATCAAAAGGGAAGTTACAATGATCGACTTATGCAACACGAAACAACTTCCTGATGAGTCATTCAAAACTTTCTTACAATGGTGTAGCCACACATTCACTAAGTATCCTGGAGACATACATGACAAAGAGAAGACTAAAATCTTCATTAATAGTCTCTCCAAACTAATGAATTACTGGCTCAAACTCCAAGGGCCTAAATATTTTAAAACTACCTTAAAGAATGCTGCTAAGGTAGAAGAGACCTTACTAAATAATGACATCATTAAATTATCAAAAGATGGTAAGGGTTTTTCAAATAGGTCCACACAAACTCATAATTCCTCAAATTAGGAAACTGATAAAAAAAAAGTCATGGTGGAGAAACAACAACAAGAGCACTATTAGTGATGGGATGTTCAAAGCCAACCATGTTAAAACTCAAACCCAATCCCATTTGAACTAATCATGTCCTATTGTCAACAACATTAACCCAAATGCACCCTAAAAAGATAATACTTTCCTATTCTATTGTTCCAATTCAGAAACCCCCTTGATGACTAATCAACAAGTTGCTTACAATCAAGCCCCTCCTCCCTACAAATATCAATCTTCCAATATACCCAAGGTGTATACTCCTATCGGGGTGTCTTACAAGAGTGCCTTGCAAAACCTCTTGGTTGATGAGCTCATTGTGCTTCTTGAGGCCAAACCCTATGAACCCCAAGTCAAACTAAAATGGTGGAATGACAAGCACATTTGTGTCTATCATCAAAATAGGGGGCATTCAACAAACAATTGTTTTGCCCTTAAGGGGGCAATTCAAAAATTAATCAATGATGGGGTCATCAAAGTAAACAACCTTAGCAATAAAAGACCATATGGCCTTCAAGAACCCCTTCTTGAGTCATGAAAAGGATGAATTCTCCAAAGCCAACAAGAATGCACCCCCTCACACTAAGGTTAATTATGTGCATCATTACGACAATATCATTAACATGATTTTCAGCTTTGATGACACAGTAAATGTCATCATAATTAAAGATAAAAACAAAAAAAAATTCTCAAACATCATTACCTAAGGCTAAACCTCTAAAGTTACTCTACTAGGACCTATAACAAATCCTAATCATGTAGGTACAAGCTCCTCCTTGCCCAAGTACAACCTGGTTAACCAATTACTTAAGACTTTGGCCCATATCTCCATTTTTGAACTATTACAGATCTCCTTGGAGCATAAAGAAATACTCACCAATGCCTTAGTACTGAATGACCTGATGTGAGTAGATTTCAGAACATGATCAGCAACCTAGTTGCCCCTTACTGCCTATCTTTTTTAGCCCAAGATGACATGTTTGTCATCCAACCACAAAAATCTCCTTTGCATATCAAAGTCTTTATCCTTCGAAATGGAGGTAAGAAAGCATTGGTCAATGGTGGGGTAGGTCTCAATATTTGCACACTTAATTTAGCAGAAGCCCTAGGGTATACTGAGGATGTTGTTGACCCAAGAAAGAAAATTACCATCAAAGCTTATGATGACGAGGAAAGATACTCCAAAGGCATGGCTATTCTGCCAATCAAAGTAGGACTAGTTGTGAAAGAGACCATTTGTCAGGTCTTAGACCTACAATTAACTTATAACATTCTATTGGGATGACCATGGATTCATGACATATAGGTTGTTCCTTCCACTTATCATCAGTTTCTTAAATTTCCTTACATGGGTTAGGAGGTGACCATACTAGGAGATCAACACTTTGCCCAATATTGTAATTCCCTTGTCCCTCACAATAGGGAAGAAACTAGCACATTGACATATGACATTAGCTAGTCCACATCTACAAACACTTCAGGCTCCACTGGTTGAAATGACAACCACTCATCAAAATCAACTAAGGTTAAATAGAAAGTGGGTTTTTTGGGTCCTTCCATTTATTTTCCATCACCATCCAAAGACCCTAAACAATCACACTATGAAGAAATTGATAGATTGATGAAAGAATTTGATAGAAAGTGTAAATTGCATTCCAAAGGTGTGGGTGAGTACTCAGTCTCCCTATTTGATCCCCCACTTTCTCTATGATCTCATGGAAAACCATCATCCACCAAGCCTTATCACGAACATTCCATCAAAGCAAGTGGCACACCTCCAAACTTAGAGGAAGAAATTAGTCGACAAAACGTTGACATCTCTCCCTATAATCACCCAAAAATGGTCATCTAGACTATTAGCCCCCTTCTTAGCATTTTGGCTAATTTAAATAATCATTTACCTAGACCAAATTACTAATAATTAACTAATTTGATTATAATCTATAGTTTGACTATGCTATCCTAAGTTCATTATTTGATTAAAAGAATGTTTCTCCTTTTAATCAAATAAAAAGACCCCATTCTCCTAACCCACTTAAAGTGCTCACATAAAATTCTTTTCTATTTTTGAAATTAAAAGAAAAGCTTATGAGACTTTTGTCTTATATGACAAGTCAACTCATTTTCTATTGGTTGATTTGTGTGTGCACACAGATCCCTCCCATTTTTTAATTCAACCATTGATCATCCACCCTCTCAATCTTGATCTCTACCATCTATATGGCTTTAAAATCAAGAGAGCTTCTCACCTCAAAAGACCCACACTCTTGAGTATGTTATGCTGTAGGATTCTCATTGGAGTGCCTGAGAACTTCTTGTAGAGAGAAACATCTTCTTGCATCCATCCTTTCCATTCATGGCATTTTACTTTGCATAGCATCTTAGCTTAGCTTGCACATAGTGTAGTTCCTTTTTGCAAGTAGCTTAGAATACATAGTTTAACTAGGATGGTTGTAATACTTTCATTTTTGTAGCTTAGTTTCATTGTGCATTCCATTTTGACTTAGTTGCATTCCATTTTTGCATTGCATGCATCAAAGGTTCTTCCACATTTGCATTCTTTATCTTGCTCAAAGAATATCCCATTTAATAGTTTACTAGCAAGGGCTACAACTCTAAGGCTTGGCTAAGAGCCATTTTTTGCTGGTTTTATGCTTTTGCACTCCATGATTAGGGAGCTCTAAGTTGGAATTCAAGCTTTCCAACCTGTGGAAAACCTTGGATATAAGGTTTAGGGAAGTGCACTCTTTTTGGTGTACATTTTTGGCACCCACCATGGGGTAGAATAGTAGTTTTGTCCTTCATTTTGTTGTTTTCATCATCATTTTCATTTTTTGTTTCACATTTTTCCTTTTTTTACAGTCACAGTTCTGGGTGATATTTCTCTAGTTTCGTACAACAGTTCACAATACTGTTGTACGATACATTTTTTGGAAGAAGTGTCACATGGATATACTGAACTATATCACCTCTCATTCAAAGTTCTATCTACTAGGTTAAGGAAAAATATCACACAAAGAAGTTTTGTTGTACAAATATACTACGAAGTATCATATGATAGACTTCCACCAAAAACTATTGCCTAACAGAAGTTTGTTTGTTTTTTGAGGTGTCTTGGTCAGTTTTGACTATTGTTTACTGGATGTTGGTTTTTATAGGTCTTTAAATAGTTTTACAGAAGTCCATTTGCAGATTTATTTTGTTTTTTTGGAAGCTAATCCTTGGCACTAACGGTTGTGGTTGTAGGTTGCCATTTTTGAAAGTTTGAAACATTGCATAAAAATAATGCATGTCAAAGCTTCAAATGCAAAAGGGCTACTAACACTTGTTTGCAGGGTTTTCTAACGCATAAAAACCAAAACTTGCTTGTTCTTTTTATTTTATGTGCGGCATATACTAGTTGTTCATTTTCATAGGCACATTAAAACTTGTAATTGGGGTCCCTTGGTGATAGGAGAGTATGTTCTTCACCCTTGAGGTGAATCAAAAATCTTGACTCACCTTTGGATTTTGAAAGAGAGTGGATAATTTACTCTTCTTGGTGTGTTTGGGTGACCTGATTGGAATAGGAGAGTATGCTCTTCACCCTTGAGGTGAATCAAAAATCTTGACCTCCAAAAGTTGATCCGCTCAATGTTTAGTTAGGATCCTTTAGTGGGTCTACTCTCAGACAACTTAAGGCTATAAAGGACACAAAATCTTGGTATATGTAGTGTTTGTTTTTGCTTAGTGTGATCGCTTATGGGATTTCAACCATAGGGAGATCACTAGGAAAGAAAGCCTAAGGTGCTCTTTTAGCCATGAGGCTTGTTACCCACCATAAGGTGGGGTGTCCCATAATTGGGAGCAAGAGGAACACTATGAATATAAGCCCTATCTAGACACCCTAGGTTAGTATCCACCCTTTTTTTTTGCTCAACTTCTTGGTGCAAGGATCGATCCTAGTGGACTACCCATATCACCCCAAGATTTACACTCACCATATGTGTTCCTTTAGTTGTGCTTATGGCACTTCTATGATAAAGTCAATATCTTTTGTGAGTAACCACTTGGTGTGAGGTGAAGGAGCATCAAGCATGGACCAAGTTGTTGAGTAATGAGCTGTGACCTTAAGGTAGATTGCTTGGCTACTATTTTTGAATGTATTGACCAGTGTTAACATTCTTGTACATCAAACGGTCATGGTAATATTAGTAGGAAGGTTGTTATCATATCACAAGTGTGTGTTGGCAAGGTTGTTTTTACCATTGTTCAACTATTTAAAGACATGTTAAAACCCTTACTATTTGCAACCCTTGCTGATAACTGACATGAACTTGAAACCTACACTGTTTGATTCAAAAATCACCTGATTGTTGAAACTGAAATGCAAATTTTTGGGTCAAAACTGGTCTATTCTACACAAACTATCATTTTATTGCCTGGTCTTTAAAGAAATATCACATGATAGAAATGATTCATAATTGTATCACCTACTTGTTTGAGTTCTATCACCCTTGGTCTTGAGATCTATTGTATTTCTTTGTGTGAATTGTCACTTGCCAGAAAAGTATCACCCTCTTGTTGTGAAAAGTATCATATGACATTTTATGCTATTTCACTATCACCTAGTAACTGATCAAGTATCACCTGAGGTTATTTCTTTCCAAATTAGCATTTTCATTCTAGTCTTTTTGGTGTAGACTGTGTCATTCTTATTCCCTTGAATTTTGGCTACATATCTATATGTTAGGAAACTATCTAAGGTTGAAAAGATGAGTCTAGTTCATCAGATGTAAGTCTTGAAATGTTATCGATAACTCACTTGTCAAAATCTAATTACCATTACTTTTAGCTACTTTCTATTGAGATTCTTGCTCACTTGCTTGGTTTCAGTCACTAGTGCTATAAATTCTTAAGAATTGCTTGACAAGCCATCTCTCATACTTTGACAAGTGACTAATCTTGATTGAAAAAGCTTCAAATCTGACTTACTCTTCTTGTCCCATTAAAAAAAGATAAGTCTTTACATGCTGGTTACAACTAGATTTCAAGTTGGGAGTAGGAAGCATACCCCTTTTATTTTCAAGCAATTAGAAACCCCACCTAGACATCCTCATGGACAACCTTTTGTGGAAGACCCTAAGTCAATTGAAACACAAATAGCTAATGTTAGGCATAATCCACTTTATAGTTTTGAAAATCCATTTGGCACACCTTGTGAGACACCTAAGGGTGAGAATAGTTTGATCACCATGGTGCACCCCAATGAAGTCCAATGTCATCTAGAGGAACAAGCATGTGAAAACCAAAGGATTTTTGAAGCCATGTATGCTAGAGGGAAAGAATGTCAACAAGTTAAAACCAATAACTATACTTGTCATGAAGGTAATAAAGGGACTTGCTCTTGAAATCCTTTTGATGGAAATGACGACAAAAACACACCTCCAAAAACTCCTAGAGTAACCACAGGCACATGCCCTTCTCATCATGATAGTGATGAAGAAGTAACTAACAAAGATTTCATAAAGCTCCAACAAGATGGTTTCATTGATGCTTAGAGCTTTAGAGGAAAACAGAGATCAATATTTTCGATACATGGCAGGAGGAGAATGGAAACTCCCTTAAGATTTTGATGTAGAACACATCATTCCAAAATGAGAACCCACTGAAGTTGAGATATTAAGGGAATTAATACAAGAGCTAAGGAAACAATTTACACAACTACAAGCTTCAAAAGAACTTCCTAAAACTTCATTTCTTGACTCAATATGTGCTCTTCTATTTGATAGGAGTCTTTACATGCTACCATTTCCTAAGGATATAGAGGTTCCTAAGTATGACAAATATGATGGAAATGGTGAGCCTCATGATCATGTGAGACATTTTTATGCTCTTAGCATGTACTTTATGCATGAAGACACCTTTCTTATTAGGTTATTTCCTAGGAGTCTAAGAGGACAGACTATGGAATGGTTCGCCAAAATTAAGTCCTCCCATTAAGACATTTGATGAGCTTGCACAACAATTCATCCAACAATACTCCTTCAATATTCAGCATCCTTTAATTGTGTTGGATTTATGCAACATGAAGCAAAAACTAGGAGAGCCCTTTCCAACATATCTTCAATGATGGATGTCATTATACTCTCGATATGCTTGGCAAGTTCTCGAGGCTGAAAAAATTGATATCTTTGTCAATACCCTCATACCAGAATTATACTTTGATCTAAGGAAATATTTGTTCACGTCTTGTAATGCCATGGTTGAGAGTGTGTATCATATTGAAGATGTTGCTATCAAAAAGGGCGATATTGTCATTAACAAAGATAAGAACAATAATGGAAACAATAAAGACAAAGGTAAACCTTGGAATAAAAACATGTTGTCAATGATGGAGTGGTGGATACTCCTAAGACCAAGGAACCTACATTTAACCTTTCCACTACTATCTACGCTAAAAAGAAACAAGAAAATGTGAGACCCCAAATGTCTTAAAAAAGCTCTAAATTTGCTAGGAAATGATGTGTTTATACACCCATGGTTGAGTCCTATAAAACGGTCTTGAGAACTTTAATTACAAAAAACTTGATTACTTTGCCAAATAATTCCCAACCCTATGATCCACATATCAAACCCCTGTAGTGGAGGGAAGATCATGTTTGCAGTTATCATGGAAGCAAGGGTCACAATACTAAAAATTTTTCCAAGCTCAAATATGTGATTTAGGATCTTATTGAGGAAGGAAAAGTTGTCATAGATGGTCTGGCCAAAAATATTGATCACAAGGCTTTTAAGAAACCCTTACTAGAATATGAGAAGGGTGAAACCTCTAAAGCTACTAAAAAGAATCATGATGCTAAGATCAACTATGCTTATGCTGACACAGACAATGTCATAGGTATGCTTGAGCCTATTGAGTAGATATACATGGCAAATTCTAATGATGATAATCGATATGCAGAACAATGACCTAGAGTTGTCTTAAGAATGTGTGATGTTCCTCAAAACTATAATGACTCTTGATCTAAGGTGGTGCTCCAAGTGACCGATTCCTTTTCATCACAAAGTGAACCACTCAATGCTATCACTAGGTGGAAATCTAAGGTTGTCCCAAAAGTTGCCAAAAACTCCAAGAATGCCTCAATCTTCTAAGCAACCAACCACCTCCAAGATCTCAAAATATGATCTTATTAGTCAGCTACAGCATACTTAGGCTCAAATTTCCATTTTGAAGTTGTTACAGTTATCCCCCTTGCACAAGGATATCCTTGAAAAAGCTATACGCTCTGCCAATGTTCCCACATATATTGATGTAGAATGATTCCAAGCTATGGTGAATCATATCTCTTCACCTTACCACCTCACCTTTTTTGAAGGAGATGACTGAGCTCCTAGTCATCCCCATAACCTTGCTCTCCATATCAAAGTCCAAATCTTTCATACTTGTGTTTGCCAAGTCTTGATAGACAATGGTTCAGGGTTAAACATTATCTCCTTTAATGTCATTCAATAGTTAGACATGTCAAAATTTTCTATTGATCCTAGGCACAAGATCATCATAAAAGCTTACAATGAAGTTGAAAGACCTTCCAAGGATTTAATTGTGCTACCAATTCAAATTGGTCCAGTGGAAAGGGATGTTGGTTTTCATGTTCTAGATATACCACTTGCATATAATTTGCTGTTGGGACAACCATGGATTCACGATATGCAAGTAGTGCCTTCTACATATCATTAGTACCTCAAGTTCCCTTTCAATGGCACTAAATTAGTTGTCCCTGATGATAACTCAATGTCCATCAACGCATTATCTACTACTAAAACACTAGTTCCCAATAATCACTCTTCTTGTGAGTTAACACCATCTCTTATAGAATGTGAAAAAAAAATGAAAATGATGAGTCTTTGTATGGGAGAATACACTTTAGACTTTATTTCAACTCTACCGTCCACCAAAAAGAAACCTTCTGCATCTACCATGACACTTTTTGGCACCTCTAGTCCTCAGTTCCTTTGGAAGCAAAAAAAGAAGAAAAAGCTATTAAAGATTGGATATATAAGGGAGAGGAAAATGAAGAGGATATTATAGTTACCACTCCCATTTCCACCAAATGATATGGAAAAGGATATAAGATGCTTGCAAATATGGGCTATCAGGGTCATCGGTCTCTAACTGGTAACAAAAATGCTCTAGCTGAACCTTTAAGTCATACCCAAGGTCGTGATGCTCAAGACACTATTGGCTTAGGATTTTGCCTACAAGATAATACACCAATGTCTACTCAAAATGTGCCCATATCTAGTGACTCAGAAAATGATGATCCTCCCTTTGTTACTACTACTTTGCAAGATGAAGACTTTGTACCTATAACTTCTCTTCTTTAGGGGGAGGATACTCCAAATGCCACTAATGATGTTGAAAATTCCACTTCTCAACAACTATAATGAGATGAATCTGATCATGAGGACATGAATAGAGGCTAGATTCGGCAAAATATTGCTCACCTAATTGCTAGGGATCAGAGTAAAAAATATCAAAAATATGAATGGGAAAGTTTATCAGATGCTTCTTGTGAACTAGGAGTGGATGTTATTCATGCCTATGTAACTCAAACAAATGTAGTTGACGAGTCTAGTGTAGGGTCAGATGAGTTTGGCCCACAATATGCTTTAATGGATCATGCTAGTCCCTCCAGGGCTATTCCTGATTTGGATAGTTTGCAATGTTCAATATAGGCTCACCTTCACATGTCACCAGAGATGACTCTTTTCATATCAATCAGCTCAAAGCTTCTCCCTCACTTTCATTAATCCATCTCGATCTCATAGATTGGTCTAGTCAATACCAAGCACTAGAAATACTATCTTTTTGCAATGACTATGAGATCGCTTGCTACCTAAATGCCATTGAACCTATCACTTCTTCCACCAATGAACCCATGATCCACATGAAAAAATCAGATATCAAGTACCTTAGTCATCAAATCATAAGGAAAAATAAATGGTCAAATGGTGAAAACCACATTGTGGCAGTGTCTGAACCTAAAAAAAAGTAAAAATAAAGGCATATCTAATGGTGAAAACCTCTTTGAGGCACCCATAGATGAGGTACTTGGTAGTCTGCCAAGTTATTTTCAAGACAGATCATCAATTCTTATTGAGCCTACATAGCCAATCAACTTGGGAATAGAGGAATCTCTTAAAATTATCCATGTAGCTCAATCATTGTCAGCTGAAGAAAAGGAGTAGTTTACCCAATTTTTCCAGGATAAAAAGATCAATTTTCATGGACATACTCAGACATGCCTAGGCTTGACACAGATCTTATCCTGCATCATTTATCTATTTCTCCTGATGTCAAGCCCATTAAACAAAAATTGAGGAAAATGCATCCCCATGTAGCTTTGTTGGTAAAAGCAGAGTTGGAGAAATTTTTGAGTCAAACTTTATTATAGCAATTAACTATGTGGAATGGATTTCCAACATTGTACCTATATCTAAGCATGACAAAACCATCTGAGTTTGTACCAACTTCAAAGATCTTAACAAGGCATGCCCTAAGGATGATTTCCCACTACCAAATATTGATATGATTGTAGACATGACTATGGGATATGAAATGTACTCCCTTATGGATGGCTTTTCTGGGCATAACAAAATTAAGATAGCTCCAATTGATCAAGAGAAAATAGCCTTCACATGTGCATGGGGTACTTTTTGTTGGAACATTATGCCTTTTGGGCTTAAGAATGCCAGTGCTACCTACCAGAGAGCAATGACCACCATCTTCCATAAGATGATGCATAAAAATATGGAAGACTATGTTGATGAAACATTGGAAAAATCTAGAACAAGAGACACACACCTTCAAGACCTTAGTTTGATATAGGACCATATGGAATAATTTCAACTTAGGCTAAATCCAAAAAAGTGTGCCTTTGGTGTCACTTTAGGAAAGTTGCTAGGTTACATTATCTTAGTGAAAGGCATTGAGCTTGATCCTGAAAAGGTCCAAGCAATCATGGATATGTCTCCTCCAAAGAATATTATTCAACTTAGAAGTCTACAAGGATGTCTACAATCCATAAGAAGGCTTATTTCTCAATTGGCTAAAAAAGCTCAACCTTTCAAATAGAATTTGTACAAAGGGTCTACTCATATCTGGAATGATGAATTTCAACAAATCCTCAATCAAATAAAAGGCTACTTGGAAAAACCTCTAGTTTTGATGCTATCTATTCCAAGAAAACCTTTGATCTTATACATCTTAGCTACAGCTTCTTTATCAGCATTATTAGCTCAAAGTGATGAGACTGGTAAAGAATGTGCCATATATTATATTAGTTGAACTTTGGTTTCATATGAGATTAATTATACTAGAATTGAGAAAGCTTGTCTCGTGGTGGTCTTTGCCTCTCAAAAGCTTCGACATTACATGTTGGCACATATAGTCCACCTAGTTGCTAAAATTGATCCTTTGAAATATCTGTTGAGCAAAGCTGCACTTACTAGTCATCTAGCTAAATGGATGGTGATTCTTTCAGAATTTGACATTCAGTATGTCAAATGTAAACCCATCAAAGGATAGGCTAAAGCTGATCAACTTGTTCATTTTCCTTTAGATGATACAACACCCATACAAGCTAAATTTCCAAATGCTTCAATAATGTACATTACTGAAAGAGCTTGGAAAATGTTTTTGGATGGTTCTCACACACAAAATGGAGCTAGAGTTGGTATATTGTTTGTTTCTCCTAATGGATATATGATTCCCAAATCTTATAAACTCATTTTCCCTTGTACAAACAACATGGCTGAATATGAAGCTTTAACAAACAGGACCAAGATGGCTCTTGAATGGAGAATAATTAAATTGCATATCTATAGGGATTCCCAACTTGTTATTAATCAGGTGAATAATGATTATCAAACAAAGGATGACAAGTTGATACCTTACAAAAGGTTGATAGATTCTCTAAGGAACTACTTCACTTTTGTGACATTTTAGCAAATTCCTAGGGTAGAAAATAAAGTTTTTAATGCTATGGCTACTCTAGCCTCTATTCTCCAACTACAAGAACATGAATCTTAATTTGAGTTCTTGGTGGAAGAACTGCATCATCTTGCCTATGATTCCCCTGATAACCAAGTGATCTACACTATTTAGGTTATGATTCTTCTCGCTATGCTGACATCTTCTCCTACCTACATGATCAAATCATTCCTAAGAACCTCATGCACAACCAAAAATGCCAATTCCTTCGTAACGCCTCACATTACAGTTTGGTCTATGGTGACTTTTATAGAAGGGGTCTAGATGAAACTTTGCTTAGGTGTTTACAACTAGAAGATTCTAAAAATGCACTTGTCGAAGTCCATCATGGCATTTTTGGGGCACATTCTAATGGCCTTGCACTTGCTTGGAAGCTGCTTAGGGCAGGTTATTATTAGTTAACTATGCAAGTTGATGCTATCTGTTATGCCAAGTCTTGTCAAAAATGTCAACTCCATGGTAATTTAATCCATGCTCCTAGATGTGAGTTGATCCCTTTTGTGACATATTGGCCATTTCAACAATGGGCCTTTGACTTGGAAGGTAAAATTCATCCAAGTTCATCTAGTGGCCACAAGTTCATCATTACTGTGACTAAGTATGACACTAAATGGGTCTAAGCTCTGCCATTATTTGCTGCTACAGGAAAACATGTTGCCCTATTCATACTAAATCACATCATTTGTCGATATGTTATCCCTTCTTCTATTGTCACTGGTAATGGAGGACAATTCAAAATAAGGACCTAAGATAGCTATGTAAGAAGTTTAAGATCAAACAACACTGGTCCTCTATTTATTACCCTCAATGGAATGTTCAAGTAGAGGCTTCCAATAAAACATTTCTAAAAATCCTGCATTGCATAGTTTATAAGTCTGGGACAGATTGGCACCTACAAAAAAATCTAGCACTTTGGACCTATAGAACTATTGTTCGTGCTCCTACAGGGGCCATGCCCTTTTGTTTAGTCTATGGTTCCAAGGCTGTCCTCCCATTAGAAGTGGATATCCCTTCCATACGAGTCTCTTTGCATGGGTTGATAATTGATGAAGATCATAGAGCTATGCAAATATAGGAATTAGAGACCCTTGAATGAGCACTGTAAAGCAGCTTTTGATCACGTGAGGGCTTATCTGAAGCATATGTCCACTCAATATAATAAAAAGGTTCATGTACATGAGCTTCAATTTGGTGACCTTGTGCTTAGAGAAAATCCAAAGAATCAACAGCATAGAGAGCAGAAGGGAAAGTTTGAACAAAATTGGTTAGGCCCATACATTATCACATCAACATTTGGATCTAGTGCTTATCAGTTGTCAACTCTTGAGGGGGAAGAGCTTGTAGAGCCTATCAACATCCTACACTTAAAGAAGTTCTATGCTTAAAAGACTTACTGCTCAACTATCTTGTATATATTTATGATCCTGAGAAAAGTCCTAAAAATCAAAAAATGTCTTACAAAAATGATCATCTTAATGAAAACCTAGCAATAGGCACTTTGATGTATTACCAAAAGAATCAAAAATTCAAAAACACAAAAAAAACCAAAAAAAAGTCCTAAAAAAATAATAATAATTTAAAAAAAAAGAAGAAGCCAAGTGGTGAAAACTTGGAAACAGGCACTACTCGAGACCCTTGCACCCTATTAGTCTCATTCACACATTTGGCTAAAGCTTGGAATTGTTTCTTGTCCTCATCTGAGGGGCACAACTACTTAGCCTACTTGAGGTTTCCTTGTGCACTAGGGTTTCTTTGATAACTCAAAAAATCATGTTTCTCAACACTACCCCCCCCCCCCCCCCCTCCCCCCTCCCCAAACTTGATATCAAGTGTTTCTTAATAGTTTTCAATAGTTTTTAGATAGTTTACCTACAATCTCTGATGTCGTGATATTTCTCACTATTAGGATCAAGCTTTGAAGAAATAGCCAAGTGACTTACACACACTCACTTAAACACTTAAACAAGTGAGCTATGTTGATCTTTATTTACTTTGTGTGTTGTCTATGACAATTTCTTTACTATGTGTTCCCTCCCTAATAGTCTCTTGAGGTTGTCATTGACTAGGAGACTGGGGCCATGGGGCATGTTTTCTTGATTTCTACTTGTGGGTATACTTTATCTATCTATAGTGTTTTCAAGTGTTTTATGTTGATCCTATTTGACACTTGGACTCATAAATGTATTATTCTTGACTATTTTTCACAAGACCACACTCAGGGGTTATCTCATCATGTAGTCATCTTGATGTCTATGTCTTTGATGCTTAGATTAGATTTCCACATACCTATCTGATGTCGATCATATTCATATCCTTATAGTTATACTAGTGATGGATATATGATCTCATGATGTCCCTAATAAATGCTCGATGATGAAATAAGTGTCTAAATGTTATGTCTCCCTTTTCGGTAAACCACTTTGCATAATAGCTTGCATTTTATGTTCATTTTTCTAGTCTAGTTTTTCATTTCTGCATATGGGGAGAGATCTCTCTTTATCTTTTTTATGCGGACCTATTAGCTAACTGATTTTGTGTTCTTCTTTGCTTTCTTTATCATATCTTTTACCTTCTTGATCTTTCATTTCATATCTATCTAGCTGTCCCGTCATCACAAGGGGTCAATCCAAACATCACATTCAATCTATCCAAGTGTCACATATTTTTAGAAACACAAAAGTCTATATCACACACACGAGAGCTAACAACATCATACATAAGAGAGACACATGAGCATAAGTATCCAACCAAACACATACATGAGCAAAAAAATAGAAACATCACATGAAAACTAAAATGCTAAAACATCCATTTGAGACAAGTATGCAAGACTGACGATCAAATCCAGTATCTCATATATATATATATATATATATATATATATATATATATATATATATATATATATGTCACAATACATATATGAAAGAATGAGATCCAAAATTTGGATATCCATCTCAAAAATATATGATGTATAATCAAAACATTGACCTCAGCCTATGACTAACTCCCACCCTCTGCAGTAGGTGGAGGTGGTGGCCTTGGTGGTGGAGCCTAATTCCTAGCTGGTGGTTGTGCTACACCCTCTGATCTCCCTGCCTGCTCTGAGTAATTAGGTAACCCCTACCCTGGTGGTACCACCCCTCTATACATAGCATAATGGTATGCAAATCAGGCACCATGATGAGCCACCTCACACTATGCAACATCCCTCTCCCTGCAGAGCTCATCTCCTAATGCTCGCTCATCCATGAGCTATTGATCATGCATTGCAATAGTAACCCACATCGCCTACAACTCTACCTTCAATGCATGGATCCTAGCATCTTGCTTGTCATCACCTCCTCTTGCCCACTACTTTGGCCCTGGCTCTACTCTCCAAGTTCATCACTACCATAGTGTCACCTTCTCCTCCTCCTCCTCCATCTCCCTCACCACATGTTCCTGTGTCCTCCTCATCCTTGATCGGGATCCCTCTCCAACCTCCATCCATCCCACACCCCTACCTCCACCTCTACCTTCACCTCCACTACCCCCATGTCCCCCTCCTATGGGTAGTGCATCAAGCTCAATAAAATACAAGAATGGGTGTCTCTACATCTCATATAAATATATAGGATCTGCCCCTACATCTTCCACATCTAGGCAATAATCCCAAGGAGTCGCTACCAAAGTTATTGTATCCTATACTATCATCTGATAGTCTAACATTGATAACCATCCTAGTGCCTTTTCTGAGTGCATTCAAGAATAGGTGGTAGTCTCCACCGATATCCCCTATCACTCTGCAAACTACCACCATACTTGGCTAATCACAAACTGCTCTACGATATCTAAGCTCTGACCTACCAATAGCCTTCTATATTTCATATAATTTAGCTCCCAAGAATATGACCATCTGTGGCACTCTGGGTACGGCCACCATGTAAATGTCATTAGCTCATCAAAAACACACTGATAGTAGGTCACATCCCCACTATGTCTCTATGGGATAAAACATCTATACCCAAAAATGTGGGGCTAACTCTACTCTCGTGGCTACACCCATTGTCAAATCACAGCAATGTGCTCCCAAGCCCAAATCTATGCCAACATTGTGCTACATGCCCATGAGCTACCTTCATGATACACTATCTCATGAAGCTCATGATACATCTTCACTAATATCACTAGCCCTCATGCCATCCTACATGGTTGTGAAATCAGATCAAACACCAATCAACCCCATCCTAATGGGAAGCCCTTCTGGCCTTGATCTGTCACCAGGGCCTAGGTTACCAATGAGCATAACAAGCTCGGCCAAGGGAAATCATCTCTATACTCAACAATCAATCTCTCCTAGCCCAAATGATAGTCTAGGATGGTCACATCATGGAACAACTACTACATCATCACTCATTCATCTGTCAGGATTTGATCATAGTTCACCTATGACATCACCAAAACTTGGCATCGGTATACTCGACATCAAAAATCAAAATTTCTAACAAATGAACAAGAACTGTTAATCAATCAAATTACCAACTCACCATGGCATGGCACTCAAATAATGCAATACACATCCTCTAATGTAAACAAGGCCTCTCCATTCGATAAATGAAAAGTGTTATGCTTGATGTGCCACCACTCAGCTAGTGTAGTCAGCAATCCATGGTTTGCTTGTCTATCAAACATCTATATGACCCATTGCAAACCCATAGTAGATATGGCAGCTTGCTTATCATCACTCAAATAACCTACAACATGCAGCCCCACCACTTTGGGGGCTTTGATATGTAATGCTAGAAATACCTACTGTCAACACAAAATGTGAAAATGTCAGTAACATATTAAAAACATGGTCATAACACAAAAAAATTCACAAAAACATGCTAAAAAATAGTTGTGTGATACTTTTTTATACTTTAGGTGATAAAATTTGATGGAAGTTTATCACGTGACAGTTTTTCTAAAGGTGTGCGACACAACTTTGTCGTGTGACATTTCACACCGGCTTGAGCGACATATGGGTATGTCCCAAATGATAATTTATATAACATGAGTGTGATAAAATATCAAAAAAAATCTGTTGCACAACATTTACAAAAGTAGCTATGTGATACTTTTTAAGTATCACACGATATTTTTTGCAAAACCCTTCGTACATGTGAAAAAATTACCAAAAAAGCTCGAAAACATGACAAAAAGAGGTTACTTACTGGTGCCCCATACTGCTCTGGCCGGTTGTGCAACCAGTTGCACTCAAAATGGTGTCAATGAAGAGGAATGTTTGCCAATGGCATGATGCTCTATGGACCACTCAAAAGCTCTCACCAACTCACAAAAGAAAAAATGAATTTGAAAATGACACTTGGGCCCCTTTTGTAGCTTCCGACCCTATTTTGACCTAATTTTTAAACCTCTCAAAATTGTGCAAAAACTACACCCCTAGCTAATTTCAACATCCTAGATCCATTTTTGGGATCAAAAATCAAAATTTGAGTTCATCTTGATGTCAAAATCACATTTTAAAATTCTACCTTCTTCTCAAACCTAAACTTTGAATCATCACTGGGGCATCTTCATTTCTTCATGTCTTCACCATTTCTATGCTTCATATCTCCTTCTATTCACCTTTTCATATCTAAAATCACTTTTCTACTTGATTTGACCTAATTTTGTGCTTTATCTTTCATGGTCAACTCTAGTCAAACTAGGGCATTCTCTCACTTCATCATAGTCACTCTTTGGTTCTAATCATCTATCTGTCATCTTGGACATTGCTATATCTTGATTTATTCATATTTAACTCATTTCTACATTCCCCTTACCTCATTTTGATCTTGATCCTGAGGGGGCATAAATTCTCTATCATCGCTTGCTACAACTATCTATTTCTTAGGAGCATGTGATTGATCTTTTCACTTGCTTCTAATCCATCTACTTTACTAGGTGTTAGTATTTTTCTTAGATTCTGACATCATCTTTTCCTAGTGTTCAGTACTATCACTATCAACTTGTACATTTAGGATTCACTATCTCTTTCTAAATTTTGTTCTTTAGAACTAGATAACTATGTCTATTGCTGCCTACTTGGCTTCTATTTTCTTTGACATAATGTGTTCTCAGATTGATCACACATTAGTCAAAGAGGGGCAAATGTAATCACCCAAAAATGGTCATCTAGACAATTAGCACCCTTCTCAACATTTTGGTTAATTTAATTAATCATTTACCTAGACCATATTGCTAATAATCAATTAATTTGATTATAATCTATAGCTTGACTATGCTATCCTAAGTTCATTATTTGATTAAAATAACATGTTCCCTTTTAATTAAATAAAAAGAGCCCATTCTCCTAACCCACTTAAAGTGCACACATAAAGTTTTTTTCTATTTTTGAAATTAAAAGAAAAGCTTATGAGACTTTTGTCTTATATGAAAAGTCAACTCATTTTCTATTGGTTGACTTGTGTGTGCACACGGATCCCTCCCATTTTCAAATTCAACCATTGATCATCCACCCTCTCAATCTTGATCTTTACTGTCCGTATGGCTTTAAAATTAAGAGAGCTTCTCCCCTCAAAGGATCCACACTCTTGAGTATTGTTATGTTGTAGGATTCTCATTAGAGTGCTTGAGAGCTTCTTTTAGAGAGAAACATCTTCTTGCATCCATCCTTTGCATTCATGGCATTTTACTTTGCATAGCATCTTAGCTTAGCTTGCACATAGTGTAGTTCCTTTTTGCAAGTAGCTTAGAATACATAGTTTAACTAGGATAGTTGTAATACTTTCATTTGTGTAGCTTAGTTGCATTGTGCATTCCATTTTTGCATTGCATGCATCGAAGATTCTTTCACATTTGCATTCTTGCTCTTGCTCAAAGAATCCCCTGTTTCATGGTTTACTAGCACGGGTTGCATCTCTAAGGCTTAGTTGAGAGCCATTTTGTGTTTGTTGTATGCTTTTTCATTCCATGATTAGGGATCTCTAAGCTGGCATTCAAGCTTTCCAACCCATGAAAAATCTTGGATAGAAGGGTTTAGGGAAGTGCACTCTTTTTGGTGTACACTTCCCACCTACACAGAAAAGGTTTTGACCTAATGAAAAAGATGGGATACATGGGAGATGGTCCTTTGGGGAAAGGAACATGCATCATTGAACCTCTATTGGCACAATTCAAGTCCAATAGGTCCAAAATGAGGGTGGGGTATGGTGAACAAAACAAGATGCAAACCTTTTCTAAAACTTGTCCTAAGCATAGTGATTCCTCCTCTTCCACCTTGGTGTGGGTACCTAAACAAAAGGATGGTTATAGTTAGAAAACAATTTACATCATAAATATGAATCTCTCTCTCTTAGTTTACATCCTATGAAAAAACCATCCATAAACACCTTTAATAATGAAGATAATGATGATTTCACTAAATGGGAATTTGAATCATTATTCGAGGAGTCTCTTCATGATAAAGAATGTGATTTTATTCACATACCTGCATCTAATAGTTTGGTTACACAAGGAACAAACTCCAATCTATGACCCACTTCACCAAGAATTAGGATACAATAGAGAAGCTTAGAAAATGATGAACATGTCTAAGGGTTTCAATTTCAAACTCTATTTCCTAACTTCATTCCAATAGAAGTTGAAGATGACTACTATGAACCTCTCACAAACTCTAATTTTCCTGATACTCTAGAAGAAGCTCATGTATAGATCTAGCCAATACATCATATGAGTCATCTAATGAAATCATGTCTTTAAACCCTATAAACCCTTTCCATATTAAGAATCACTACCCCTAGTCCATCCTGAACTTGTTGATTGGGATACAACCAAGCCTCACCACATCCCTCATTTTGATACTAACTATGAAGTCTTCATCTACCTTAATGCAGTTGAACCATCTTATCAACAAAAATTAATAGAAAGGCATATAGATGAGTTTAGTATCAATTAACTTAATTAGACTAGAATAGGTTAAGAATTCCACAACCTCAATGATTACTACTAAGTTATCCCAAGGTGAAAACCCAACTATAGCACCCATGGATGAGGCAATTGATACCTTACCTGAACACTCTGAGGAAAGATCTTCTATTTTGATTAAGCCAATAGAACCAGTCAACATCGACACAAAGCAAGAACCAAGGGTCATTTACTTGGCATAGTCCTTAAGCATAGAGGAAAGAGAGACATTCATTTACTTCTTTGAAGAAAGAGAAATAAAATTTGCATGGTCTTACATAGACATGCCCGACTTAGACCCAACTTTAATCCTCCATCATCTCAACATTTATCTGGAGGTCAAGATAGTAAAACAAAATCTTAGAAAGATGTATCCCCATATAGCTCTATTAGTCAAAGAAGAGGTAGAAAAGTTAATTAGCACCAATTTCATCTAGCCTTTGGTGTATGCATCATGGATATCCAACATTGTTCCCATATCAAAGAAGAATGGTAGCATACGCATCTGCATTAACTTCCAAGATTTAAACAAAGCATGTCCCAAAGATTATTTTCCCCTTCTCAACATCAACACCATTGTAGACTAGATCAAGATAGCACTAGAAGATAAAAAGAAAATAGCTTTTACTTGTGAGTGTGGCATGTTTTGTTGGAATGTGATGCCCTTTGGGCTAAATAATGCTAGGGCTACCTATCAATGGGCCATGACAACTATCTTTCATGATATGATGCATATCTTTATGGAAGATTATGTGGATAATATTCTTGCCAAATCCCATAGTCAAGAAGAACATCTCTCCATACTAGCCAAGATATTCACCCACCTAGAAGCATTCAAAGTCAAGCTCAATCCCAAGAAATGCGCTTTTGGCATTAAAGTAGGAAAAATTTTGGGATACATTGTCTCATTCAAAGGGATAGAAGTTGACCCTAAAAAGGTCCAAACCATAATCAGCATGCAACCTTCGAAGAACCTAAGTCAGTTACACTCTCTTCAAGGTGGGCTTCAATCCCTTTGTCGATTCATTTCTTAGTTGGCAGCAAAGTGTGTACCTTTCACCAACTTACTATACAAAGATATAATTTTTCAGTGGGATAATCAATGTTAGAAATCTTTTGACTTACTCAAAACCTACTTGATGAATCTGCCTGAGTTGGTACCTCCTGTGTCACACAAACCTTTGCTATTGTACATTTCTTTAATAGATAAATCAATCGGAGCCCTCCTGGTGCAATAAAATGACCAAGGAAAGGAACAAACCATCTATTATAGTAGTCGTACCTTGGTCAATTATAAGCTCAATTACCCTTTTATTGAAAAGGCATGTCTAGCTGTAGCTTTTGCTTCCCAAAAGCTACATCATTATCTTATAACACACAAGTTCAAGCTCATCTCCAAAATTGACCCCATCAAATATCTTCTCAAAAAAATAACATTAACAGGTAGATTGGCCAAATGGGTGATGATCCTAAGTGAATTTGACATTGAATACATTGATAGGAAAGCAATAAAAGGACAGGCCATCACCAATCAATTGGTAGAGGTGCCTATAGAAAGTTCAAATCCTATCCTAGCAAGTTTCCCTGATATGCACATTCTTTAGATAGAGCCAATCACATAGAAATTCTATTTTGATGGTTCCTACACACACCATGGATCAGGTGCCAGTATCTTGTTCATCACACCACTAGGTGTTACCATCCCTAAGTCTTACAAATTGATTTTTCCCTACACCAACAACATGGAAAAATATGAAGCCTTGGTCTTGGGTCTCAAACTAGCTTTAGAACGGAAACTAACAGCACTAGAGGTTTATGTAGACTCCCAGTTGATCATCAATCAAGTCACCGACACTTATCAAACCAAAGATTAAAATTTTTACCTTACAAACATATGGTTGACACCCTCAAGGCATGTTTTGTTCATATTACTTTTGAACAAATTCCTAGAGGCAAAAACTGAATAGAAGATGCTATTGCTACCTTGGCCTCCTTACTTCAACTCCTGGAGTAGAAAAAGTGGTATGAGTTCTTAGTAGAAGAGATGGTTCAACCCACATTTATTAAACCTAATTCCCTTATCATTTTCCACCTAAACACTCTTGATTCCCTTTGGTATAACTCCATCATCACTTACCTCCATGATAATACCATTCTTTCTAACCTCTCACATAACCAGAAATGAAATTTCATTCACCAAACCTCACGCTACACTTTGGTAGCTGATATGTTGTATAGGAAGGGTCATGACGGTACTTTTTTTAGATGTCTTGAATAGGATGAGTCTAGAGTCACTCTAAAGGAAGTCCATGCAGGGATTTTTGGGTCACACTTTAGTGGGTTTACACTAGCAAAGAAGATTCTTCGGATGGGCTATTTCTGGCCAACCATGGAAAAGGATTCTATAGACTATATCAAAACTTGCAAAAAATGCCAAATCCATGGTAACCTTGTTCATGCACTGGCCCAAGAGCTGAACCCTTTGGCCACACCCTGGCCTTTTTATTAGTGGGGCTTTGATTTTATTGGAGCCATTCATCCACCTTCTTCTGACAAACATAAATGGATTATCACTACCACATAATACTTCACCAAGTGGTTCAAAGCGGCACCACTTGCTAACTCTATGGGAAAAATAATTTCTTCCTTCATTCTAAACCATATCATTTTTCGGTTTGGCATACCCCATGCCATTCTCATGGACAATGCCATGTACTTCAAAAATCAAATAATTAATGAATTATGTGAAAAGTTTCACATTATACACCACTCCTCATCAATTTATTATCCTCAAAGCAATGGCCAAGTAGAGGCCACCAAAAAAACCATTATCAACATCCTCTAAAAAATCATCAATGATATTGGAAGAGATTGACATTTACATTTGAACCCCCCCTCTAGGCCTACAGGACAAGCATTAGGACACCTATAGGTGTGACACCCTTCTCCTTGGTTTATGGTTGTGAAGTTATTCTTCCTTTAGAGGTTAAGATCCCTGTTACCTATTTTTGCCCCTCTAAAGACTTGAATTCAAATATTCGGCCTACCCAATGGCTAGTTCCCAGATTTAATATTATTTAAATGTCATAGAATTATTAAAAAATAAAATGATGAAACCTTATGTTTTGTTCCATCGGCCTGCAACTTTCATCATTGTTAGATCAAGCCAGATCTACGGTGGGCGCATTCTCGCATTCTCCAAATGCATGACCTTTATGTAATGCGAGGAAGCCCCTTTGTGACACATGGATTTGTGGGTCAATGTTCTTCTTGTGGGCCATAGGATGGGAGGTGGCAAGGTGAGCTGGCGAATCTATTGGCACCCACTTTTTTGCATTCTAAGCTTCGCCAAACTTTTTGACAATGCGGGTAAGCACCCTAGTGACACACATCCATGTGACATCATGGAGGATATTCACGTGGGTTTAGAAAGTATAGGTTATGTGCACTGTCTGATGCAAGCTGATCGAGGGTTGGCACTTCCCTGCAAGATGAAGTTGTAAGAAGATTAAAAAATGCGAGAAAGAGCCTTGTTGCCACCTGTCCCAGATGATGTCATGGGCCCACTTTTCTTAGTAGTTTTGTAGATTCTAAGCACCATAGATTCAAATTAGATCAATGGTTGGCGCATGCCCACAATATGGAGATGCGAGGTAATTAAACATCGTGGGTATGTGCCCTTGCGATGCATGGCACGGTGCAATGTCATGGGCCCACTTTTCTCAGGAGCTAACGATGACCTATCTTCTGTGGTAATTATTAGGTGAGTCAAAGTACAATAAGGGCATCTCATTGGCCCATCCAACTAACTAGGTATGTTGTTCTTTAGTGTCTTGATTGTTGTAGATTCAAATAAAATTAGGGGCTAGCACTTCCCCGCAATATGAAGATGCAAGGACCTTAAGCAATACGGGCAAGCACCTTGTTGTTGCGTGTCCCTGTGGGGCCAGGCTAGTTCCATGAGTTGTCAGGTGTTACCAATTGGATGCCAGGTGTTTTCCAGTGTGGTATGGGTTGCTAAGGTGGTGCCAGGTGTGATGGGCCTGGTATATGAGCAAACGCTAAATACAAAAAATATTTCACAATCATTGATCTCACAGAGATCAACGATCAGGGCTTTCTCGCAATATGGAAGTGAAAGTAAGTTAAACATTGTGGGTAAGAGCCTAAATGACATGTGTCCTAGTGGGCCCAGTGGAGGCAGTAACAGTTAGAGGTTGACAGTTAAGGTTGCAATTTCCTATGACCGTCGCAGTTAGAGTTTGAGGAGTTGGCACAGTTAGTAAAGAAGGCATGGTCAAACTCGGGAAGACCTTGTAGGGTGGCAAAATGAAAAGAGACTATTGGTCCACGTGGCTCATCCTGGTGCCAAAGTTAGGTTTACCTATTGATCCTGCTGATTCATGAGCCAGAAATAGGGGAAATCGAGGTTTTTGCACCATCTGATCCCTATCATGAATTCCAAACACCCTTGAATGAATGCTACCCCCAGGAGAACACTCCACCACCTTTGATCCGATACATCTACTTGGTCAGATAATTTAATGGTGTTGTTTCTATCTTCTCAAGACCCTATTCCAACAAGATCAGATATCATTGCATCTAGATCTATACTCAGATCAAATTTTCTCTATGATTATTCTCTGCAGGACTTAATGGTAGTGGTTGTGGAGTAACTTCAGTAAGAAGACATCTCAGTTATGCCTAAACTATGAAGGTAGATTTTGTAAATTTTTTCAAGGTCGAAACCTTCTCTGATTTCTCTGATATTGCTCTGCAAATCTTCAGTGTAAAATTCCTTTTGCCTCTGAAGTGAATGACATCCTACTTATCTCCTTCAGCCATTGGTGTGAAAGTGCAAAAATCCTTTGCCTCTTATTGATGTTTTGTAGAGATCTATGATCTGCATGACTGTATCTCTTTGACCTATGAATGATATATAAGTGAATCTCTCTTTCCTTGTGTCATTCATTTTGGTTTCCTGATTTTCATGTGGTTGTTAGATTGAAACAAGTCTGAATGTGTATATCTTTTGGTGTCATGATGCTTCAATAGTGCATGTATGGGCAGAGATTGGTTTGAACACTCTATTTTGGTGCATCACCCCCTTAGACTAGAATAGGTAGATTTTCTTTTTATGCTCTCCTTCTCCCTTTTCCTCTCCAAGAGTAGTTAGGTACACCCTAATAGTAAGAGGAAGTGATCCTTCTCCGAAGATTCAACCTCATAGTTCAAGTCCCACAGCTTGGAAGTTGTTTCCATGTTTCATAAGGTTGTCCTTAGGTAAGACTTTGGACAAGGGTGCAAACCTCTATGACAACAATCCCATCCTTAAGAATTACTCTTTGAGATGTCCTATTAGATGAAGATTATAGAGTGACCCATCTAGAGCAACTAGAGTTGTTAGAAGAACATTAACATGCTACACATGAACACCTTAAAGTGCATCATAATAGGCTACTGAGAAATTACAACAAAAAGGTCAAACCCTACATTTTTTAGATTGGTGACCTAGTGCTCCTAGAGAACCCTAAGAGCCAAGCAGTTAGGGAAAAGAAAGGAAAATGGGAGGCCAATTGGATTGGTCCTTACATTATCATAGAGTGTTTTGGGAGTGGTACTTACAAACTTTCAAATTATGATGGCATAGACCTAGCAGAACCCATCAATAGTATTCATCTCAAATAGTTTTATGTCTAAAACTTTGAGAAATACATCAAAAATACCAAAAATACCCAAAAAATCAAAACTATCACAATATAAATTTATATGTACATAAATTTTGGTACAAAAGAAGTGATAATACCACCTTTGGGTTGTAAAGGGGCAAGAGACAACACCTTTGGACTTCCCTGAACAACATAAGTCCTTCAACGCTGAAAAATAGTCAAGACAACCCTCAAGCAACTGCCTTTGGAAAAAAATTGTTTGTTTGAGGCTCATCTATCATAGTCAAGTTAATTTCACACATACCCAATTGAGAAACACTTTTGGTTCATAGTTCCATGGTTCTTCAGCATCAGATGTAGTTCATAGTAGTAGAGATAGCTAGTATGACAACAACAAGGGGAGCACAAAAAATTCAACAAAATAGGGAGTAAGATTATATATTGAGATACCATAGACATGAATTGCAGGAAGATCAATGCACATCTCAGCTATCCACCTTGACCAACATTCTCCAATGTTTATTTTAGCCCTCAATCAACCCATTTGCTGTCCCAAACTCCTTCCATTACCTCTTTAGGCGCCTCACATGGTCTTGGTTACCCCCGTATTCCAACAAATCTCACTCATATCCTCATTCCAAATCCTAGAAAATTCAACAATTATCTAAAATTACCAAAAAAAATTCAAAAATTGTCTAAAAATACCAAAAAATTCAAAAATTCAAAAATTACCAAAAAAATTCAAAATTTGTCTAAAATTTCCAAAAAAAATTCAAAACTTGTCAAAAAATTACCAAAATTTTTTAAAATTTTCCAAAATGATAAAAAATGATCAAATTTTCCCAAAAGCATTCTAAACGGGGTCATAATTACTAAACATAACCACTAACACTCAAAAAATTAACAACACCTCAAAATTCGTATCAATTCCTACCTCACTTTAGCTCAATTAGGCTATACAACAGGACATCAAATATTTGAATCCAACATGCCTCACTAATATTAAGAAGCAGTGTAGTAATGTCCTGAAACATTTTGTTGGACTTTGGAAAATCTAGCACAAAACAGATAGCGCAATAGGTGCCCCTAATTCCTTCCTCTTGTCAAGAACAACAATTCCCAATAGATCATTAGTCTTATTTATATTGCAATGGCCACGAATAGTCTAGCCCCCCCTTCAAAAAATATATCAATTCTATCTCGAAAGCCCAAATATCTGTTGAACTCTTTC
Organism: Cupressus sempervirens; assembly: GCA_028749045.1. Classification (NCBI taxonomy): domain Eukaryota; kingdom Viridiplantae; phylum Streptophyta; class Pinopsida; order Cupressales; family Cupressaceae; genus Cupressus; species Cupressus sempervirens. The sequence continues at coordinate 784,565,294 of CM053785.1, read as the reverse complement.
ATCTTGACTCAACCAAGGGCATGAATAAGTGTAAGTGCGAGAGCTTGGCTCCCTCCTCTAGTGCCTTTTTAGGCCCAAGTGTCCTTCTCAGACACCTCCAGCACCATTTTAGGCCCAAAGCACTTTTTTCAAGGCCCCTAGTCTCCTTTTTAGACACCTTCAATGCCTTTTTAGGCCCTTCAAGCACCTTCTTCAAGGCCCCAATGTCCTTTTTGGACCCCTCCAACACCTTTTTATGCCTAAAGCACCTTTTTCAGGCCCCTCAAGCACCTTTTTTCACCCAAGCACCTTTTTCAAAGCTACGTATCACTTTTTTGTAAAGCCCAAATGTCCTTTTTGAACCTCAAAACACCTTTTCCAGTCAAAGCATCTTTTTCAACCCCACATGCCTTTTCATAGGCTTTAAAAGTATCCCATCTTGGCACACACCTAGAGAAACACCCCAATGTTGGCCTTGTGATTGTCTATAAAGGCTATTAATATATGCAAACTTATACCTCACACATCATGGCTCTCCAAATGCTATGCAAATCAATACTTATCTTATGAGCTCACATGGACATTCAATTCCTAGCATACAAGTAAAGGTTCTCCTTACTCTCACTTTTACTGAGATCAAAATCTAAAAATATCACAAAATCTTTCCAACATTCTACCAAAAATCTCAAAAATATTCACATATTCCTCAAAACAATAAAAATATCAAAATATATTCCACAAAATACCAAAAATAAAACATGACAATCCATTACAATCAACATCAACAAGCACAAACTTTTTATTCTCCTATGACGGTAATGGCAATATTACATTCAAATAGTGTCTAGTAGATCATTTATTCTAGCCTCCCCAAGGGAGGTGGTAAGATAGGGTGTCCAATCAATGGTGTCTCTTCTAGCCTAGCTCCAGAGGACAAAGCCCCTAGTGTCAATCCTCTATGTATCCATGGGAATTAGAAATCTACCACCGCATAATTGTGCATTCAATAGTTGCATAAATTCCTTATCTATGAACTGTGTCTCTCCCTTATCTTCATTTGAAAATGCCTGATAATAATGTCCCATCTAATAAGTGGCTTCCTAGTGTACCTTTTCCAACCAATGCATGTCCATGAACACATTCTCCACCAACTTGTTTACCCCTAATGTAGTGATCACTCGTTGGGCCACATCTCATTCTTATTGCATCTTATCAGTAACCATATCTCAGTGCTCCACGTCCACTTTTGACTCACCTGACTACCATTGTAATTCCCTCACCTTCCCCTCACTTAATGCTAACCACTTCTATAACTTCAAAGCTAGGGAGTTTGCTTTTACAATCGCCTCCCTAAATGACTCAAACTATGACTACAGTAACACTAGTTCATTCTAAGTGCTCTCTAAACCCACTTGCACCATCTTCAGAGATTCCTACAATTTTTGAGCCTGTGAATGCTCCACTAGTATTCCTACATCATTTCCTTCCACTCGTGCTTTCTCCACTCGAAGCTCCACTTCGAAAGATTGCACTTGTGCTCGCTCCATATCCACCACTCCTTGGAGCTGACTTGACTCTGTTTGCACTCTATTTTTGCATGCCTCCTCCATCAACTCTAGCAAAAATGCTACTTCTTCACATTATCCACCCAAATTCTTTGCGTAGCTAGCATTTTTGTAAATCCTCCACTTTAGTCATCGTTGACATTCTACCTTCCACCTTCAGCTATGATTTTACTATACCCAATCCACTCTCATCACCAGTTTCTCCTTCTATTAACCCTTATCCTAGCATCCCTAGGCTAATGAACTGACCTACTGTGCCCACAACCTCCCCCATGCTAACATCTTCTATCACTCCCTAAGCTTCTCCTAAAGTTCCCCCAGGTGAGCTTCCCCCCTTAGCCTTTTTCACTTCTCCCATCACATTCTTTTTCATCCCCAGTGGACTATTCTCTGTCTACATCATTGGTTCCTCATTCAACACCACCTCTAATGCCTACTCTATTGTGCTACCTGACAACATCGTTAATGCAATTAATGATGTCTCCTCCACATTGACTCCCTCATCCCTAGGTTGTGTCTACACCGCCCTTATATGACTTGATTCACCCTGCTCTTGCACTAATTCTTATTGTTTAAGATAATATACTAGCTCTACCAATGCTTGCCAACTGCATTTTACTCTCTATCCTAGCATCACCCACCTATCCTAACTGCCATCACCATCTTGTTGTGACTAATCTAGTGAGCCCACCATCCTTTCACTTCCACACTTCCTTGGCTTTCTCAATAAATCAACGACTATGTGCTTCACTTCACCAACATATTATTCACTTATTTATGGTCATCATTCATCCCATCTCATGCTTCACTCCCCTTAACTCCTACTTTTCTAGCCTTTCCACACATTTGTTTTACATATCTCATCGCACTATTACAAGGTACCCTTTTGTCATTCCCCTGCCATGATCACAATCGACACCTATCCTCTACCACAGCTACATGATCCCCTACTAAATCACTGTTGACACGTTCTATGCTTTGCTATCAAACTTATACAATATTTGCCTCCAAGAAGAATTGAACAAACTTAACACTATTTGCACACAACTGTCTGCACTACTACTTCACAAATTATTGGTTTTACTACTGTCACGAGCTTCTAGTACTTTGATGATGTCTGATTAGAGGTACTGGGATGAAGCCATGATATTTTTATTTTCCTTTAGGTTTTTAGTGTTTTCTTCAGTGATCATATGATCTGGTACATTCTTGGTGTCCACTTGTAAGTGCCTCTTCTCATTTGGATGGCCATGTGTACCTCAATTAGTTTTGTATGATATCTTAGGTGAGGTCATTTCTCTGACATATGACTGCTTACATGCCTATTTTTGTTTACTATGGCTATAAATTTTGTTTTTAATACTCATCATATCTTTTATGTACATTGGTGATAATTGGTTGTACTACCCAACATGATATAGTATTCATATCACCATAGCCGAGCTGGTGGTGGTTGTACTAGGTCACTTGTTACTAAATGCTCTATCATGATAATTAATTTGCATCTCTTTTCAAAAAGTAATAGTTAGTTGCATTCATTTTAGTCTACATTTTCATCTTAGGTTCCTTAAAGCACACAGTTGGTACATGAATCAGGGTAACACACACACACACACACACACACATGTCTCACCAACAGTGCTCAACAAAAAAGGGTAAACAATTTGAATTTGGCTATCTAACAACAAGTTACAAACCAAACATCCTCGAGCATGGTTAATACTCTACTATTGTGGACTTGGTCTCATCACAATACTCCTACCTTGCATCACACCTCATTCTTGCCTATCATTTATTCCACCTATTGCATTATGTAGCCTCTGAATCTCAAACAATTCTAGGCACTATTTCCTTGCATCACACCCCACCATCCACCACATTACATGGCTTTTGAATCTCAAACAATTTCATTTTATCACATCTTATTTCATTATCCTCTCATTTCATCATTATTCATTCATCACATTTCATTTTATTCCATCATTTGCATTCCCCTTAAACACATTTCAATTCTCACATGAGAAATATAAAGTCCATGATATAACAAGTGCACAAGTTCAAACATCAAAAAGCTCAAATATGTCATATAGCAAAATGATTGAATCATCAACATCCAATTGATCGAATCATCAACATCACAAGATCAAAAAGTTACCAACATCAACATCAAAAGGTCATCATCATAAATGATACACAAATGAACTCTATGTCATATCACTTACATCATTTATCAATATCTAATTCAAATATCCCTACTCACTAGGAGCACTTATCCAATCTCCAAAAATCAAACATTGAACAACAACATCAGTTTTTCATCACAAGTGATCATCCTACGTTGATAAAATCTCAACATCTAGCTATTTAGCTAATGGTTCTATCTTGAACCTATTCTTTGTCCTACTTTGTATCCTGAGGGGGGCACTATTTCCTATCTATCTAACATCACCTGACATTTTCAAAAATAAAATTGGAATATTCCTATTTTGTACATTCATTTTTCCAATTTCATTTATGAGGGGGCAGTATATCCATATCAAACTGGGGCATCCAAACCAGGGTATCAAAATATCAAAAATATACTACCCCAACCAAAATTTCAAATATCAAATCAAACAAAACTAAGGTATCCAAGCAAACCATTGCAATATCAAAACATTGAATCAACAAAATCAACAATGACCAAACATCAAGTATCAACAATCAAACATCATATCAACCTTGAATCAATCAAACATCATCGATCAAACATTTAGTTATCAAAATTTAACCTAAAATCATAGAATCAAGACAATGTTTGAACTAATATGCTTCGCATATTAGCTCAAAGAGAGGCTTCTGTAGATACCCAAAATTGGAAAAGACCTAAATTGCACAATTCTAATCAATTAATGTGAATTAAGGAGGAAATTAGAAGAACACAATAGACTTTCAAATTAAAAATCACATGAAGTCATTAATTATCTATCAAAACAACAAGACCTAAATCAACTTGAAAAGAGGAAAGAAACAATTCAAATTCATAAAATGAAATTCAAAAAGGGAGGAAGAAAAAGACAAAATGTTGAAAATAAATAAGACATTTATTTATTCAATAAAGTCGTCTATCCTCACAAAAGAGACAATCTCCCTTTTTCATTTTAAAAGAATTAGAAATATCTCCATTTATCCTCAAAACCAAGTTTGTTGGACTTTTCCTCTTGGTCTCTTATGAGATATTTTTAGTTTTATGTCTATGTACTAGTCCAAGGTAAAAACCCTAATTCTTACCCCAACCCCTTCCAAAATCCTATAAATAGGAGGGAAATCCAAGAGCCAAGGGACCCAAGTTTTAGGCATCTACACTATAGGCACATTTTGATTCATCATTTTAGCAAGTTCATGGCATTTTAGCATTGTTTTTATGCCATTTAGCATCATTTATTACATGTTAGATCATTGTATAGCCATTGTCATAGCATTTTAAGAGTTTTTATTTAGAATTTACATTATACTCATAGATATTGCATGAATTCTAGTCCATCTACATTCTACATTAAAGTTTCATGAATACGCATTCATGCCATGTACAATAGTCATTATAATTTATATGATATATATAAATATTCAATAATGCAATAATGTGTGTGTGTGTGTGTGTGTGTGTGTGTGTGTGTGTGTGTGTGTGTGTGTGTGTGTGTGTGAGAGAGAGAGAGAGAGAGAGAGAGAGAGAGAGAGAGAGAGAGAGAGAGAGAGAGAGAGAAATAAGAGGCAAATGCTCATTTTACCAAATTTCATAAATATTTACAAAAACCCATTCAAGTACAAGCATCAAGGGAAAAGGAATGGGGTTAAGAAAACCCCCAGTGTAGCTTGGGACCAATGTCCTATGTACACACAATTTCCCAGCTTGGGAGTTGAAGAGGGCATTCCCTCTTTCAAAATAAATTTTAGAGGGTGTACCCCCTATTATAAATAATTTAATATTTATTTACATAACTTAATGATACATTTATATCATTTATTGAATAATAGATAAAGATAGAGGAAAGTTATCCTTAGAAATTGAATGAAGATAGATCCAAACCTAATAAATTGTGTTTTCCCATAAAGTCTCTTACAAGAAATTGAACATACAAACATATAGACATATCTCTCAAAGAGAAAAAGTGTTAGTTTCATCCTTGAATATTACATATTATAGATAATGGAAGGATGCCATGGAATACTCATACCCATACATGCTGAAATATATGTATGTATAAATATGTATACATATTTCTCTATAGAGATGTGTGTGTGTGTGTGTGTGTGCGCGCGCGCGTGTGTGCGCATATATGTATATGTATATGTATGTGTGTGTTTATCTACACACACACACACATATTGTGTGCATTGAAACTATTCCTGATCATGGAGTCAACTAAAAAGTATGTGGTGTACTCCCACTACAAGTTGCACCATGCAATGTACATATTACATATATATCATGTTAAATTGTTGTACTAATAAAAAATTATTTAATTTTATAGAATTTACAATCTAGTAGGTGGAACACATATGCTTAATACAAAAATCCCATGCCAAATGATGCATTTTCTACTAATGGAGTTTGGTAGGTGCTAGTTCACCCTTTTCTTTGACTAAGTATGTGTCATGTTCAACAATGACATTATCTGATGATGCAACTACTTTAGGTGTCTATAATGCTAGAGACTCCTTTAGGGATATTAGGAAAATGACATGAACCATGATTTTAGAAGCCACATGCCTCCTATGTTATGGGTCTAGTACACTATAGTCCCTAGGTCTATCATATGTGAATCCTCTCCCTTTGCACTAGAATTTTATGATGTCAAAGTAAATTTATTTCAAGCCAATGCTAAACTCACAATACAAGTTTCTCAAAAAATATAGTCACCTCCCAATGATTCCAAATTGGTTGATCAAAGACCATATACAACTTATCCCAAAAAGATACATACATCCTAGTATTAACATACTGATGTGTAGGAAATTGTATTAGTAAGTAGGTTGTTACTAGTGCTAGGATTGTTAAAAAGATTGCTAATGTCATCTTTAAGTTTTCCCTTTATTTTCACCTTATTATATGATAACCCATCCACATAAGATGTATGGTGTATATCTCTACATGAGCCCCATTTTGTAACATGTCTAGATACTTGATTTGCACTATTGACCATAGTTTTTAGGCTTTTGCAAGGGATAAGAAGTTCTCTTGAATAGAAGTCCTCAACCTATGAACTAATATAGAAATTTTGGTGTTGTTTGCATCAAAAAAGTGATAAAATTATCTTGTGTAATATGTACATGATCTACTAAAGGACACTGAGTGTATAAGGGTGGTGATGGCTCTTCAGGAGAGTTATTTTGGTAATTTTATGGTTGTGGATCAACATCTTGAGGGTTTTCTTGATTCTCTTGTGCATTATATTCTAGGTTTTCTGACTTCTCATGTTTTTAGGGTTTTCTTGTATTGGTTGTGAATAAATAAACATTTTTTCTCTTCATTTATGCGGATTTCTTTTAGTTCATCCAATATCAATTATCTTGTGTAACATGTGCACGATCTACTAGAGGACACTGAGTGTATTAAGGGTGGTGATGGCTCTTCATGATTATTATTTTAAGGATTTTATGATTGTGGATCAAAATCTTAAGTGTTTTCTTATTTTTCTTGTGTAATATTTTTTGGATTTTCTTATTTTGGGGTAAAAGCACAAACTTGTGTCACCCTTTTACAAAGAAAAAGGCTAACAAAAGTATAATCATTCAACTTCAATGACATAAATCTTGTATTATTATTTGGAATTTGAAAATGAAGTAAACTAATGAAATGTGAAGAAATGGATAAAGTTTAGGATTATAATTTTTAATAATTATTTAGAAAAGGAAATGATATAATTTTCTATTTTTTAAAGACTTCTTTTTAATTGCCGAAAAATGCTAGAAATTATGGGTCTAGTTCCCATCAAAAAACTACATAGAAATAAACTTATTTCCCTTTGATCTTAGATTATGTTATAGATAACATATGTAGCTAGAACAATGAAAAATAAAAATTGGCTTTAGACCTATATTATCTCTTTTATAACGATTCAAATTTCAACTTATTCAAATCGATAGTTTTCATCTCCCACCCCTTTTTTTAAAACAAATCTATTCCAACCAAAATAAAAATTATCGATTCTTGAAGAGGATTCTCTCCTCTAGAACACCATAATTTTTAAAAAAAATTAATATGATATAATATTTTTTTATTTCTCAAAATCAATATCTTCTCGAGTGTTAAAATACATACTTCTAGATTTTTTTAATTATAATATACTATATCTAATTTAAAAACTATGCAACATATGAGAATATTCTTGAATTTGAGCTCTATAAAATGGTGTTTATATCTTATTAAAAAATGTCATAAAAAATAGTAACAGTTATTGAAATGTTAGTTTTTTGAAATAATTTTATTTCTTTAGTAATTGGATAGTAACTACTATAAAATATACATTTAATAGACATTTCCAATTGGAAAAGTGTAAGACCATGTATAACTTAGATAGAATAAATTTATCAAGATCATATGTTTGAACAAAATTGATTTTTAGATAAAAATACTCAAATTCAGTAGTTCTGATAAGTTAGCCTGAAAGGCGACACAACTTTGTACTTTTACCCTTCTCATGTGCAATATTTTAGCATTTTCTTGTGTTGGTTGTGGACAAATAAATTTGTGTTCTCTTCATTTTTTGCAGATTGTTTTTAGTTCATCCGATATTAGTTATCTTGTGTAACATGTACATGATCTACTAGAGGACACTGAGTGTATTAAGGGCAGTGATGGCTCTTCAGGAGAACTATTTTGAGGTTTTTTTATGGTTGTCGATCAGCATCTTGAGGGTTTTCTTGTTTCTCTTGTGCAATATTTCCTAGGCTTTCTTATTTCTCATGTGCAAATTTTAAGGGTTTTCTTGTGTTGGTTGTGAACAAATGAATATTTGTTCTCTTCTTCATTTTTGTGGATTGTTTTTAGTTCATCCAATATCAAATTAATAATATATCACATAAGTCAATTAAAAAACCCCTACTTCAATTAAAATATAAATGCAAACAAAAATAGTGCAAACAATGAATCTTACATGTGTGATGGGGTAGTATTGCTAGAAATTTCTCTAAACACTAAGGACCTACAATAAAATACAAAACAAATTTGTGTTTTCAAAAAAAAAATGTTTGTCATAAACTAAGTGAATTATGGGGAAATTTTTAATTTTCCTCAAAGCCTGTATAGGTTTTGAGCAAGTTTTGGATTTTTTAATGTTTTTTACTGTGCTTAATTTTACTAAGGCAAGAATTTTTTTTAAAAGAAATATGTTCCAGTTATGCAATGTTTCTTGCATGTAGCCAATCATTTTACTAGAAATTTGGTGCACTAACCAATCATTAATTGCCAATAACAACATATTGATCATAAATTATGTGAATGGAAATAAATACATGATTGTTTTGGGTTGCCTTGTTTAAATACAAGATGTATAGCAAAGGCATCTATTTTCATGGTCTGAAGAAGGGTCCCACTATGTTTATGTTATAATTGTAGTTAATTCCATTACCACTTAATTTTCCAAACAAATTGTACTATACTAATTAAATAGTCAAGGCCAAAAAAATTCTTTCCTTCATAATATTTTAGAAAGGTTTTGTACATTAATCATTAAAAATATTTTTAATGACCAATAGAAATTATTCTACACTAATACGTGGTCACCTATAAAGTTGCATTTGACCAATAAAAGTAAATAATTTCTTGTTTATCGCAATTTTAATAGGAGAAAAGTTCCATTAGACTACTCACTTTTACATTTTTTTCCTTAAATATTGTCAATCATGCAAGTAGTCCAAAACTCAATATATTCTATTTACATAATCAAGGACAACTTTAAGAAACCCCTTCCGAAAAAATTGTCTAAAATGCTAGCAAATCTAACATTTTGTGGGCAGAATTTTTTTTTGTCTAGGGAAATTTTTTTGTTCCACGTAAGGAAATAAAATATTATATGTTAGCAATTTTTTTCTTGCCCTAACAAAAATCATTTTAAATGTGGCAAAATAAATTATTTTTCTTGCTAATAGATAAATAAATGATGGCTATTTTTTTCCTTACCAAAAATGAGATTGTAATGTCAAAGACAAATAACTTGTTTTTTGAGAAAATGAATAATAATGATCTTGGCTAATCTTTAGTGGTAAACTAGGAAAAAATGTTTAAGCTAAAAGTGAATTTGCAAGTGCATTGGCTAGTGACCTTTTAAGGCTTTATGGTTGCCAATGATACTGACTACTGACTAGTGTACTGTCTATTATTAATAATGTCAGTATCACCATTACCAACTTGGCTACCATCACTTTTGTATCAATAATATGTTAGTTTTATCAATTGTTGATTAATTAGAGATCAACAAAAAAAAAATGCATTTTGCGACCAACTGCTTGAAAAGACTTGGACCCATATGAAATTATCTGGAATGGAGACACATGGCAAGTTTTGCACGAAAACCATTAACTGCAATGTAGTGAACATCACATCAAGATTAAAATCATAAATTTGGTAATGAAAATTTTAATTAGTATATTCCATTTCCAACCACATTGGCAAGCACTCTGATTGTCTGACATTAATGTGAGTAAATTTCTCACACTTGTAAATTAATAGGAATATGAAAAAAGATATGAAAGATTGTGAATGTTGAACAATTTAATGCAAATGCAATTAAAGAGTCTCTTCAATTCAATTTGTAGAGTTTCTTAGTTTGTAGAGTTTCTTAGAACATTAGGTTTGTAATTGTCATGGATACACCAATTCGATTGAAATGAACCACAACAAGTTTATAAAAGCCCTTTTTGGACATGATACTTGAGGATGTCCTAGCCATGGTTTGTAGGCAAGATGCCACATGTCCTTTAATCAGTTATTCTTTGTTCATGGTTCTCAGCCATGAATTCTTAAGAAATGAGAAGAGGTACAACTTGTCCACAGATATTATCTCCCGCTTCCTTGCATCTCTTCTTGACCTTGGAGAAAATCAAGTAGATATTTTGATGCTTCTGCATAAAATTTTTAAGAATCATTTTTAGAAGATGACATTAAAATTCTTGTATTGACTAAGTAGGTACCAATGTCGAGCGTTGCCCTCCCTTTTGCAAACATAGCAGATAAGTGTTGGGAGCAAGGCATAAGGAGCATTATATAGAAGAATTCATTGCTACTTGGCATGAATGAATGCTAATTGACCCACCATCAGAAATGGGTGTGGCTTGGGTAGGATTTTCTATGAAAGTGGTTGTTATTGGACGATGTTAGTGACACTGACTTTACATGGCTACATGAGTTCACCGACATTATCATCTCCAAAAGATTCCTCATGAAGGGGCTTGGAGATCTTTTTGGTTGAAGGCATCAAGCCCTTAGCTTGCTGATGCTCCCTGTTCCTTGGTTCCCTGTTCCTTGTTTCTTGTTTTCTTGACCCTTGTCCTTTGCGTAAATTTTTTTTTTAAGATATTTGTTTTTTTATAAAAGCAATAAGTAGTTACTTTAGATTGGGCCTTGCACTTGAATGTAAATAACAAAATAGTAAAATCAAGCTAATTTAATTAACTATTTTGAATATCTATCTTATGATTCTATGAAAATATATATATATTACAATCTCAAATATATTCAATGAAAATAATAGTTTTTGGCTTTTCAAATCATTGTTCCTATTAGTCTACGACTTTGTTTTTTCTTCTCAATGCACTGTTGAAATGTTAGTCTGTGACTCTATTATAAAAATAAACTATTACAAAGTTAGAAACAAAAATAGGGTTTCAACAATCCCTTTATGGTTTCATGTTTGATTAATGATTTATAATAGAAACTTATTCAATTGAAAATTATCCAATGAAAATTTGTAATATGTATATTTATGTCATTTAGATTTTAAAACACGTAAATTTCAATAATATATAAATGCAGGCCCAAGAGGCCAAGGCCATGCAAGTGAATAGTTATAATAGTTTTAATTATTCTTAATTTATTTAAAAATATTAAAAATATTAAAAATATATAAAAATAGTTTGTTAAAGTTAAACATATGATACATGTAAATGTGAATCATGATTTATGATCATGCAATTTAAATTGTATAAATAATATTGAAACTTGATTTGAAAATAAAAAGTTCAAATTATAACTTATATATAAATGTTCATATAAAATATTGAATATTAATTTATTAATTCATTACATCTTCTTTGAAAGCTCAATTCATTTAAATATCGTGATCATCATAATGTATTTTAATTTTTTTATCATATTTTGAATGAAATGAAAAATGGCATGCTTATTTAAATTTAAATTAAGTTATCATTATTAAGGTGGAGCAATAAAGAAAATATTGATTGTAATATAAATTAATTTTAATTAAGTAAAAATGCTATGATTATCAAATTAAGTTATCATTATTAAATAATTATTGATCGATGAATGATAATTGATTACAATTTAAAAATGATAATTTTCTATTTTTGAAAATTTGAAGTTTCACTAATTTTACATACTTAATTTTATTCTAATTCAAATCAGGGATTTTGAAAATTGTCAAGAAATTCAAATAATTTGTATGTTTTAAGTTTTAACTAAATCATTTAGTTAAAATATGTGCAACACTGCAACTAGTTATTGCACTTTGCAATTTTAATTTTAATTTGTATTGTGCAACAATAAGATAAATTATAATTTAAATTATTAATATTTGTCATGCAAAAGGTTTAACAATTCATGAATTGATTTGGATAGTTCAATGAATGATAGATCAATGACCACGATTCTATTTTTGAACCAAATTTTAAAAGATCTAAGTTAAATTCGAATTCTATCCGAAATCAAGACATGTGTAGTTGAAGATTCTTTCTTAAATAGTTATGTCCAAGTCCTGACCATTGATTAAAAGAAAGATCGATGGTCTAAGATGAATTTTAGATTGATTTGGGGAATATTTTCCCATGTGCCTAAATTCATCTGGAATTGTGACATGTGTCTAGTCAATACAATGCTCGATTAAGTGTCAAGGATCAATTATTATGTTTAGTCTTTTCTAGTTAATTTGCCTATTAAATTAATGAAAGATCAGTGGCCCAAGCTAAATTTTGCATAGAGTTTGGAAATGTTAACGCTATTGTCAAGAAACATCCAGAATTGTGACATGTGCCTAGTCATTGCAATGCTTGATTAAGTGTTAGGACTCAGTTATTATGTTTAGTCTTGTTTATTAGTTAATCCCAATTATTAAGTAAGATAAAGATCAACGACTCAAATGAATTTTGCGTAAATTTTGTGAATGATATCGATGTTGTCAAGAAACATCTAGAATCGTGACATGTGTCTACCCATTGTAATGCTTGATTAAGTGTCAGGACTTGGTTATTATGTTTAATCTTATTTATTAGTTAATCTCAACTATAAAGTAAAAGAAAGATCAATTAGCCAAGATGAATTTCAGGTAAATTTTGGGAATTGTATCATTGTTGTCAAAAAAAATCTACAATCATGACACATGTCAAGGACACGTGTTTGTGACAAGTGTCACAATTCTATATGACTCTTGACAACAATGATAACATTCCACAAATCAATCCAAAAATCATATTAGGTGGGGCCGCGGGGGCCATCAATTATTAAGTTCAATAATTGACTTTTATTATTAAATTAATTTAAAATTTACAAATTTTAAAATTCAAATGTATAATGTACTTCATTGTTTCTTTTTATTATAATAATTATGTACATTATTGATGACAGTTACATGTACATTGTACATAGTACAATAATTTAAATAATTAATTACTTACATTTTAACTTTTAACTATTAACCTTCTATTTTTATTTTTTTAAACTATGAAGTTCAGAGTTCTCAAGAGTTCGGTACTATAGAGTTTTCAAATTTCAACTTTTCAAAGACTATGAGTGAATTCCATTTTCTTCTTTGAAGATTGAATGTCTAAAACTTGAGTATCATAGGACAACACCAATTATCTAAGTATTTGCTAGCAATAGTATTATTTAATCTTGAATCTTGATTCTAGGAATTTATATTTTTTAAAATTTTTTTGCAATGCAATTGTAGTAGTAGAAATCTTACTGTCTTAGGTTTATACTTTACATTTTTTTTAAATAGGGCTTGAAGAAGAATTTTTTGTAATAACCACTAGCAAGCACAGGCAAAACAAAGTAAAAAATCTCCAGTATGAGTCGAATTGGAAGCAAAAAAGAAAAGAAAGACATAATAGAACTCAAGAAAGTGCTACAAACCCCAAGGTTCACTAATGAATATCATGATATTTTTTATCATGTTATCCATGGAGATGTGGGAATCATGAAAATTAGACATTCGTTGTTTAATAAGTGGAAAGATCCACAAAAGGGGGAGAAATTATTTCAAATAAAAAAAGTATTGGCACACATACAAATAAACTAGCTACTTTGATTAGTGGATTAGTAAATGTTGATGTACCCAAAGTTTTCCCTTTCCCTGAAATTGTAATGCTATGTGCTCAAAATTACAATGAAAATAGAAAGGCAATTGTAAACCAAAACACTCAAGAGGAAATTTTATACATAACTGAGAGTGAATTTTTCACTTTGTTAGACTTAGGACTAGGGTTTAAACTAGAAAGCTTTAATGAGTGTATTGAGTTGGATAAACTAGCATAGGTTTATGAAAAAATAGATAGAGGTTTTCAAGATTCATATATTAAGGGTTTAATAAAATCAGATTCATCTACTGATCATACTAGTGATACTATTACACCAGACATAGACCACAAGCCTCCTTATCAGTATGATATTTTTGTGCCATGGATTCAGAATACTATTTCTTTATTATCATTTTGTCTAGGTTTGGACAGTAACAAGGAAGTGAGGGCCAGTGTTCTTGAAATGATTTATAATATCCATTGTCAAGGTCAATCAGTTGAGAAGGTAGAAGTAAGATATAATTATGTTCAACACATTGTTGAATCTATGCAAGAATAATTACTAATGATTAAACAAAGTACAACTATAGGCAAGATGAAGAAATTTAGGCTCACAAGTTACTTGTGCTACCTTCTTTTAGTAAAGCATCACCCAATATTTGATATTGATAACAACAATCTTGATATTGAGGTGTATAAGTTTGATGAGAAAGCCCAAAAGAAATCAAAGACTCCATGTCTAGTATATGAGTAGACACATAAGATGAGGATGACTACAAACAATAATAACTACAACCATTTTGTAGAATTATTTTTGGCACCTATTTACCAAAAATTATAGACACTTCAATGCTTAGATTGTTTGTCTTATAAAGATTGTATTCAACTAAGAAGTCAAACTCAATTCACTGATTGGTTCTTTATGGAAGACTAAATTGTGTTAGAGTTTTGCACTTCAGCAGTTGAACTGTACAAACTTCCAATGCATGTTACATAAAGAGTTTTTGTAGTAGAATATGTACAATAGATGGAGAGCATAGATGAACTTTTCAATGGACAACAAAAGAAAATGATATTTCCTTCCTTGCCTTTTTTAATCAAAGGCCTCACATTTAAGAGAAAGGCTTTCAAAGTGACAAATGAATTGGTAATTTTTTTAGCTTTAATTTTTTTAGTCACTAGAATTATGATCCACTGAATATAATAAAAAAAAACACTTATTGCCAATGGGGACTCTGCAAGAAAATATCAACATTAGGAAATACCATTGATAAAAAAAGTTTAAAAACATGGATAGATGGGATAAGGTTAAAATAGAGATGGAGACACATGCAACAAAGAAAATATTTCAAAGCAAGAATTTTCATCACAGATTATAACATTGCACCTATCATAGTGAGAAAAATCAAAGCCTTTGACATACTTAAATTTCTACAAGAAAGCATCTCAACCTTCTAAGAGTTCTATGCCAAAATCAATTAAAGAGGCATGCAAATATGAATTATGGTGTCAAACCAAGATGACTAATTTTTGGAAAATGAGTAAAAATTTGGGTGAACTAAAGACCTCAACAACTTTTGAGGAAATTGAGGAGGATGAAATTCTTAGCGATTATTGGAATAAAGAGCATATGTCTACATTATATCAATTTTGCACTTGCAATGAGAGTGATAATCAATGACAAAACGACCTTGACTTTGATCAAAATATTCAAGGTACTCAGGATCCTAGGTCAACCAAGAATATTGTTCAACTTCAAAGGAGTGATTCAATTAAACAAATGCATAGTAAAGGAGCAACTATGATAAAAAACATGGGTTATTCAAGTATAGGGCCCATTGGTGCAAGTGGTGAAGGGATTTGGAATCCAATTGTAATACCAAACCCACCCAAAAGTGGAAGTAAACAAGTCATTGGATTCTCTAATGAGAGTGAAGATGATTCATCTAGAAAGGAAAAAATAGTATACTTATACTTTTGAAGGTCATCCTATTGAGCTATCATTTTGCATGATGCTTAACGACGGGAATCATTTCAAACTCCTCTCTTGGAAAGTTAATATGGGATAAACTCCATGTTTCTGGGCAATCTTGTGACCTAATGTAATCCACTCAACAAAAGATAAATGTAAGTGTTCACAAGGAGGCCTTTTTTGATTTGACCAATTTCAGATAAGATATTTAATCTGCTTGCTATCTCAAAAGAGTAACCACACAAAAAGAAATCAATTTTTTGTATTTTTGAGTTTATAAAGAATGCAACTATATGAATTCCTAAATTAACCAAATATTTTAAAAGAAAATAACTAAGGTAAGGTAACAAGAATTTTAAGAAAATAACTTGAAAAATAAATCCCTAATGGACATAAGCCTCAGAAACAATACATCTACAAGTTAAGCCTTTTGAAAACATGGGTAGGTAACCAATGTAAATAGGAGCAACACTTTCTTAATTCCACTAATGCAATCATCGATGAGAATTTAGTAACTGTAAGATATTTCACTTTTTATTTGATTGCAAGGCCACAAAAAGTGCATTCATGTGAGATGAGAAGTTATGTCGGAACAAAATGGGTGATCTCTTCTCCAACTAAGTACATTAGTGAAATTTTTTAACATGTGACAATCACCAGATTTAAAATATCACTCAATAAAAATAACACACCAAAACCATTGGCTTCATTACACTCCATGAACATACATTCACAAAATATAACTCACTCAGGTAAGAATAACTACACTCAGAATGAAAGCACAAATAACATATATTATTGCATCAAAATAATGACCTAGAATACATGTTACATTCTTGAATTTATAAGAAATCATCTCCTCAATTTGTGTTGAGAGTGAGAGATCTCTTCATGCAATTATATGCCTAAAACTAATAAAATAAAACTAAATATATATAAACTGACTCTCGAAATGGTGTTAAGTAGGACTCCACCCTTGTTTATATCAATTAATGGATGCATGAGCCTTTACATGTCTTAAAATAAATAAAGAAATAGTAGATAAGAAGAAGGAAGATGTAAGAGGATATGGGAGTCACTGAAAGCTCTAAAAATGGAATCTTAGCCCTCTTTGAATGTTTTTATGAATTAAACTATCATTAGAATGCATTTCTAGTGCATGGAAAGCTCTAAATTAGGAACTGGTAGTTAGCTATTAGTGCACCTCTAACTTTTTCAAAAAAATTGGTGCACATTTGGAGAAGCACACATTGTGTTGTGCACCTACTCACTTTACATGAAATTTGTGCAAGGTGCTCATTTCACCAAAAAATCAAAGTTCTCAACTTTGAAAATGGTTTCTAGATTTTTCTTAGACAAGGTCTGGGAGCACTCTAGTGTACTTATTTTTTCCTTTTGTGATGATTTATACCCTATTTATAGCCAAAAATTTTAATAGATTTGAACTCCTTCTGCTTCTTCTATCTGAAATCCCAAGGCACCTGTGTTGAATCTTGTCATTCATAATTGTATAAGATGAGGACCTTGTTCTAGTTCATGTGTCTAACCTCTATATTTTGATCTTCAATATAAATTCATGAATCAAAACTTTTGTGTGACTCCTTTGAAGGTGAAGGTTACCAGCTTAGGTGAGATCTCTATTACTATTGATAATGAAGATGCTATGATAATATATGCACTTGCACATTATGCAACATACCTTCATATTATGCACACCTTAATACACTGTGAAGTTTATTCCTTGATTTCTTCTTCTCTCTGACTACCTAATCCTTCTCGATCAAAGAACAGGGATCAAGATTATCTAAAATTACCAAATGTTTGAAACCTTTTCATATTTTTTAAACAAGATTCTCTAGGCATTTTTAACCAGCATTTTCAGAGGTCTTCTACTCAAAATTTCAAGTTGAAACTTTTATCGGTCTCTAAAATTGGGTAGCAGAAGGCTCACTATTTTAGGGACTAAAATTAGATTTTTAGTTCTTCTTTCCAATAGTATAAATGGTTTTGAATTCCAAGCTCTAGGTCAAAAGTTATGACCCTGACAAGTTAAGGATGCCTTTTTTATTTGCACAAAGAAGCAAACATTAGTCTGGAGAGTTGAAAACCTAGTCCAAATGCTTCAAAAGTTAATACCCCTTTTACCCCTAATATGCAAAATAGCATACCTAGTGCACCTTCACAGGTGTGCTAGGTGCACTGAAATGGTTCCTCTATAACCATTTTGGCACAGTTACACACCTGTGTTGCTTGGCGTGGTATGCACATGTTCATGTGCGCACATGCAAAGCAAGAGAAAATGGGGGAGGACTTAGTCCTTTAATGTTTGGTGTGCACAAAAGGGTGCATCCATGTGCACCCTTATCTTGTGCCTTAAGGTTTTGAAAAGGTGCACATGTGCACACCTTGGGGAAGTGTGCACATGCGCACATTTCCTTAGATGTCTTATTTTTGACCTAGCATGCACCCTTTGGAGGTGCACACCAATGCATATGCACAAGTGTGCATCTCCAAAGGGAGATAAGTGTACACTCATGCATTTAGCACACCTTCACACCCTAGATAGGTGTGTATGAATGCTAGTGTTCAAGTGCATATTTATGCATTAAAACACTTAAAATATTTCAATTTTTTCTCAGTTCTGACACCCCATACTTGTCCAGTGAGAGACTAGGACTTGATCCATAATCAAGAAGAGTTCCAAAATGACCCAAGCCCTGGACTAGGGGTCTGGAAGACTCAAAATTTACTAGGGGTCCCCATTTCTAAGAGAAATGGGGCATGCATTATGAAACCACAACACATCCCAAGACCAATATTTGTTAAATCTTCAAATCCAATTGTAGTTGATCCCACTAGCACTGGCACTGGCACTAGCACAAGTGGACCTTGTGCAAAAAAACAAAAATTTATGACAATTACACTATAATAAATGTCACCAATTACTTCACCAATATATGATATATCCTCTAGTACCTTCTAGACAAAACCCTAAAAATAGTCCTAAAACATTAGGATTTGGAACGGGTCATCTTCAATATGTTGGCAATCCTCAAAATACAATTTTAGGTGGAGTAAGTGTTAGTTTTTCGTGACTAATTAGGGAAGTATTGTATTGTACATACTCCATAAATTCTTTTTGGGGCTATTTTATCAATATTTTATGGCTAACATGTTGTAACTAATTTTAGCCCTAAAAGTGGCAAAAATAATTGTATAAAAGGCCTTAGAGTTAGGGATTGTTTCATAACCTATGTGATATGAAATTTTTTTCTTATGATGGTATTGAGTTCTAAGGGATTACAGATTGTAATCAAGTCGTAATCACTGGATTGTAATAATATTAGACTTATTGCTTGGTTGATGTAGCCCAAGGTTTGGGTGAACCATGTTAAATCTTGGTGTCTTGTGTTCTCTTCTGTGTGATCTATTATTTTTTGATATTGTTTATATTTACATCTAATTTTCATTTCTGTCTGAGGTTAATCCTAACATTTGGTATCAAAGCAAGGTTGTTTTTCATTTATCCTCTACTGGAAAGTCTCACAATTGAGGGGGAGTCTCATAGTTGACTAGGAGCAAGGGAAGATGAGGGTAAGATGAAGGTGGAGAATTTTAATGGGAAAAACTTCCAGTTATGGAAGATGCAAATGGAAGACTATCTTTATTAGAAGGATTTCTTGAAGCTATTTGAAGGAAAATCTAAGAAATAGGGAACTATGACAAATGAGGACTGAGATATGTTAGATAGAAAGGCACTTGGAATTATTTGGTTATTCCTGGCACCATCAATGACATTTAACATTACAAAATTGAAGATGATGGAAGAGTTGATAGAAACCCTAGTGAACTTGTAAGAAAATCCTTCTACTTCAAATAAGGAATTTCTCATGAAGCATTTATTTGCTATAAAGATGACAAAAGGTGGATCTATTTTGGATCATTTAAATGAGTTTAATACTGTTATCAGTCAATTATCTTCTATGGGTATTAATTTTGATGGAGAAATTGGCGCTCTCTTGATTATTTTTTCTTTGCCTAAAAGATGGAATGGTTGAGTAATTCTATTTTTGGATCTAATACCCTAAAATATTTTGATGTGATCAATGTTATTTTGAGTGAGGAAACTCATAGGAAAACCTTAGGTGGATCTATAGAAAAATGATCAAAAATAAAGAGAAAAGTCAAAGAGAAAGAGGTCTCAATCAAGAGGACCAAACAACCGTTGCTACTATGGGAAATAAGGGCATGAGAAGTAAAATTATTGGACTCAAAAGAAAAATGAAGGAGATAAACTAGAAGGGGAAAAGGAGTAAAATATGGTAACAAATCTGAAGAGGATGTTTTACTTGTGTCTTTAGAAAGTGTTGATGATTCATGGGTTTTAGATTCTAGAGCTTCATTTCATGTTATACCTCATAGAGGTTATTTTATTGATTATGTCCAAGGGGATTTCGGGCTTGTTTATTTGGGGGATAATGAACCCTGTTAGATTGTTGGAAAGAAAAAAGTTAAGATTAAGTTGCAGAATGGGAATCATTGGCTACTACATGAGGTAAGACATGTTGCAAGGCTGAATAGGAAGTTAATTTCAGTAGGACAACTTAGTGATGAGGTTGTATAGTTACTTTTAATGATAAAAATTGAAAGGTTTCAAAAGGTTCCCTTCTAGTAGCAAAATATGTGAAAGTAGGCAGCATATATCTTTGTACAGGTCATATTATTCCTTCTATTTTAATTTTTTCAGAGAAAAATGAGTGTTCATGAATAGTTTCTGCCATTGAGCAGGGAGAACAAATAAATGCTATAGATTTTGATACAACACTATGGCACAACAGACTTGGGCACATCAGTGAAAAATGTGTGAAATGCATGAAATTACTTCATTCAAAACAAGTTTTGCCAGGTCTGAAATGTGCTAATATGGATTTCTGTGAAAGTTGTGTTTATGAAAAACAAAAGAGAGTGAATTTTGTAAAGAGTGGGAAGGAAAAGAAAAGTGAGAGATTAGAGCTTGTGCATACAGATGCATGGGGACCAACTCAGGTATCTTTTCTTGGTGGCTCTCATTATTATGTCACATTTATTAATGATGCAACTAGAAAAGTATAGATTTATTTCCTTAGATAAAAATTTGATGTATTTCAAACTTATAAAAAATGGAAATGCTTGATTGAAAATGATTTTGGTAAAATATTAAAATATCCCAGACTGATAATGGCGGTGAGTATTGCAATCATAATTTTGAAGATTATTGCTCCACTAATGGTATTTGTAGACAAAAAATTGTTCCAAGAACTCCATAGGAAAATGGAGTTACTAAATACATGAGCATGACTATAATAGAGCATGCAAGGAGCATGAGATTGCATGCAGGGTTGCCCTTAAATAAGTGGGTAGAGGCTATCAATAGTGTTGTACATTTGATTAATAGAGGGCCCTCTATTCCCTTGGACTATGGTATCCCAGAGGAATCATGGACTGGTAAGAAGGTGAGATATTCTTTTATCAAAACCTTCGGTTGTGAAGCATTTTCTCACATAGATTTTGAAAATAGAACCAAGATGGAGGCTAAGTCAAAGAAATGTGTATTTTTTGGATATTGCATTGAAGAATTTGGTTATAGGCTTTGAGATTTTGAAACTTGTAAAATTGTAAGAAGCACAGATGTCATATTCAATGAAAAAGTGTTGTACAAAGATCTATTGCAGCAACTTGAGAAGAAAGAAGATGATTATATAGTGTTCAACAACATTCCAAAAGTTGATGTTCCAACAATTCCTCATGATGTGCAACAATTGCAACAACAAATACCACACACCCCATTGAATGTTAGATGGTCAATGAGGCTAAGTAGAGCTCCAAAAAGATTTTCTCCTTCTTTGTATTCTATTTTACTAATAGATGATAGTGAATTTGAATGTTATGATGAAGCTATGCAAGTGGATACTAAGATTTAGTGGGAGTTTGCAATGGTAGATGAAATGGACTCCTTGCTGAAAAACAAGACTTGGGATTTATGCAAGTTGCCTACAAGTAAACAAGTTTTACAAAATAAATAAATTTATAGGTTGAAAGAATAGGATGGAGGTAAGAAAATATTTAAAGCTAGATTGGTTGTAAAAGGATTTATACAGGAAAAGGGCATTGATTTTGATGAGATATTCTCTCCTGTTGTAAAAATGACTTCTATTTATACTATTTTAAGTATTGTGGCTATTGAAGATTTGCATTTGAAGTAGCTTGATGTTAAAATAACTTTTCTTCATGGTGATTTGGATATATATATATATATAGCACAGCCACAAGTATTTGAGGTTAAAAGTAAGGAGAACCTAATGTGTAGATTGAAGAAAAGTTTATATGGTATCTGAAATTTGACAATTTTATGCATGAGCATGGATATGGTAGGTGTCATTCAGATCATTTTGTTTATTTTAAGAGGTTGGATGATGACAACTACAATATTTTATGTTTATATGTTGATGATATTTGTAGTTGGGTCTAACATGGATCACACTAAGGTGTTGAAATGTCAGTTAGCACATGCATTTTCTTTGAAGGATTTGTAAGAAGCAAAACAAATCCTTGAAGATTTGAAGAGATAGGAAGAACATGAAATTGACATTATCTCAGGTTGATTATATTGTGAAGGTGTTGCAACATTTCTCTATGGAGAATACTAAAGCTAGTAGCACACCTTTAATTGGCCATTTGAAGTTGACTAAGGAAATGTGTCCAAAGACAAAAGAAGAGGAGGGTAAGATGTCCAAGGTACCTTATGCTTTAGCTATAGGGAGCTTGATGTATGTTATAGTATGTACAAGGCCAAATATTACACATGCAATGGGAGTCGTTAGCAGGTACATGAATCATTTAGGAATTAAGCATTGGAATGCAGTAAAATGGATTATCAGATATTTGAGAGGAACATCCAGTAAGTGTTTACACTTTGAGGGCTCTTGTACTAATTTACAGGGAGTGATCCCACAATAGTGGGTGCCACTTTTGCGACACAAACAAAATCAGAAAGGGATGGAAATTTTCAACTGTTCACGTGAACATTAAGGAAATGTTTGCACAAACATTCCCTACCTTCATGTTTGTGCCAACATAATTAAATATAACTAGGCACATCCACATGACAATATGTTACAATTTTCACTTAAAATTTTCCACTTTTTGCCAAATATGTTTGCGCAAACATATGTTTTTAAAAAAAGTTTTCTATTTTCTTATAAAAAAAAGAAAAAAATGGTGCTTTGATCCTCAAAATTGGGATCAAATGATCTCCTACTATAAATCAATAAATGTCAAATTGTGGTTTTCAGTGCAAGCTTTTCAACGACTATAGTTTTAATATGTATTATATTCATTAAGACTTTCAAATATGATTTTAACTCATTATAGGTTGATTAATGATTGAACATCAACTAATTTCAGCACTTCAAGAAAATTTGTAAATTAGGTTAAAATTTTTGAAAAATCTCTAAGAAATAGGTTACTCAGATAGCTTTCTATTGAAAAAGGAAAATTTGATTTATATGATATATTGAGTTCAAGTTATCCTTGTCAAAATGGTCATATGTCTGAATTACAATTAATGTCACGTTAAATCTTCATAAACTATATAATATTTAACCAAATGGATCCTCTAGATATTGATGTTACAAATCCAACACCAAAAGCATTATTTGATTATCATTTCTACAAAAAAAAATTATGCTTGTCAAAATTACTGTCACTCTTTAAAAATATTGATTTTTCATATATACCACTTTTTGGGGGAGAAGAAAGATTTGACTTAAATAATTTTTTTTTAAAATTAAAAAATGTGGTTACAAAGTAGGAACAGAGTACTAGAAATCACTAGTTTACTTAATCTTTAAATTATTCATAGTTTTAGAGATATAGTCACTTGAATGTGAGGTTTGTTTCAAAAATAGTTATTTCAGTGTCAAAATTGGTTAAAAAGTGGTACCCACTATTGTGGCTCACCCAATATGTTGACTCAGATTTGGAAGGGGATATTAATACATTATGGAGTACTACAAGTTATGTATTTACTGTTAGTGGGGTAGTAGTAATTTGGGTTCCTAAATTGTATAAGGTTCATGCTTTATCCACTGTAGAGGCAGAGTATGTTTCTACTATAGAGGAAGCCAAGGAGATGATATAGCTTTAGTTCTTCCTAGAAGAATTGGGACATACTCAAAGGGATGATTATTTTTTTATAGATAGTCAAAGTATCATCCATCTTCTGAAGAATTCAGCTTTGTATTCAAAGATAAAATTGACGCAAGGAGGTGGACAACTAGGGCCTGGGCACACCCAGCTATCCAAATCATTTTTCAAGAGTTAACATAGCAGAAGCACAACACGAAGGACATCCACCAAAGGAGAAAGAAGAACAAATACTTTATTGATTCATGAAAATATCAGCATACATGCCCAGCTATAAGGCCTTGTAGGTTACAAGCATATACAATCAAATCCAAATAGTTGACATTCTAATATTCTAAGTCTTCTCAATCTACTACCCTCCCTCTAAAACTAACTCTCTCAAACTCCCTCTCTCTCCTTCTGCTAAAAATCAATCCTAGACCTCTTTAAGTACTAGCCAAAATAGCTTACAAAATATTCTAGAATAAGAAAGGCTACAAGTTGGCCTAATGCAAACTACCAACTAATGAATTCTAACAAGTGCATCCACAAGTCAGCTCACATTAGATATTAACTACCTATTCCAAAATCAAATGCAAGAAAAGTTAGCCCAAATAGGAACAAACTACTTGACAAATTGGCACTCAACATCCACATGAACTCGACATCAATAGGAACTTGGCACCCAAAGGAACTGAGCACCAACAGAAACTCAACAACTAAAGGAACTTGGCAACCAAAGGAACTTGACAGAAAATGAAATTGGCAGCAAAGGAACTTGACGGCAACTAGCAGAATGAACAAAAAGTGCAGGATTGCAAGAAACCCAGAATGCTCCTACATTAGACAACCAAGGTTGGAGAAATGATTCTCTTGAATCATTCAAGTGTCACAACTTGAGTTGAATCCAACTGAAATTGAGAAATCCATGTAGCATCTTCAATTGGTCTATTCTTCCACTTCACCAAATATTCATAGTAATCTTTTCCTCTTGTACTCTTTCCAATTCTTTAATTCAATACTTGTTCAACTTCTTCAATCTACTTCTTAGGATAATCATTAGGTACAACACTTCATCATCTAACTCATGATACTTATATAGATCAACAACATTGAATACAAGAGATATATCCATGCCATCAGGTAACTCAACTTCATAAGCATTACCACGATCAAACTTCTTCAAGATTCTACAAGGTCCAAACTTCTTCATCTTTAGCTTACTATATGTTCCAATAGAAAATCTTCCTTTCTTCAAATGAATCATCACCTCATCACCAACTTGAAAATCATGATGTCTCCTAGACTGATCAGCATTCTCCTTATACTTACAATTACTTTGTTCTAACCTCAACTTCACTTCTTTATGCAAAGACTCCATGAAATCAAAAAATTCTTACCCTGTAGCACTTCTTTTTTCTTCACCAACAACATCCCTCAAATCCGATACTCATCCAGGCTATATTCTAGTAATAATCTCAAAAGGTGTCTTCCTTGGACTCCTATTCAAAGAATTATTATATGCAAACTTGGCTTGTGCCAATACCATTTTGCAATTACTTAATTTGTCTCCAACTAAGTATCTCAGCAAATTACCCAGGCTTCTATTCACAATATTTATCTATCCATTTTTTTGTGGATGGAATGTATGACTAAACTTCAATTCAGTACCTGTCTTCCACAAAGTCCTCCAAAAATAACCAACAAATTTATTGTCACTATCAGAAATAATGCTTTCTAGTAATCCATGCAATCTCACAATCTCTTTAAAGAAAAGTTCAGCAACATGCTCAGCATCTAATGTCTTCTTAAACTGTATAAAATGAGCCATTTTAGAAAATCTATCCACAACAACAAATATGGAATCATACCCCTTCATTTTCTTAGGCAATCTAAGAACAAAATCCATATTGATGTCACTCCAAAGTTTCTCAAGAATAGTAATAGGTGTATACAAACCAGTATTTTGATTCACTCCTTTAGCAACTTGACAAAATCCACAACTCTTCACAAATTTTTGAACACCCTTATACATTTGAGGCTAAAAATACTTCTCCTTCAACAAACTCAATGTCTTATCAATTCCAAAATGTCCAGCCAATCCACCACTATGCTTTTCCTTAATCAAATTCAACCTCAAAGAAATTCTAGGGATATATAAATAAATACCTTTGAATATCATACCTTCTTGAATGAAATATTCATCATACTTGCTTATGTCATTTGTTAGATTTGGTGCTCTACACTCTCTCCACACCTCAGAAAAATCAGGATCAACATCATACAACTCTTTCATGTCATCAAAACCAAGAACTTCAACTTTCATTTTAGTCAACAAGGAATGTCTTCTAAATAATGCATCAGTAAATTTGTTAACCCCACTCTTATGCTTAATGACAAAGGTTAAATTCTGCAAGTACTCAATGCACTTTCTATGTCTCTGATTCAATTTATGTTGACTTCCCAAGTACTGCACAGCTTTATCATCATTATACAAGACAAAATACTTAGGAATCAAATAATGTCTCCACTTCTTAAAGGCTTGAACAATAGCATAAAACTCTTGATCATACATAGAATGCTTCCTTTTAGCATCATTCAACTTCTCACTAAAGAAAGCAATAGGTTTTCCTTCTTAACTCAATATAGCTCCTATTACACTACCACTTGCATCACATTCAACTTGAAATACCTTATTGAAATCAGGTAAAGCCAAAATAGGTAACTCAACAACCTTTTGTTTCAAAGTCTCAAAACTCTTAACAATGCCATGTGTCCACTTGAATTGCTTTTTATCTCCTCTCATTGTTTCAGTCATAGCATTGCAAATAGAACTAAAATTCCTTATAAACTTTTTGTAAAAACTAGCCAAACCATGAAATGATCTTACCTCACCCACATTTTTAGGTGTAGGCCATTCCAAAATTTCTTTAACCTTCTTAAGATCCATCTTCAATCCATCAGCTAAAATCACAAATCCCAACTAAACAATCTCCTCTTGCATAAAAGAACAGTTTCAAATTAATCAGCAACTTCTCTTATTTCAATCTATGCAATACTTGTCTAATATGCTCAAGATGTTCTTCCTTGGTCTTACTAAATATCAGGATATCATCCAAGTAAAAAATCACAAACTTACCCAAGAATCTTTATAGAACCTCATTCATGAACCTCATGAAAGTACTAGGTGCATTAGTCAAACCAAAAGGCATAAACAACTACTTATGCAAACCATCTTATGTCTTAAAAGTAGTCTTTCACTCATCACCTTATATGATTCTAATATGATAATAACCACTCTTCAAATCAATCTTGGTAAAATACTTTGCTCCACTCAAACAATCCATAATGTCATCCATCCTTGACATAGGAAACCTATATTTCAGTGTGATCTTGTTAATAGCTTTGGAATCAGTACACATTCTCCATTCTCCATTCTTTTTAGGTGCTAATACAGTAGGTATAGCACATGCACTCAAACTTTCTCTAATCAAACCTTTCTCCAATAACTCATGCACTTATCTATTAAGTTCTTCATTCTCTATAGGTGCCAATTTATATGGTTCTATATTCAGCAAACTAGCTCTAGGAATCAAATCCATACAATGACTTATACTTCTCATTGGAGTTAAACCATCAAGTATATCTTCAGCAACAATCTCTTTATATTCTTTTAGCAATTTAGCAATTTCTTTTGGTACTTGGTCAATACTATCAACTATCACTCGGTCACCACTGATTGGTACTCGACTGATACTATTTTCTAGTACTCGAATTCTATTGACACAACTCGATCTCCTTGGAATTATAGCAAACCAGACTTGATTCTTTTTCATTTCCTTTTCAAATTGTTTCCCATTATCCATGCAAATTTTTATAGTAGTACAATTAACCTCATCTAGACTTTCAATCAAAGGTAGCAATATTTGTTTCTTCCCATTTACCCAAAGAGTATATTGATTCAATCTTCCATCATGTATAGCATATCTATCATATTGCCAAGGTCTACCTAACAAAATATGACAACAATCCATAGGCATAATATCACACAACATTTCATCAAAGTAATGTCCAATCTTCAACTTCACAACACATTGTTCACCTACCAATATCTTATGCTCATCTTTAGGGATTTGTATGCTTTAACCTCTGGAACTACAACTTTTTAACCAACTCTTCTAATGCCAAATTTGTAGAACTTCCACTATCAATGATCACTTTGCAACATTTTCCAGCCATCTTACATATAGTCTTGAAAAGACTTCTTCTTAGAACAGGTTCCTCACCACTTCCCTTATTACATAAGGTTCTTCTCACCATTAAATTTTCTCCAACCTTAGGTCCACTTGGTGAACTCTCAATGTCTTCTTGTATCACAAAATTTCTATTACCTTGCATAATTTCAACAGATCTACACTCAAAAGATCTATGTCCCTCTTTATCACATCTAAAACAATTATCATGAAAACCACCTCTAGAATAAGAATCACCTCTTCTTTAGTAAGAACTAGTACCTCCTTAGTAAGAATTACCACCTTTCCACTCATTCTTTCCTTTTTCATCATTCTTCCATTTAGATTTTCCTTTATCTTGCACAAAATTATCAGATCTGCCACCTTCACCACAAGATCTACCTCTACCTCTCTAGAATCTACCACCTCTACCTCTTTGTCTTTGTTCATGCTTCTTTGTCAAGATCTCCTTAGCTTTTAAGGCATATTGGTATGCTTCTTCTACACTCTCCAACTTTACAAAATTTATCTCATCTTGAATTCCAAATCTCAATCCATTTATGTACCTTGCAATTTTCTCAACATTGTCACCCACATGTCTAGATTTGATGTCCAATCTATAGAGTTCCTTAGTATATTCTTTCACACTCATGTCCTTTTGCCTCAAATTTTACATTGTTCTCAACAAGCTAACTTGGTAATTTGCAGGAAGGAATTTTTTCTTTACCTTGTTCACCATCTTCACCCAAATTCTGATCTTCTCCTTACCTATCCTTTGTCTATTAGTTTGCAAATGCTCCCACCATAGTGAGGCATGACCCTTCAACCTAGTAACTACAATCTCCACCTTCCTATTATCAGGAGTTTTTTCATACTCAAAGAACTTCTCCATATCAAAGATCCAATCCAATATAGTATTGGTGTCCAATTTTCCATCATAAGAAATAACTTACATAGCAGGCTTTGAATTAGCTCTAGACAACACTCTCAACAACCTTTCTTCATCTTGGTCTTCTTCATGTTCTAGATTAGGGTTTGGTTTTACTGCTTCATCATCATTAACATCATCAAGATGTGCTCCTCTCATCTGGGTTGTCTCTGCAGCATCTAATCTGGCTGCAATCTATCTCAATGTATCCAATATTGCATTATTAGTATTTCTTCTACTTTGAACCACCTTTACAAATTAGGTTCCTGGAAGATCATAACCCTCTGCAAGTTATAGGTTAAATCTGTAGATCTACTACCCTACAACCCAAATTCACTCAGGATTCTACATAATATAATCACCACAAGAATGAACCTCAAGCTTTGGTACCACCTAATGCAAAGAGGAGATGGATAACTAGGGCCTAGGGTAGACCCAACTATCCAAATCACCCTGAAAGAGTTAACAGAGCGGAAACACAATAGAAAGGATAGCCACCAAAGGAGAAAGAAGAACAAATACCTTATTGATTCATGAAAATATCAACATACATGCCCAGTTGTAAGGCCTTTTGGGTTACAACCATATATAATCAAATCCATCAAGTTCGCATTCCAATCTTCTAAGTCTTCTTAATTTACTACTCTCCCTCTAAAACTAACTCCCTCTTTCTCCTTCTACTAAAACTCAATCCTAGACCTCTTTAAATACTAGCCAAAATAGCTTATAAAAGATTCTAGAACAAGAAAGGCCACAAGTTGGCCTGATACAAAATACTAACTAATAAATACTAACAAGTGCAGCCACAAGTCGGCTCACATCAGATATTAACTACCTATTCCAAAATTAAATGCAAGAAAAATCAGCTCAAATAGGAATAGACTACTCAACAAACTAGCACTCGGCATCCACATGAACTTAGCATCAACAGGAACTCAGCACCCAAAGGAACTCAACACCAACAAGAATTTGGTAGAAAAGGAACTCGACAACCAAAGGAACTCGACAGCAAAGGAACTCAGCAACCAAAGGAACTCAGCAACCAAAGGAACTCAATAGAAAAGGATCTCGATAGTAACTTACAGGATGAACAAAAAGTGTAGGATTGCAAGAAACCTAGGATGCTCTTGCATCAAAAACACATATAGTTATGATACCATTTTATTCAATCAGTTCTAGATGATGGACAATTAAAGCTGGACAAGATACATATGTTGGAAATATTAGATAGGAAAGGTTACTGAGAGGGGAGGGGTGAATTAGGAACCAAGAAAACTTTAACTTATTTCACCAATTAAACCTTCATTAATATTTTGATCTAATTGCATGCATGAAAGAATGAAAGCAAATAAACATTCATAAAAATTTGACACAAGATATGGTGACCCAAAAACCTTCCAAATAGAAAGTAAAATTGGGGTGGGGATGATACCCACAAGCTTTAGTACTACAATATAAAGTTGGTCTATTAAGGCTTATAATTGATCACTTATGATGATCTCCTTTGTTAGGAGCAATAACGACTACTAGGTCCACCTTGTGAAAGGTTTTACAAAACATACAATGAATTATGCACTCAATAAAGAGATTTGTCAAAGATTGTTAAGTCTATTTTGTTAAAGGATTTAACTGATACACCTGTTAGAATGAACCAGTGGCTGATTTTTTATCTGCAACTCTGATTTGCTGGTTGAGATTCCTTTGAAATGTAAACATCACCTTATTCTGATAGATAAATCTTTTTTTTCACTTATACTGCTTGTAGCCTTCTCAATTCACACTTATTCTCTTCATATTTTATTCGTGCATACTTATTTGGATATGATACAATTCATTACATATATACCTATCCAAATCACAATTCATCAAAGTATGCTACAACATAGGTTTCCATCAAGATCACAAAGTTAGCCCAATTACTGACACTCAAGTTTAGAAGAAAAACTCAGTGGTGTTGTTATACTCGACAACCATTGTCAACACCTGGCATCATCATGCACTCAGTAGACATAGAATCTTAGTTCATACTAATCACTTCCAAGTAGCATGAACTCAATAAGCACTTGTGTGACTCAGTGAACACTACAAAACTTGGTTTATAAACTAAATCACTTGGTTGACACACCATGTCTTGGTCAACACTAAAATTACGAGCTCGGTATAAATTGAATCACTTGGTTAACATTCCTTGGCTCGGTCAACACTAGATTCTCATTACTAATACTACAAGCTCGATAGATACTAGAGACCATGGTTGACATTGTGCAACTCGATTAATACTATGAAGCTTAGTTAGTACTATCATTGAATAACTCGGTAGATAATACTTGTCATGAACTATATAAAGATTCTGGAACTCAGTAGCAACTGTACAACTCAGTAACAACTATATTACTCAGTAGTAATTGGAGAACTTGGTTAACACTACAAACTAAAAGATAAGCTCAATAGCAACTTAACCAATTGACTAAGTATGATTCATTAATAAACAAACTTTTACTTTAATGTCAACAATCTCCCCCTTTGGCATTAGTGACAAAAATACTTATCAGTCCAAAATTGAATGCTTAGAATTTCAAGTCCAAAACATTATTTTATCTCATTTTTGTGTCTACAACTTGGTAACATACTTTATTTTTGAGATTTTTCATAATTTCTTTTGTAAAAGATGTTTTCTGATTATCTATACATGTATTTGTATAATACAATGTTTCTCCCCCATACATAAATCTCATATTATACTTTCCCCCAATACTCTTAATAAATGCATTCATATTATATTATACTTTTCCCACTTTGTAATATAAATACCAAAGTTGTATACTACATGTTAATACCAAAATGTGACAAGAAGTGAGAATGTACCTTCAAAATCAATGCCATTGTCTTGTCCTAATTTTCCTATAACACCTTGCTTGCGTGCATAATGCATTCTGCACTTTTGCTGATAACTCCATCATGTGATCAACAATAGAGAAGTTATTATCATGGATGAGTGTCTTGGCATGTGTAATGTGTTTTTGTAATGCATCCATGTTTGGAAGAATTATGCCTTGCTAGTTCCTTCTTGCAATTCCTTCAACTTTTCCTAAAAAGTGAGTGGAGGTCTTTTGAAAATAATTTTCTTGGCATCCTCCTCACTTGACTTCAATTTATTCCTAGATTTTGATGTCCTTGTGAATACAACAGTGGATGACTTAGTAGGTTTGGTTATGATAACCATAACTTTCTTTCTTATAGGTTTTTCTTCCTTGAATTTAGATTCCTCGTCTTCTGCTTCATTATCTTCCACATCATCTCCTTTTCCCTCTATCAATAGGAGAGCAAAATTTGCTTGTTTCATTTTTGTTATCCTCTTTCTTCCTTTGTTAATTGCTCAAGGAAGCTTAATTTCAAGTTTTATCCTAACCTTGGCTTCTTCATAAGTTCCAAGGTATGGTGCCTTAAGATCCACAAGCTCATTCAATAGAGCCTCAATGATATATTTTGTATTATCAATGTTAACCTCATATTCAAGAGGCTTAACACTTGCCACCATCGGTCTAAATACTTGAATGTACACTCTATCACAGTCTACCATGAAACAAAAATAATCTTTGTAGTCCTTTACAAGCTTCTTTGGTATCCTATATCTATTATTCATCTTTTCTTTGAATGTATCATAGTTATCCATTATACTGTCAAAATTTTCACCCATCTCTACTATGTGTTCATTAATTTGATATAGAATAGGTACATCTTTTCTCCATACAACTGTGCCTTTAGAGGGGAGGAAATTTTGTACAAAGAAAAATAAAAAATTTATGAGTGAACTAAACTTATATGAATTTTTCTTGGAACCTCTTATGCTTTCCATGTTCTTATTGAATTGATTCAATAACAATTTGGCAAGGTCAAATGACATGTTGTTTTTCACCACCTTGAGGCCCAAATCTATTGCCTCACATGACACACTATTGAGATGACTAGAGTTGTAGATTTTATGGGCAATCACATGAATTCCAAACTTCAATTCCATGTCTATGATTCCACTTATCTTCATTCCTTTGCCATCCCACTTGGCAAGAGTTTTCTTTGCCAGTTCAG
This sequence comes from Cupressus sempervirens, assembly GCA_028749045.1. Taxonomy (NCBI): domain Eukaryota; kingdom Viridiplantae; phylum Streptophyta; class Pinopsida; order Cupressales; family Cupressaceae; genus Cupressus; species Cupressus sempervirens. Next base: position 784,531,859 of record CM053785.1, on the reverse strand, counting down.
CCCGACCTAGGGTTTTGGTCACCTTGGCTTTGTTTAACATTGGAAGGCTAGTGATTTAGTGAATAATCTTCCTTATGATCAAAATGGGCCAATCCAACCAAAAATTTCCATTATGAACTTGACTCAGAATGAATCTTATCCATTTTTCCTAAATATCCCTTGGCATATGTGAAATATGCATCAATCTCTTTTCTTCCAAATGTCGATGCTAAGGTTTTAGAGTGCCATTCGCACTTAAGTCATTCAATGCCTCATGTATTTCATGTGTGCCTAGATCTTGAATAGAACATTTGTAAAATGAGAACATATCATGCATGAGTAATACCTGGAAAGGAATTTGTGATTGTGCACCTATTTGGTTGAGTGATTCTGCAATTGCTAGACTAATTTTATATGTTGGAACCTTGCATTCTACTCCTCGAATCAACATTTTTTATCTTTTTTTTGCTTTGTTTCTAGAAGAATTCATGCTCAGTAGGGTCCTATAAGGTTTCAAAAAACTTTAAGATTTCTTCCAACAACAAACACATGGATTGCTTGGAAGCATAGAAATTGCTCTTCGCAAATAGCTTTCAAAAATTGAAAAATGAACTCAATTTTCTTCCTTTTAACAAATTTTCACTTTTAAATCACCATAAATGCTTTGGTATGATCACTCACTCGGTGAGAGACCATCTTCCACTTGGTTATGTCTTTTAATGCTTGGCAGTCATTCATAGCTTGACAATCTCAACATTACTTGGTAGAGTCTTCAACAACTTGGTGTCCACACACAACACTTCAGTGTAACTTGACCTTGCTCGGCAGGGTCCTGCAACCCGACCTAGCTTGGTAAAGGTCATGAATTTTCACAACTACTTGACAATCCTTGTGCATCTTGAATACTCATTTGAATCTTTTCTTCTAGCTAGTTGGAACTGATGAGAGATGTCTGGTTCATAATCTTAGTTCCAATTATTCCTGGGGGAGTTCCAGTTGAGATGCTTGAATCACCCACGTCTTGAGTGATATTCACTTCATGACTCGAGCTTTCATTCTCATTAGACTTTGGCACCCATTTTTGCTTCATTTGTTTTTTGATATTGTCAGTTTTGGCTTTCTTTTAATCTTTAATTCTTCCAGTATTCATACAATTCTTGGCAAGATGTCCAAGTTCTGTACAAATGAAACATCTTCTAGTGGTGTCGCTTTTCCTCATGCGATGTTTCACACAATTTTCTCCAACATGCCTAAATTCTCCATAGTAGTGTCATCTACACCATGTGTTTGAGTCCCATCCAAATATAGCTTTTACAATTTTTTATGTTGGATTCAATATCTTAGTTTTGCATTCAAAAGATTTGTGTCCTTATTTCTTGCAATTGTGACATTTACCTTCAGACTTAGGTTTCTCCTTGCATTCATTTTCTCTATGACCATGCTTATTGCAATTGTAACACTTTCCATTGAATTTTGCTTTACCATTACTCCAACATTTTTTTCATGTATGATCTAACTTACCACAATGATTGCAAGTAGGATTTTGATTCTTTTGATCTCCTTGATTGGATGATTCACCTTCTTATGTGTATCTTATTCCTTCTTTGCCTTTGTGTCTGTATTGACTTTGCTCATTCAACTGATTCATGCTTTCTTGAGATTTCAACATTATTTCATTGATTTTCTTTTTAGTGCTTAGATCATTCTGTACTCTTTCATTCTCTGATCTTAGATTCATGAGTTCTTCATTTGCATTAGTGAGTTGATCAATGAAGTTTGTTTGCTGAAGAGATAGACGTTGAATTTCATTGTTCTTTTCTTCTGTCTCTTCTTTGGCTTTGTCTTTTTCTTCCATGACTTCACATAATCTTATTGACTAGATTTCTTGTTGTCTTTTCAGCTTTCTAACTTCTTCTTGAAGATTGGAGTTATTTTTTAATAGGTATTTGATTGCTTCATTAGCTTCATCAGAATTTTTTTCTAGAGAGATATCTACAATTCTTTCTTTAGTGCAAAGATTGTCATTCATTTATACTACAAGATCTTTCCTTCTTTTCAATGATCAAGAGAGTTGCTAGTTTACTTTCTTTAGTTGATCAATGGCTAATTCCAAAAATCCAACTTTTCATTGTCAATAGCCTTATCTAACCTGTATGCCTACATTGCCTCTTATCTTTGCTCAAGTTGCTAAACTTCTTCTTTGAGAACCACAAAGCTCTAATAGCAATCGTTGGAAATATTAGGTAGGAAAGGTTACTAAGAGGGGAGGACCGAATCAAGAACCAATAAAAATTTATCTTATTTCACCAATTAATCCTTCATTAATATTTTGATCTAATTGCATGCATGAAAGAATGAAAGAAAACAAACATGTGGAGAAATTTGACACAAGATATGGTAACCTAGACACCTTCCAAATAGAAAGTAAAACTGGGGTGGGGATGATACCCATAACCTTTAGTACTATAGTATAAAGTTGGCACATTAAGGCTTACAATTGATCACTTCTAATGATCTCCCCTGTTAAGAGAAATAAGGACTACTAAATCCACCTTGTGATTTAAGATTTACAAAACATACAATGAAGTATGCACTTGGTAAAGAAATTTTTCAAAGACTGTTAAGTGTGCCCCATTAAAATATTTAACTAATACACCTATAAGGATGAACTAGTGGCTGATCTTTGATCTGCAACTCTGATTTGTTGGTTGAGATTCCTTTGAAATGTAAAGATCACCTTGTTGTGATTGATAAATATTTGTTATCCCTTATACTTCTTGTAGCCTTCTTAATTCCCACTTCTCTTCATATTCACTTCATACATACTTATTTGGATATGATATTTAATTCATTACATATATACCAATCCAAATCACAATTCATTAAAGTCGGCTACAACATAGGTTTCCATCAAGATCACAAATTCAACCCAACTACTGACACTCAAGTTCAAAAGACAAACTCGATGATGTTTAGATACTCAGAAACCATTATTGACACTCGACATCATCATGCACAAGGTAGACATAGAAGCTTAGTTCATATTAATCACTTCCAAGTAGCTTGAACTTGGTCGACACTTATGTGACTTGGTGAACACTATGAAACTCCATATATAAATTGAATCACTTGGTTGACTTTCCGTAGCTCGGTCAACACTAGCACTACAAGATCAATATAAACTAAACCACTTGGTTGACACTCCTTGGCTCAATCAACACTAGATTCTCATCACTAATACTGCAAGCTCGGTAGATACTAGATAACATAGTTGACACTGTGCAACTTGATTAATACTATGAGGCTCAGTTAGCACTATCACTGAATAGCTTAGTAGATACTGCTCATCTTGAGCTATATAAAGACTTTGGAACTCAGTAGCAACTATAGAACTCATTAACAACTATATTACTCGGTAGTAACTAGAGCACTTGGTTAACACTACAAACTGAAAGATAAGCTCGGTAATAGCTTAACCAACTGACTAAGTGTGAGTCACTAATAAACAAACTTTGACCTTAATGTCAACAACATATAGTTGGCAATCCAAAATATATGTTTATAAAGGTAGTGACAAGTGAGAAGCTAAACTCATCTTTAGCCTCGGTTGGTTTTTTAGCCTAAACATAATAAAAGAACAACAAAGTCCGTGGTGGTTTAATCTAAAGGGAGCCTCACAGAGTAGCAGCATAGCTACAAGATCAGTCTCCAAGTGGGAGATTGTTGTTTAGTGTGGAACTTGATCAGTCCCCAAGTGAGATATTGTTAGTTTGTGGTGATTGATCAAGAAAATAATGTATTGTACATACTCCAAAAAACAATTGGGGCTATTTTATTAGCATTTTATGGCCGACATGTTGCAACTAATTTTAACCCTAAAAGTGGAAAAAAATACTTGTATAAAAGGGCTTAGGTTTAGAGATTGTTTCATAAGGTGTGATGTGAAAATTACTACTTGCAGCGGTATTCAGTTATAAGGGATTACAGATTGTAATCAGGTTGTAATCACTGGATCGTAATAATATTGGACTTGTTATTTGGTGGAAGTAGCCCAGGGTTTGGGTGAACCATGTTAAATCTTGGTGTCTTGTGTTCTCTTATGTGCAATCAATTATTTTCTAATATTGTTTATATTTGTATATAATTATTATTTCTGTCTGAGGTTAATCTTGACAATAAGTTTAACTAGAGCTAGAGGAGCATACAAAAACACAACTGATAATTTGCCTTTCAAACACTCAATTGTGTCAACAAACCCATATTTTAGTTTAAATGACTTTGCAAAAAAATTTGATCAAACAAAAAAAAGAAATAGGCAAATTATGAGGACACTGAAAAGTGATGCAGTTGTTGAACATAAGGGATCTAGTAATAGTATATATCCAACATATGATCCAAACATCAAAATGATGAACTTCATGGTTGTTATTTCCCTAGTCTACGATACAACCCAATAAAATTTGTAAACCTATCTGAGCATGCGAGATGTCCGATGGACTGTAAAAAAAAAAAACCAGTACCAGTACCACATAAAAAATAGATTAAAAATCACTTACCTTTTACAAAAACCACAATGCACAAGTCAATAGGCAATGCACTCAACAATTTGTAATTTTGGCAACAATAAGAAATGTCAATCTCCAAACTAGAAAAGAGAGAATTGTGTAGAATAATACTATCTTATGCATGTATATACACTACCAATCTAGGTTGGCGAATTATGTAGGATTAATACGCAGGAATGTCAAATGTAGGTGAAATGCACCTTCCTATGTAAGCCCATAATAGAAAATTATTGGCTAAACAGGGCTGGTGGTTGACACACGTCGAGAAAATGGTAGGCAATGCCCAACCCAAGGGAATATTAATTGGTTGTAGTAATGGCGAAATAATGTTGTCCAATAAAAAAATAACATGAAAAAGATGGCAAATTTTTTTAAATAATTATATCCAAAATGTATATTATAGTGGCGTTTAGACTGAGATTTTCAACAATCATGTGAAAACTAATGGACAACTAGCACAACCATTAGACCCAAATCTTATAAATATTTGGTGATGCAGTTGACCAACGTTACATGCTTTATTTACCAAATGATGATCGATCAATGAGATGAGATCACCAAATGGCAAAGATTTGCCACTAAAATAATCTCTATACATAATCATATGCACATTAATAGTGTCTAATTTGTCATAATATCAAACTTCTATTAATTTTATGGATTATCAAATATACATTCTCCCACACTCCCATTCACATCTTCATGTATTAACTCTATCCCTCTGTCCACTTCTAAAACTTCAACATATTGTAAGAGGTGTAATGTTTCTTAATAAACACTTAAGTAAACATTAAACCATCAAATAATGTATTGAAATTATGTGATAGTATCAACTAAATGTAGGATCTTGAGCCAACAAACATCGTCAATGCATGAAAATATATTTTAATTGTTCTTATGTAAATGAAGATTTAATCCACCTACATTGTATAATATAAGAGATTATATGCAAGGAAGGAGCTTAGCTACCATTTATGTTAGAATTGTCATTGATTTCTTATTATTCTAAGAACACATGCAAAAATTAAAAATCTACTAAAATATTTTACATTTACTAATATTACTTGATTTGTCTCCTTAAATAAATTTGTAATAGTTGTGTAACATTATCGATACTCATAAAGATATTTGTGCATAAGTTTCAATCAAAGTAATTATTTAAGAAAGGCAAGAGATCATACATAAGGAAAGATCCAGGCATGAGCCTAACTACTAACTATGTTCTAATAACCATTCATTTCTTGTTCATTCTACAAACACAAATACATGATAATTAAAATGGTAAATTAATTGTTGACCACGTGTATCATCATAGTTAAATCTATATAATGCACTTTCAATGTAAATATTATTTTATAGATTCCCATTACAAACTATTTTAGATACATGCTTTCATTGTAAATAAAGTTCTATCATAAAATATAGAAAAAGAAAAAAATACATAAAGAATAACCCCTCTTTAGAAAAGAGAAACAAACAAGATGAAAGATTGAATCACACCCCACAAATACAACATAATCCACATAAAAAATTAGAGATTGTATGCAAGGAAGCATCAAGGAATGAACCTAGCTCCAATTAATGTTAGAATTGTCATTGATTTCTTGTTATTTTAAGAACACATTCAACAATTAAAAATTAAAAATATTTCACATTTACTAATAGTACTTGATTTGTATGCTTAATTAAATTTTTAATAGTTGTGCAACATTTTCAATACTCAGACAAACATTTTCCCGTAAGTTTCAATCAAAATAATTATTTTTAAAATGCAAGAGATCATACTAAGGAAAGATTAAGGAGCCTACCTACTTACCATGTTCTAATAACCATTCATTTCTTGTTCACTCTAAAAATATAAATAGATGATAATTAAAATGGTAAAATGTTTCCCATGTATTAATAGTTGACCACATGTATCATTATAGTTAAACTTGCATAATGCAGTTTCATTGTAAATACTATTTTATAAATTCCTATTACAAACCATTTTAGATTTGCACTTTCATTGTAAATAAAATTCTCTTATAAAATATGGAAAAAGGAAAAATAATACATAAAGAAAAGCCCCTCTTTAGAAAAACAAAATGAAAGATTCGATGACAAGCCACATAAAAAAAACAAAAGACTAAATGCGTCAAAGTTCCTGCCAATAATTGGAGAAGGAAAATGAAAATTTATAGGTAGAAAGGAAGGATATAAAGAGATAACTAAAAAAAAGAATGGTATGTTATTATATGGATGATAGAGAGTTGAAATAAGTTTTAAAAATATTAATAATTATATTATTTAAAAAAAATATAAATAACAATAGAAATTATATTATATGAATGAACTAGCCATTTCTAGCAATTCATTTATAAGTTGAAATATTTGATTTAAAAAATAAATTGTTGATTACTTAATTCAAACTATCAATATATCTAATTAGTTTGAGGGGTAGTATTAGTTTTACAATTTCTAAAATGATATAAAAAAAAATAGAATAAGATTGTACCATAGTAACTAGTAAAATATAGTGTTAACTTAAAGAAATAATATTTTTACAAATGACAAAAATAAACATCAATGTAAAACTATTCAATATATTTAAAATAAGAAATATAAAACATTTGACTCTATATTTTGAAAAATAAATAGTGATAATTAATATTGATTAGAGATTCATTTGTGAGGTGGAAGATAAAAATGATTATTTTTTAAAAAGTTAAATCCACTTGTTCAAATGTGGAAAAGGTAAAGTTGTAATTAATGCATTCACTAATGCATGATAGAATTGTTAGAAAATATTTGTATTTTCTTACAAATGACAAAAATAAACATCAATGTGAAAGTTGAAAAATTATTCCACTTGTGGCAAATGTAATTTATAAAATAAATGAAAAATGAAATAAAATAAATGAAATTATAAATGTGGAATAGAATAAATGAAAAATGTAATTTATAAAATAATGTGAAATTAGAAAAAGATAGAAACATTTCAAGTTTTTTTAATCTTTTAAATCCTATAAGTTGATTGGTCAATTGAATTGAACGATTCCAATACTTTCATTGCCCAAGGGAAGAACTAATAAAAAAAAGAGATAACATGGTCTGTCCAAGTATAAATGAAGCTTTAAGGTTACCTCAAAATAAAAGATAGCCCAAGCACCACATCTCTCCTTAAAGCCAACCATGTCCAACAATGAGAAAGCCATTCCATGTTCAATTGACAAAATGAGAAAGTCAGCCTCCAAATCAGAATATGTAAAAGTGAGCAGGAGTATCCAAACTGATCAAAGAAGCCATTTATTGGAAAAATAAAACAATAGAAACAAAAAAGAGAAACAAAGAACTTTGAGCTTGTTATTCTTGAATAATAGATGCATATTTATACAACATATTGACCGATTAACATTCGTAAATGACTCTTAATTAGATTGATAACAAATTACTCCATAATTGACAACACATACATTGACTTGACTGCTAATTGAAACTTACGGACACTTAATCTACAATTAAATGTTGATTCAAACTAAGAACTCAAAACAAGATTTTCCACATATGCAACAATTTATTTACTGGTGATGAAACATTATCACCAAAACCCTTAGATGAATATATGATAGTTCGGAGCTTCATTGGCAGGGGCTCAAATGCGATCATCAGTGCCAAATTACTCCCAATCAGAGTCGGAGGGAGCGCAAGTGCGAAGTTCCTCCCAATTAAAGTCGGAGGCGAGCGCAAATGGGAACAAAAGACATTTCATAATCATACGTGGCACAATCTTGGCGAGCACTACTTGCCCACTGCGAATACGCTCTCCGGTCATGCAAAAGAGAGCGAAGTCCTCGCAGTTGTTTTTAGTGAAATCGTACTCACCAAACCCATCGCTAAGGAGCAGCTCCTTTGCCCGACCAATGACAATTTCAGGGGGATCAGAAACAAAGGACGTGGACCATTTCATTAATCCCGCCTGCCCCGTCTTTAACCCCGCATATGGGGTGGGATATGCATATTCGTATCGGTAAATCTTCCCCTCGCGCAGAAAGCATTTTAAGCAGCTCTCCACCACTCCACGCTTTCTTCTGTTGTGCCCGCAAATACACTCGCCGGATCCACCACTAGAACTTCCACTTCCAAGCCACAAGTCATCCACGGATTTTTGAAAATGTATCACTCTGTCCTTCCCAATGTAAATACCTGTTTGCGAATCTCCCAAAACAATTCAAAACAAACAAAGAAACAAAAAAATAACAGTTTCAATGCCGACTGAAAGAAATGAAAAGGAAAACATACCGTGGTGGTCGAAGACGCCCAAGCGCGAAGTGTAAATGTGATTCCCGGGTGAGATTTCACTTTCCCTAATCTCAACGTGTGGGAACCGCTTCATCGCGGTCTGATTGTTACCCATCCTGAGCACACTGGTTCGGATCGCAGAGCAGGAGAGAGATTTGTAAAGGGATAAAATTGTTATTAATGAGCATTAATGCTCGCCTCATTAATAATGTAAATGCGCACAATGAATGCAAAAAGATTTTTTTAGCCGCCTACTTTGAATACAAGAGCAGGAGTTCGTACGATAAGACTTTTAATGGCTCGTGAGGCCATTAATAATGTAATTCCAAAAAGCACTCGCTCATTTTCAACGGTGTGGAAATGTGCCGTGGAATTTATCAAGAATTTTTGAAATGCAAGATAAATGGAGGAAGGGTCGAGGAAGAAGCGAAATGGCGGTTCTTAAACTTAATTCTTATCCAGTGAACATTGAGTTTTTCTACCAAACTTCCATGAGCCTTTTCAGTCCAAGGAAGGTTAGGTGTTTGTGGCATGGGGTCTACGTTTTTCTTTTGAAGATCCATAATTGTACTGTTGTTGATGTAGTACACAGTTTAGTTTTGTTAGCAAATGGTTTCTATATGTATCTGTTTGATTTAATTCTTACTTGCAGTTTTCTTAATGCAATTTATTGATTGTAATATGCATTTATTCATTAAATAAATAAAATGAATGGCTATCTAACTATCTAGTGAAATAAATCTGATGACATAAAAGAATATTTCATTAAAAGATAAAATAAAAGTTAAGGGTTCTCTATATAAAAAGTTATGCTTTTTATTTTGCAATTTACACATTTTCAAGGAATCTATTTTGGTTCATCTTTTAAGAAAGGAGGTTTATTAATAATCCATGTTTACTGAATCTCTAATATTTCAAATTGTGTTTTTAATTTTAGCTATGATTTTTTTTTAAAGATCAATAGAATTTATGTATATCTAATCTTCCAAGAAAAAACTGCATTTCTGCTATTAAAAAACTTTTAAAAGACTTATAAAGTCCATGCATATCTAAAATTGCATCAATACACGTTAGCACTTGAAGGTACATTTGACCAAGGTAAAATAAACAACCACTTATACATCTCCCTTTCCAATACAAGACACGCTGGGGAAGGTTCAAGGAAGGACCCTAACTCTTAGTCATATTCTAAGGGAAGGGACCCGTCATGTTATAGTTTTTGTTTGCTTCTTAAACACCTAACCCTCCATAGAAAACTTTTCTTATTTAGTTGATAAAAAACTTTGAAACCACAAAATTATCAATATTACACCAATGCATGTTCACATGTGAGCCTATATTTGACCAATCAAACCAAACAACTAGTGGTCCATCTCTATTTAATGCAAGTTGCACAAAATCAAATTTTTTAAAAATTTATAAATTTCTACAATTATCATGCAAGTGGTCTAAAACTCAAAATACATTCTACTTGCATATATACAAGTACAACTAATAGTGCCTAATTTGTCATAGAATCAAACCTTTATCAACTTTATGGGATACCATTTGAATATTCTCCCACTCTCCATTCACATTTTTATGCATTATCTACTATAAGTAACTCCACACATAATAAATGGCATAAGACTTCCCAATAAACAATAATTAAATATTGAATTAAATATAAAATTGAAATCATTCAACTGAAAATAAAAATAAAAAAATTGAATTCATTCAAGCCACCACAAAAATTGCATATAAATGGCAACTCCAATTTTAAATAGCTGATTCTTTCCCAAATACATTCAAAATTCATATTCATATTCATCTATGAACACTATCTATATTTCTATCAATAAATATTTTTCTCATTTATAGAAAGAAATCTTTACCAATTCGTATATGATATATATACGAATGTCTTGTTCTAGTTATATTTCAATACATTAATATGATGTTTTAATCTTAATTTGATGCTTATTCCTATCTACTTTACTCGTCTCTATTGATTGAAATGTCTATTTATTTGAAACTTACACGTAATTTATTATCTTACATTCTCACCCATATCCACACAATAATTTATTGTGAGACATTTTCTTAACTCTTATATGAGTCTTCACTACATTAGAATTGACCTTGAGTAGGTTGAGCTATATAGAAAAAATTATAATTTAAGATCAATTCTGACTTTCTAAAATATTTTTAAGTCAAATATTTTTTTGTTTAAAGCTTCAACATGCACTATAAACTCATATGATTTTTGAAAAATTTCTTAGAAAGATTAATTATTCATTGTACCCGTCAACTTGTTGGTAACTATTATCTGGAAATGTTATATGAGAATCATATCATGGTTTATATAAAGGATTGATCAAGTAGAGCTTAACCCAAGCAATCTAACAATCTCATTTAAAGAATTTTTAAATGTTGCCATGAGATAATCACAAATAAGGAAGAAAAATTATAGATTTTTTTATAAACAAAAAAATATTCAGGTACAAGTAAAAAGTAGACCATTCAACAATCCCATCTAGCCTATTTTTAAATGTTATCTTTAGAAGTTCTCACACAAGGAATTTTATTTTTTATTTTTAAAATGAAAGTCTATTTTGGAAAAATAAATTATTTCTAAAATTAAAAGCTAGATCATCTACGAATATCTTGTGGGTACACTTGATTAATAATCTTACCTTATTGTTCCTTCATTCTTGATATCTTAACTAATATCCATTAAAAAAAAAAGATATGTAATACGCAATTGTCATAATATTATATTATTTAAAACCTATAGACAACCCAACTTATTAGGGGCATTGGTAAGAAAGAGTTGGGTGAAGAAAACTTTCAATCTTGTCCTACAAATAATGAATAATGGTGGAAGATATTTTACTTGAACATCCCAATGTCTAATACCAGGGGATAAGAAAGTTTATTCTTTTATAAATTAACATCCCAATTTTTTAATCAAGATATTTAATAAATTATATCCTTTTATGATATAACAATTTTAGACACATGGATTGATGGTATTGATAGTTTTGTTCTAAAACTCTTTTTTTTTTTAAAGTATAAAATTGGTATTGGTTAGATGATTGGACACATTCCAAAAGTGTAAAATATAAGTATAATAGTTAATTATATAAATTGATTACTCAATAAATGCAATAATATTCTATATTGGTGTCAATAATAAAGATGAAAAGTTTGTTTAGTTTATAAAAAATAAAAAGATTTATTCAATTTACTCTATTATGTATAAATATTACTTTACTTGTCTAATATGTTCAAGGTGCTCTTTTTTACTCTTACTGAATATCAAAATGTCATCAATGTATACAATTACAAATTTACCCAAGGATTCTTTTCAAAACTTCATTCATCAACTGCATGAAAGTACTAGGTGCATTAGTTGAACGAAAAGGCATAATCAACCACTCATATAATCCTTCATTAGTCTTAAAAGAAGTTTTTTATTCATCTCCCTCTTTGATCTTAATTTGGTGATATCCACTTTTCAAATTAATCTTTCTAAAATACTTGGCTCCACTCAAATTATCCATTATGTCATCCATCCTAGGAAAAGAAAAATTGTACTTCATTGTTATCTTATTTATAGCTCTAGAAGGTATGTGCAAGATCATGGTCAACCAAACTATGCTCTTAAGTGGCAATAAAAAAAATTTTAAAAATTAGGGTTATGTCAACTTGACATGTTATTTTTGTTAGAGTAAACCATTAATTTTATTTTTTTTATTAAATTCAATTTATTCCCTTCTTAAGATTTTATTTTATGCACCTTTTGCATCTCTATTTAATATTTAATTAGTAATTATTAAATAGCTTTTACCTTTTAGGTTACCCTTTTTGAGTTTCAATCTCCTTTTACAAGGATTGATCTTTTATAATTATCTTACATCTTTTCCTTTTCTGAGAATACATTTGCATAATTTTTAGAGCAAAACCCTTGCCTCCTCCTGTCTTCTTCTTTTGTGACTAGTTTTTTACATGCAAGTGTTCAAGGGCTTTGTGAATTTGTATTGATCAAATCCTTTATGGTATCAAAGCCAAATTTGTTGTAGCTTGTTCATTATTTGGAGAAAAAGGAGAACACAAATTTGAAAAAATAGATCTAAAGTTTTTTGGATATTTCTTGTGAATACAGGGGAGTCACTAATTTTTAGAGTAGGTTGAGGCCAAACGAACATCACAATTGGATCCATAAGGCATCAAAATCCCTATTTCCATGTAAAGTTCATCCATTTTAGACAACGTTGATTCGGGAGGAAAAAATTTTTTGTCCAAAAGGCCATATGTCCTCTTACATTAAGAATGATGCAATTATAAAAAGTAATTAAAAATAATAATAATAATTTCCAACATGCAGGCCTTTACTGATGTTGAAAAAAAAAATTTGACGCTACACTAGCATCAACACCTCACCAGTCATCGATCTATGTTTATTTTGGTATTGGTTTCTTCTCTCCCCGGTTGTCACTCACTCATAGCCACCGCAATGTCGTTGCCTTCGCTCCAATGTCCCGCGGCCTTGCTCTACCAGTGGCACCATTGCCCAACTCCTGCCCACTCCACTCCTCCATAGTGCCACTCTCCCACCACTAAGAAGCCACTGCCACTTCGTGAGGTGTGGTGTGTGTTTTTTTTATTTAAAGAAAAAATCCTTTTTTTTACTCAAGGGGTGGGTTTGTCATTTTTTTTGAGATAGCTTGAGCATACAAGGATTAGAAAGCTAGTTTTGAGATGGAGATGATTGAGAAGAAATTTTTGGAATTTTTTTCTAGATTGGTACTTGTTTTGGTGCTTGAAGTCTATTGATGACTTCTATCTTCCGAGGGGCATAACTTCTTCATTATCGATTTGTTTTCCATTATGAAAAAAGCATTAGAAAGCTCTTCTCAAGCACTTTCTAGATTCTTTGTCATTTCACAAGTATTTTGTACTATGTATTTGTGATTAATATTTGAAGCTTTTTTGCTCTTCTCACATTTACACAATCTATTTGTAAGCTAGGGTTCAATTTATTGCATTGTGGAGGGAAGTTTTATATTATTTTCTATTATTAAATTAGTATATCAAAAAACTTAAAACCCTTTCTAAAACAATGGCCGAGACCACTTCTTCTCTAGAACTTTTGACCCCTCACAATTACCACACTTGAAAGACCTTAATGACTCAGTTTCTCTAGTCAAAAGGGTTGTGGTCATGTTTAGATGTCGTGCAACCTATTTTTCAGAGGCCTTATGAGATCATGCAGCATCAAAAAAATATGGATGAGGCAATCAGATTGATTGCATTATAGGTATCAAATAATCTATAGTTTCATTTAGACAAGTGCAATACTCCTCTATAAATGTGGACCAAGTTTCATGGCTTTTTTAGTACTATGAATGAGTTCAGGTTCAGATCGAGGTAGAGTTTATCACACTTGTATCAAATTCCTTTCCGACTATTGATGACTTCTTAATGAACCTTAATCAACAAAGATCTGTGTTACAAGGTTGTGAAAAGATGAAGACTGATGGTGAGTGCATCTATTTGATTCTCACAAAGCTTTGAGGGAATTTTCAAATATTTTCTTCCACATTCTATTCCACCAAAGATGCTTTGGGAATCAATTTTCTATGCCTACTTATGAGGTCTGTTATGATCACTTGGCTGGAGAGCAGTCAAAGCTTATACAGTTGGATAGTATGATTGGTTCTATGACAAAGGCATTGGTAGCTCAAACATCTATAGCAAAGTTAAAGCAAAAACCAAAACATAAGTTAGATTTACTAGGCAATAATAGTTCCTCCAAGCCTTCTCCCAAATCATATTCTCGAAAGCCCTCTCAGAAGGGTAATACTTCTAAGACTAGTGAGTCTTCCTCCAAGATTGAGAAGTACATAGGTGAACCTTGTAGTTTTTGTGGCAAGGAGGGACATCTAGTTTCCAGGTGTTGGAAACATCTTGAGGCATTAGAGAAGGCCATGTAGCATTCCAGTATTGCTTCTTTGAAGCCTCCACCTCCACCTATAGGGAAAGGACATGCTCTTTCTACACAAGCATTATCTTCTATAGCTTCTTGGATTCTTGATTTTGGAGCTTCCCGTCATATGACACACTCACTTGATTTGGTTACCTCACTTGCTCAAAGTTTTACCATACATATTTCAGTTGGTGATTCTTCTCAACTTTTAGTCACAGGTTCAGGAACTATCTCTTTAGAAGGTGGTTCACTATAGGATGTCATATTGGTTCTGGCCATTTCTACAAACCTCATGTCTATATTTCATATTTTTCATTTAGGCTCTAGAAAGACAGTTGAGTTCTCACCACATGATGTTGTTATTCAAGACCTCCATGATTTTGACTTGGTTATTGCTAGAGGGAGTGTTGATCTTCAATCTCACTTATATCAGTTTGATGGCTTTGAGAGCTCTGATTCTATAGGTGTTTGTCTCATTGCTCATGCAGACATAGTGAGCAAGCTTTAGCATGAGTGTTTTAGCCATGTCAACTATAGATATCTACAGCAAATGAGTATACAAGAGCTAGTGATTGGGTTACCTCAGATCTCTTATACTGATAGTGTGTGTCAAGGTTATGCACTTGGCAAACATCACAGAGATCCTTTTCTGATAGGTAGATCCACATGTGCTAAGGCACCATTGGAGTTGATACAAAATGATCTTATGTCATTTTCCACTCCATCTTTTTTTGGTACTCGATATATGCTCGCCTTCATAGATGACTTCTTTAGACATGCATGGGTGTACTTTCTAAAGTACAAGTCTAATGTCTTTGATTCCTTTTGAATCTTTAAGACATTTGTGGAGAAGTAGTTGTTGAAAAAAGATTGATACAAGTATGATAAATGTGTTTCAATCATTATTTTTTCACTAATGTCAAACCTGCTATTTTTTGGTAAGATAATTGCTTATATGATTTAAGTACTATCACTTATTTGATTAATGAAGAGGATTTGATCAAATGATGTAACAATAGCACCTAGAGAAAACGTCAAGTTATGATATGAAATGGAGTATAAGAATAAGCTAAGACAATGATATTATAGTGTACTGATAATATACTTAAGGTTGCAAAGGTCGGTTACACTAGAAGCAAGTTTAGAAGAACAAGTTAAACAAAGTTTGTCTACCAAGCTTGACTGAGTGGATAGTAGGTGTCAAGCAAAGTTAGTGTAAGCTAAGCAAAAAATTAGTTGGAGCTAAGTAAAAGTCTATTTTATTGTATGTCAAGTAAAATAGTTGATGCCGAGTAAAGTTTAGTTGATGCTGAACACTAGTAAACTTTAGTTCATGCGGAGTAATTTTACAGAGAATGTCAAGCAATGCAGTTTGTGCTGAGCATCATCAGCAAGTTAATGCCGAGTATCAACATTATTATAAAGATCATGAATTTGATAGATCTGAGCTGACAAGTTTTTTTTCTTGGATTGTGTGAACCATTTGGAAGATAAGATTAATGAGTTAGTGGCATAGAATTCATGGTAAACTGTTTTGAGGCAAATTCAAAAAAGGATTGAAGGAGAATTTTCTAGAAAGGGATGAAATGAAATAAGGGTAGATTCATTGAATCCTACCTAATCTGTCCTAACCCTAAATTGGACGATGGAAAATGAATGGAAAAATATCTTAATTCTCTATTTATAAGGATGGTTGGTCAGAAACAATGGTTGTCATGTGCGAGAACCTAAGGAAGACAAGGAGTCTAGGGTATTGCTTCATTCAGTGACCTAAGTGAAGAGTCTAAATTGACAAGTTAAACAAAAAGGTTTAAGGGTATGGATGCTTGAAGGGTGAACAAGCTATCAAAGCTGAAGTGTATGAAAGCCAAATTGAATGGAGGACTAAAACAAAGATCTATAATCTACAAATAGATTTGTAAGTTGTTATCAGATCAAGCCTTACTGTTACTCTAATAATTGTATTGGTCTAGGGTAAATCTTTTGGATTAAGATTGATTTAACAATAATTTGTAAATCCTTTAACCGGGTGACATTCCAAGTGAGTGGTCTAAAGTCCTCTAACAAGGTTCACTCCTAATAGGGTGATTGAAATCCTTTAACCAGGTCACATTTAATAGTGTGCATGCATCATTTTAAAAGAGTGAAAAAGAGTAGCATGTTACTAGTGGTTTTTCCCAACTTGGGTTTCCATGTAAATCATTGTGTCAAGTGTGTTATTGAATCTATTATGTTTCATGTTTACATTTCTACAAATTGATTTGATAGTAACCTACAAGTTTTAAATTATTACATAATCTTATGGATGCATGCATGCATGATAAATGTTTTATGGATTCACTAAGTTGTGAGAAGTTTTATTTGTACATCTGAACCTTGGATAACTGATACTAAAAAAGATTTTGATTTTTAGAAAGAACAAATATTAAATCATATTTAAAAAATAAAAATTATATGACGTTCTAAAGGAGATAGTCCTCATCCAAAATGCATAATTTTTCTTCTAGTTAGAATAGATTTGTTTTTAAAAATGTGGTGGGAGATGAAAACTATCGATTTCAGGTGAGTTGAAATTTGAATCATTATAAAAGCGACAATAAAGGTCTAAAGTCAATTTTTCTTTTCGATTGTTCTATCTATATATGTTATCTATAACATAATCTAAGATCAAATGGAAATAAGTTTATTTCCATATAGTTTTGTGGTGGGAACTAAACCCCTAATTTTCAGCATTTTTCAACAACTAAAAAATCATCTATAAAAATTAGGAAATATATCAATTCTTATTCCAAATAATTATTAAAAATTATAATCTTAAACTTCATCTATTTCTACATATTTCATTAGTTTACTTCATTTTCAAATTCTAAATTATAATACCAATTTTATGTCATTGAAGATGAACAATTATACTTTTGTTAGCCTTTTCCTTTACAAAAGGGTGACACAGGTTTGTGCTTTTACCCCTTAGAAGTTTAAAGCTAATGGAGATGTAGACAAATATAAGACAAGGTTAGTTGCTAAGGGATTTTCACAAGAATATGGGGTTGACTATAATGAATCGGAGGATCTAATCGAATCAGAGGAGAGAGTTTTATAGAGGGATGCTATTATAATTAATGAGCATTAATGCTTGGCTCATTAATAAATTAAATGGCAATAAATGTTATATAATAAAGTAAAACTATCTTTCTAGCTACCTACTTTGAATACAAGAGCAAGAGTTGGTACAATAAGACCTAATGTCTCCCATGGTCATTAATAATGTAATGAAATCGAATGGTTCCAAAAAGCATTCACTCACTCCTAGCGTGGCCTAGATATTCTAGCATTATGATATCAATATCAGGATTTAACTGTGTGGATTCGAGTCAAACTCATTTACCCATGTTTCATGAGTAGTGATTCAACATGAATCCATCTCTTATGAAAATAAATGGAATACTTAGCACTCACTGAATCTAGGTGATGCTCAACACTAAGGAAATGTGCCATGAAAATCAATAATTTTTTCTCGAGCCTTCCCATGTGAAATGCAAGGTAAATAGGGGAACAATCGAGGAAGGAGAGAAATGGTTGGTCTAAAATGTAAACTAAAACTTAATTTTTATATAGCTTTTTCTAACTTAAAAAAAATTAATTAAGTTCTCTCCCTATATTTGAATCCATCCGTCTCCACATTTCTGCCTATAGCCCATAATATTATAGGGTAGGGGTTTTTGTGGGAGATCAACTTTGGATAGTGATAATCATTCATGTTGATCGATAATTCCTTCACCGAATTATAAGAGCCCAAGAAAGTATTAATTCTAATGGAACTGAGCTAAATATTCTACCCGTGCCACTGGATCTATTGGTCACGTATCCCCCATAGGCCCTTGGCATTAGTTCTGCCTCTAGTTACTTCTAAGTCTCCATCTCGATATGTTGCTGGGATAACTATGGATGGATAGTCCTTAAGGTGGATCAATTGGTTCTACTCGAGTTGTTGCAACGAATTTGTTTAGTGTTGATGGAAAGAGTGAAGCCACAAAACCTCATCATGTTGATGGAGAAAGATAGTTTGTTGACCCTTATTCATATGCTAAACCCTTTTTGTTCCTACATAGCATTTGCCAATACTTAAAGGCTAGTTTTGTTACAAGAATAGGAATAGAAAATTAGAATGGAAAATGAGAATAGGAATGGGAATGGGGAATGGAAATGGAAAATCACAATTCTGATCATGTTTGGTTCATCTAAAATTTAATTAAGAATTAACACAAATAAACAACCATTTATAAGTCAAAAAATTTATGATCTCATAACTTTTGACACTTTCATTTTTAATCAAGAATGAATCTACAACATTAGTGAATTCAGTCATTTCACAGTTCTAGAAGTCTTCATGTTGAAGCCTCTTAGTACATTCTATACCATACTTTCACCAATCACATTTATAAACTAGGGCACATTTGAGACCCTATTGTTGTAATCCTTTGCCACTATCTGAAGTTATTTTTCTTTACTCTTTTGGTCTCTTAGATAGGTTCAAAAACTTTTGAGAAATACCATATGTGGCACTCATATTCTTTGTTGCTAGTTCATGCATCAGAAAGGGATGGACTTTGGCTAAGACCATTCATTTAAAGAACTTTGGGATGCTTGCTCTCTATGGATCAAATTTAATTAGAATGTGTATGAAAGAAATAATTGAAATAGAAAAAATTAGTTCAAGAAGTTTGATTTCACTAAGAATCGTGAGAGTATGTCCTTATTACATTTTACTTCCACACATAATTGACAAATTTGTTCTTTCTAAGCCTTTAATCAATGGAAAGAGAGAAAGTTTGGTATTTTGATCATCTTAAAAATATGAGAACATTCACCTAATTATTTTTGTTCACAAACAAATAGGCTTATGGTATTTTTTTTTTTTCATGAACAATGACTCCTTTCTATTAACAAATATAGCACATTTTCTATTTTGGTAGACATAAAAGTTTTTTGATTAAATGAAAACAAGTTTTGAAGGGGACCTAAAACCCTTTAAATCATAGAACAGTAGATATAAACCATTATACCCCAATAAAAAAACAAAGAGAAACAAAAAAAAAATGTATTGAAAAGGACAACATATAATGAGAGGTCAACACAGAGATAACGAACAAGACCATGAGACTAGATAGAAAGAACATGACACAACATTACTAACTCAAACACTTTAGTAGCTCTGCTACCACAAGCTCTAGCTTCTCCATTTCCATAGCAACCTTAGTTAGCTCTTTAACTTCATTTGATAGGGGGAACTCCTTCTTCTTGGTATATTCTCTAGTCCTCTTGCTAGGCCCAACTTGCAAGTCCACAGGGGAATCATTTTCATCAGCAATATGTACAATAGCCTTATCTAAGAGGAGTTATCCAACTTGTTTAGTAGAATCTTGATGTGTTCATTTGAAGATTTAAAATTCTTAAAGCTTTGGTAATCATGCAATACTATTGAGGGTAGCTTCAATTTTGTCATTATTTTCTCCTAAAGCCAACATCCTATACTCCAAATCTTTGAGACCCTCACTATCAATCTCCTTCTGACAAGCAATACCCTTCTTCTCATCTATCATGTTAACCTCACCAGGCAAACCCTTAGAAATAAAAATCATATTTTGCAGCTTAGTTTATCCTCCAAAGCCTTTATTTTGAGATGGACCTCCATGAGTTTATGGAAAAAATATTTAGTGACCCTAGACTTATCTAGGATCACATTGCTTTAAGCCAAAAGGACATTAAGATCACATTCCCTACTAGCATCACTAAGAATTAACATGGGAGGGTCAATCACTTGATCCAAATTCATATCTCCCATCTTCTTACCTTTAACCACCTAATTAATTTCTTGATGTGGGACCCTAATCCTCAAATCCTCCAAAGTCATAGTCCTTCAATACGTTGTCTCCTAAGAAGAATCCTCTTTAAGGTGGTCCTCTTAAAGGAAAATAGTCTTGTCAATAACATAGGAGTTGTGGCCGAGATGGGGCATATACCTCTCAATGAGAATCTTCTTTTTTTTCTTTCCCAAATTCTTAGGTTCTTCCCTATCTGTCTCCATCTCATCACTGTCCCCATTATAAACTTCATATATTAGCACATCTCGCTTGGTCATTCTTGTTTTCTTTTGTACAAGCTTGGTTGAGATCTATTTAAGGGTTTTACTTTTGACTTTCACCTTAGCACTTTTCTCCTCTTCATCCCCCATCTCTAAACTGTCACTTAGGTCTATGTCAAATAAATTATCATCGTCAAAGGAAACATAGTCTTTTGTTCTTCACCAAAGTCAAGGGCTTCATTAGAATGTAAACTTGCAGAGTTAGCCTTAATATGTCTATAAATTAGAACCATTAGGCCATGATGCAGAGGGGGTTAGTTACCTCCTAAGAGTCGATACCCTAGATGCTAGCATTAATAGAGGTGAAAAAATAGAAAGGAAATGAAACTTTTGTATCATGCCAAAAATAGTTCAAAAGCATGAAGTGATACAAACAAAACCTAGATAAATAAACATCCAAAATAATATATTACATTATTACCCTCAACACCATCCTCCAATTTTTCTTAACAAAACTTGGAGAGTAGTAAGCCTTACCCATTTTTGCCAGAGTGTCTTTCTCATTAGCATTTTTGGAAAAGAGGTTGACAACCACCTCAAATACCTTTTTGTCTCTACAAAAGAAATTCCCCACCATCAAAATCACTACAGCTTGTGAAAATAATTCCTCATTAAAAAGATACTCCCTACCATGGAAGACCAATGACCCCTCATTTTACTATTTCAAAAAAAATATTAGTGACCATTGGGTTACCACCATGCAACCTTACCATAAATAGAGTAACTCCCCCCTCCTTTAAGATCTCCCAGGCCCTCTTACACTCTTTTAATTTATCACATGAGATAGGCTCTCTATGATGTATCTTCCCTCCCATTGTACAACTATACCACCTTAAAGCCTTCAAAATATTTTGTAACTTGATAATTCGATGATCCCTTAGCTCAAAGAAATATTTTTTATTCAAAATAGAGTTAATATCTCTAATAAAAATAGCTAAACTAGCTCTTTTCCAAAATACCCACAAAATGTAAGAATGAGAAGGGCAATAATTATTCCACTTGGCATTGATCGTCCAATCTTGCCTTGTAATCATTAAATTAGCTCCCCTAAATATCAAACCATTCATTTCATAGAACTCCTTTTCTATTAATCCTCTGGATGCTTGTTATTATTATATGTATATGGGTGTGTGTGTGTGTGTGTGTGTGTGTGTGTGTGTGGTAACACCCACCAAGGGATCCAAAAGAATTAACCTAAAGTTTTACTAAGTTTTCCAAAATTTTGTTTTTGAACAAGAAGAATAACATACACATCAAACGCATAGTAGTGGAAGTAATAACATACAATCAACTATAAGCATGCATAACAAGTTACATTTCTTAAGGATCCCATGACATTGAATTATATTTAAATTTTAGCTAATACTAAGTCTAACAACTACCACACACATATGAAAGAATAATTAAAATTCCAAAGTCTGTTTAAATAATATATGTATTTGTTCTGAATACCACTTGATAGTAAAATTCGAAATGCTCAATCATCCACTGTACATGTCATAGGGTATGAAAGGCTAAACGAATATACATATGTAGAAATATAAATACATCATCCTCCTTGGATCCATGATACAAAGTACAAGAAAATAAATGAAACCATCCATCATAAAGATATATCCATCCATCATAAAAGATATAAGCAAAGAATGAAATGAAATGCAGATAAGGAAACTCTAGCCACAGTAGCAATGTACGGATCTCAATGATAAGAGTGAAAAAGCACTACCACCCAACTGCATGGAACCTAAATAGCCCACTCCCACCGCATTGAGGAGATAGTCTCAAGTTCCAAACAGGATATCAATACAGACATCAAAAATACTCTCTAAGTCTAGGAAACCCTAAAAGTAATCTAACTTAGAGGTTCCAAAATAGATCATCATCTATACCCAAAGGCACACAAGACACATAGGAAACCTACTATGTAAGTGGGCAAGTTTCATCACACGAGTCATGCTAGAGTTATCCTGGGAATCTCTCAGGACCCTGGCCCCCTAGTGATCCCTATGTGGCCACTAGTATCCTCTTGTACTGACAAGGCATACTATGGATGCAAGGTCACAACCAAACATTCTCTCTACTCCCATCCTAGTCTATACTAGCACTTGAGGCATGGGTGAGAACATAGAAAGACTCTTATTAGGTTCATTTTATCCCCATTTAGTATAGTGTTTTCACTTATTAAACAACTTACAATGGGTTACCTTGGGAACCACTTAGGGCCCCGACCCCCATTGCAAGCCACTTCTCGACATTACAAGTGGATAACCTACCCTAGGCTCATAAAAGTATAAACCAAAGAATCATATAAAATCACCTCAGTCCTATACAAGAGACTTGAAAACATCAAAAGTTAAATCACAATAATCACATCAGTTCTCTACGAGAAATTGGAAAGCATCCCAAAAATAATACTGATCGAAGACTCATAATGGTTAAGTCGAACATGTCACAACATGACATCACCAAGAACAAAGAAAAACACTTCAGTCCTATCAAAGCGACTGGAAAGCAATAACAAATAGTAAATGCATCCCATCATAGAGCATAATAATCACATTACCATGGTTGGGTTTAAAGAATTGAGATCAAAACATCATCATGAAATCATGTACACAGAACTCCCAAACCTCTGGAATATCCTAAGACTGGTCAAAGCTAGGTCAAACCCTAAAAACCCCAAAACATGGGCACCAAATAGAAAACAACGTGTAGATTGCATAGTTTAATTTGATTTAGAAAACACATTGTTGAATTAAAAGTAAGGTTTCAATTTTCCATTTTCAAGGTATGTTTCAAGTAAAGGATTTCTAGTTAACCCTACAGGCTGACCCATTCACTTGTTCGAATGAAATTTAGAATTGCCCTCCCATTATATTTTAAATCAATTTCCTAATAATAATCAAAGGATAATTATTTATTTAACTTATTAAAATAATAACTGTTGGTTCTCAAATAAGAAATTCTAGCTTAATTTAAATCAATATTATTATTGATAATATAAATCTACAATTCTATTTAACAATATTCATCATTAATTAAATTTAATTAAACTAATTTTTAATTAAATTAATTAATAATTATCAGACTAAACACTTATAATGATATCTCATTAATTAATAATAATCAACAAAATTATTATTAATAACTAATTTAAAATTAACTTTATTAACATTTTATTAAATAATCATTAACAAACTTATTAATAAATTCCTTAAATTAATATTTGTATTTAAAAATGTATTAATATTAAAATTGACTATTAATAAAACTTTTTTAAAAAATAAATTATAAATTAATATTTATTATTTATAAAACCTTTAAAAAAATTATAATATATACATCAATCAACAACAAAACAAACAAACCATGCGATATTAAATTGCAAGCTGGTCATAGTACACGGCTGTTATCATAGTTGTACTGTGATTGCAGTCGCAGGTACAACTGTGAACAACAACCACCGACTTTAATAGCCACCAAAGTAAGGTAAGGGGGGGTTGGTAAAACCCCCTCCCCATAATATATATATTTTTAATTTATATATATTTTTATTATAATTTGTTTAAAATTATATTTTGTTGAATTTTTTTATAAAACGATACCCTCTCCCCAATCAAATTTAAAAATATTTTGTTTAATAAACAATTGCCATTTTAATTTGATAGGGGAAATATAGATAACCATTCAAATTTTCAATGTAGAATTTTCATTTTGAAATTCAACCCCTTCCCAAATTAAATTCTAATTTCTTCCATCTATAGAACGAGAGTTTCTAATAGAGTTTTTTTCCCTTGATCTCTTCGTACACAAAAATAATCAACATGCATACCAAAATTTCACAATATAAAAAATTCACCACAAGAATTATCCAAGCAACCATTTAACAGACACGATGAAGATAGGAAGAAAAGATCATATTTAAAATATGCAGAAATCACAAGCGTCTACCTGGACACTGATGCTCATCACTACACCCAATAAAATTGTAGAGGAATTCCTCTTCTCAGAACCTTCTCCTTTCCGAAAATTTCTTCCTTCTCCAAAATTTTTGGTCCTTCCCAAAACTTTCGTCCCTTAGAAATGAACCCTTGATTGGTGATAAGGAGTTCTCCCCAAATCAGGGCACTAACTGTGCGATCACCCGAGAGAACTCCGTGCTCACCAAACTTCAACTCCCTATTAACTTTTCTTAATCTTTTCTTTTTTTCTTTTCCATGCATGTTTATTGAATTATTAAATTACTTTATTTAATTTTCACTTGACTTCTTTTTAAATTAATTTATTAAATTTAATCTCATGCACGCATCATGCAATCATGAAACTTTTATTAAATTAATTTCTTTTCCACTTCCTAATTTATTTTCGAACATTTAATTTA
Organism: Cupressus sempervirens; assembly: GCA_028749045.1. Lineage (NCBI taxonomy): Eukaryota > Viridiplantae > Streptophyta > Pinopsida > Cupressales > Cupressaceae > Cupressus > Cupressus sempervirens. The sequence continues at coordinate 784,506,540 of CM053785.1, read as the reverse complement.
TAAAATATTATTTATTAATTTAAATAAAAATATTATTTAACATTTATTTAAAAATGAACTCTAAATATATTTTTATTAAAGTAAGTAAATATTATCACATTCTAAAATTATTCTTATAACTTTTATCTTCAAATTTAATTCTTTTTATTTGATTAATTTCCCAATTAATTAAATATAATTAAATATTAAATATAATTAAATATTAAAATATTATAACAATTTTTCAATAAATTAAATCATTAGTTTAATCTTTTAATTAGACTTAATTAATAGAAAGTTCACCAAAGACTCAAAATAAAATATGAAAACCCATCATAGCAAAACACATTCAAAATCAAACTAAAGGGTTATAATCATGAATTAATGTCATTCGACACATTTAGAGGGTACTCAACTTGGATACTTGTCCTAATTATCTAGGACAAATGGCTTAAAAGTTTAGGATTTGGACTTAAGAATTTATCTCCCCTCTCTTACCATTGAGATAATGTGATAGGTTACGCTCATCTTGGAAATTCAGAGAAGTCGATACCCAATACTTGCAACCTGCATAAAATCTACGCATGTACAAACACAATATTCTAAGCTAAACATGCAATGGCAAGAAGTGGTGCATTGTGTAGATCCCGACTAGCAGGTGACTATGACTCCCTTCCTTAACCACATAAAAAATGCCATACATAAGGAAAACAAACACACACACCATACACATGCAGTATGGGGTAAGTATCCATAAGAGAACACATGATAATCCATCTAACTAATCATCATCAATAACTAAAAATACTATAATAATCATCATGCATACATGAAGTATAGAGTACCAAGTAATCTTATCATAAAATTAACTGAATGTAAAACAATATCTGATAATCTCAAAACAAGACTACTAATAATCAAGCATAAAATTGGCCTAAAAGAGTTTGGCAATGGAATCATCATCAATAACTGAAAATACTATAATAATCATCATGCATACATGAAGTATAGAGTACCAAGTAATCTCATCATAAAATTAATTGAATGTAAAACAATATCTGATAATCTCAAAACAACTCTACTAATAATCAAGCAAAAAACTAGCCCAAAAGAGTTTGGCAATGATAACAGAAATGTGAACTAGGGCAGGCACTACATCCACACCCCCAAACTTAGACTTACTCCTGGAGGCGTACAAGAAAAGTAAAATTGAAGAACTTTACTTTGCGGGTCTTGTAGGACCTTTTTCCCTAGTAGGAGGATATGACTCCACTACAACAATAATATATGAGATAACAAGGTGCTATAATAACCACAAAACATACTACTTTTAGTCACTTGGAGCAATATGATTCTAGTTTAATAGTAAACCGAAAACCATATTGATCCAACATTCATTCTTTTAACAAATACTGAAATAGGTCCCCTAAACACTCTAAACAAGAACAACATAATTCTTGCAAAGAAAATCAAAGGCATACCACCTTAAATCATAGATAAAAGATACATGTTTTGAAAATATTATAAGTTTCAAGTTCTAGTTTTGCCTATATTTAGATTTGTGTTGATTTTTAGTTTTGAAGTCCAAGTGTTGAAGTATGAAAAATATACAATTAAAAGTTTAAGTTCTGTTTCAGTTCAACTAGTTCAAGTTTTAGTTTGAAAAGGATATACATAACAGTTTAAAGTTTTCATTTTTTTTAACTAGTTAACAACTAGTGGCATTCCAATATACCCAAAGCTCCCAACATAGAAACCTGGGACCTGTAAAAATGAACTCTAAATATATTATTATTAAATTAAGGAAATATTATCACGTTCTAAAATTATTCTTATAAATTTTATCTTCAAATTTAATTAATTTCCCAATTAATTAAATATAATTAAATATTAAAATATCACAACGATTTTCCATTCAATTAAATCATTAATTTAATCTTTTAATTAGACTTAATTAATAGAAAATTCACCAAAGACTCATAAAAAAAAATACGAAAACCCATCATAGCAAAACACATTCAAAATCAAAGTAAAGGGTTATAATCACAAATTAACATCATTCGACGCATTTAGAGGGTACTCAACTTGGATACTTGTCCTAATTATCTAGGAAAAATGGCTTAAAGGTTTAGGATTTGGACTTAAGAATTTATCTCCCCTCTCTTGCCATTGAGATAATGTGATAGGGTACACTCATCCTAGTAATTTAGGGAAGTCGATAGCCGATACCTACGACCTACATAAAATCCATGCATGTACAAACACAATATTCTAAGCTAAACAGGCAATGGCAGGAAGTGGTGCATTGTGTAGATCCCAACTAGCAAGTGACTACGACTCCCTTCCTTAACCACATCAGAAATGTCATACATAAAGAAAACAAACACACACACACACACCATACAGATGTAGTATGGGGTAAGTATCTATAAGAAAGCACATATGATAATCCATCTAACTAATCATCATCAATAACTGAAAATACTATAATAATCATCATGCATACATGAAGTATAGAGTACCAAGTAATCTCATCATAAAATTAATTGAATGTAAAACAATATCTAATAATCTCAAAACAACACTACTAATAATCAAGCATAAAATTGGCCTAAAAGAGTTCGACAATGATAACAAAAATGTGAACTAGGGCAGGAACTACATATGTACATGTGTGCGTGTGTGTGTGTGCGCGCATACGTGTGTGTGTGTGTGTATGCATGTGTGTGTGTGTGTGTGTGTGTGTGTGTGTGTGTGTGTGTGTGTGTGTGTGTGTGTATAAACATGTATATATACATACATCTATATATATATGTATATATACATACATCTATATATACATATATACATGCATATATATGTATATATGTATATATATATATGTATATATATATATATATATGTATGTATATATACATACATACATATATATACATGCATGTATATATGTGTGCATGTGTATACACACACACACACACACATACATATATCTATATACATATACATGTGTGTGTGTACCCTACATACAAATATGCATAAATACTATGGGTATTACTCATAGAGAAATACATCTGGCATTAGATAATGTAGAACATTTGGATTCCAAATTAAAGGTAACAATTTTTATTTCATTTATTGTTCATGTACATACATGTATCTTTTAAATTAGATGACCTACTCATGTCATAATGGACACTTGGTATTATTTAGTCTTCCCTTAGTCTATTTTTCACTTTGTATAATTTAAATTGTTAAAAGTTGACAATGTAGGTGTAATACCATTCATGGCAAAAAAGTAATCCTTTCTAATTAAGCTATATTCAAAAATTTGAAAAGCCATGATTTAAGGAAATGACATGAAAGCAAAGGTTCAAGAACTCCCACATTTTTTGAAGTTATGTGCATTTTTTTAGAGTACTTTTATTTTCAATATGTACCTTGGTAATCATTACAAATCCTTAGGATCCCTTTCACAAATGTTAGTTCAACACAAAGCTATCTAAAGTGGAGTAAATCCAAAGGCAATGGCAAATGCACATATTCACTCAAGAAAACATGTCTAGTTCAATGAAGAAGACTTTTCTTTGTAAGTATTAATAATTTTCAAATAAAGTTCACATTCTTCTACATCATCATTTTAACTTTCCAAAAAAAATTGATTACGAATCCTTTAACATACCTATCAAGTCTCCTTTCCTCTTTCTCCTTCTAATGTCCTCGAAGCTGAAAAGAAGGCTTTTGTACCTTCTTATTTCTTGTCATTTGCAATTATTTGAAATCAAATCAAATCTAAGAATTTTGAATTTTCAAGATGATATAATTAGACACTATTGAAAATCTTGTAAGTTGTTGAAATAAATAACTATGCGCTACAAGAAATAGAATACATGACAAAATTTGTATACTACACTCTAAAAGAATGATTACAATTTATAGGCTTCATAAATAAAGAAGCTAGGCATCATAATGTTTTGTTATATTCATTGTAAGAATATTATAGCTAAGAGAACACCAACAATTTCAAGGTGCCATAAGAACTTTAGTAGGCATCAAAATTTTAGGTGTGGGCATCATTATTTGCAACATAGGTCTACATCACTATTTTCTATCTAGATGTCAAACTTCTTTGTTTACATGCTCATGTACAAGTCTGCAAATGCCAAATCTATAACATACATTACTCAAGATTTATGAAAGATTGTGAAATAAATATTAGGTTAAAGCATAAAACACCATGATGGGTGCCATTTTTTTGTATTAAAAATACATTCATAGAATTAGTTCATCCAAATTCCATCCAAAATACAAAGATGTAGCTTATTTAACAACTTTGAATTAAGAAAATCAATAATCATGCTATTTTTCTCTAACTAAGAAGACTAAAAGATTTATCTCAACTATTATAAACAATTCTAAAGTGACAATCCTTAGAATGAGAGCAATTAATTATTTTATTTTATGTGCAATTATGCTAGATTATGATGAATTAAAACCTAATTATGCTAAATGATCTAATATGTACATGCTTAATTTGATATGAATTTTCTATTATGATGCTAATATAAACTCATTTATTCTAAAACATGAATAGATTTGACCATAATGGTGATACAAATGAGATTTGATGATTCTCTCTATGAATACATTCTATTTATAGGATTTTCGCAAGGGTATGGGTAGAGCATGAATTAACAATAATTAGATGAGAGGTTGAGTTGTGTTTCAAATATTGGGACAATATGACAAGATTAAGGGCTAGGATAGAAAATGTTAAATGATTAATTATGATAGAAAAGCCTTAGAGTGTGCTCCCAATATTCTTTCATCCTTGATTGACCGAATTTTCTCCATTGGTGGTTAGCAAGCAATTTTAGGACTTATTAATTCAAGCAATAACTTTATTTAACCATGTCTTGAATTTAATTATTTGATTAAACTATATAACTAATTTATTAAATCAATAACATATTTATTTGATCATTTTCTAATTAATTTCCAAATGGAGTAATTTTAATCAACGATTTAATTTCCTTGCTAATTTTAAGGGGTATAAAAGTCCACATCTACCTTCAAAAACAACTATCTCTAAAGCAAAGGGATGATGTGCTAAAGGCTTTTTTAAGCTTCAACATGATATAGGGTTTTGGAGAACAAATATATTTGGGGCATTAAAGTCAAGTTTTGTGTGCAATTTTATAACTAGTCAAACCCCATAAGGTTTTTTTCTCATTTTAGTTATCAAGAACATACATTTAGGTTATTTTGGGATGAAAAGAAAAAATATTCATGGGTAGAATATAATGCAAACATCCTTACTCATATAATCATGGATAAATGCATTTGGGTAAAGAATAAATGGTCCTTCCTACTCTTTTTTTCTAAATAAGAAGCTCTTCCCATAGAAAGGTTGGTTTGTATCTCTTATATGATGAAATGATAGGTGAAGATTAAATCGGAGAAATTTAAAATACACAATAATCTAGGACCTCAGGACATACAAGTGAAATAAAAAGGTAGAGTGATATCAATTTTGGAATAGAGGGAAAAAACTATAATGTTTTTTCTTGAGGTATGCATGTATGCAATCTATGGCAACACAAAAAAGACGCGTGAAGTGTTTATAAAATTTCAAGTCAAATTATAGATGCATGGAAGGATCTCCTTTAATTTGAAATAATAGGAGTAAATAGTTCCCTCCCCTAGTTTCTGATTGGACAAATACTTGTTGCAAATTTATAAAGGAAAATTAATGAACCCCTAACAAAAATATGCACTAGCAATCAGAAAAATTAAAAATAACAACAAAAATATATTTAAATAGAAAAAACTTTACTTGAAGCATAGAATAAAGCTTCATTTTTCTATTGGCATTACTTTAAATAAATGGATTAATTAGATTTGATGAGATGAAAACATATTCTAGGTACCTATACATGCAACAACTAGCAAGGAAAGATATTGATGTTCAAAGACCTATATTTTAGTTGATGCAAAGTTTATAAGTCAAATGTTCATTATGAGATAATGTTTCCTAGATATATCTCAATTGAAGATAACAACTTGATTTCTTCTAATCAACTTCACTATGTTCATCTTTGCAACTTTTTCTGCTTTCAATATTTGGTGAAGCATAATTATGAGATCCAATTATTTAGATGAGTTATTCAGTTAAATCCAAAAATCTATAGCTAAATCAAGGTCAAACAAAATCAATATATGTAATAGTATGATATGAATAATTGGTCTTAGTATGACCCTAGAGTTGCATTAAGAAAACTCCTTTGGTAGCTTTATGCCAACAATTATGGCTAATCATTTCCCTAATGCTATATTAATAATCAATAGTATGATATGTGCAAGACTAAGATCAACATTAACTTGTCAAGCTATCCACAAGGGCATTTATAAAAACCTAGTCAAGCACCTAATTTTTTTCCAAGGGGTTATTTTTATGATGTTTTGAATTTCTTTTAAGGTTTGACTAGGAGCCATAAAACTAACATAAAAGCCTAGACACACATCAAGTTTGTCTACTATAATAAACTTCTCAAAATGTTGATTGATTTCCCCTGAAACTATTTTTTAAAAGAAAAATAAATAGAATTTTTTACACATTAATTAATGACCATCCAAGGTACATAGGCATCAACAATGGCCTTTATAATGGTCACCATCCCCTAAATCTGCTAACTTGTCTAGCTGCTTAGGCCCAAAGTCCCATCAACACCATCTACCACAATGAAAGGTAAGTGCTTCAAACCATTTTGTACCATCCCCTCATAAAGTCATTGTTTTAGATTTATCAATCTATCCTTCCATTGTAATTAACAACCACCTAGTGCAAGAACCAACTAGTTCAAAAGCTAATTTGAAATGTATTTTACCTTGCAATTACCATTACATTATCTTATAAATCAAAATTTTATCAAAATTTATTATTGATCAACAATCATTTTATTTATATTCAAAATTTCCATTCATGACCAATTCTTTTACCCTTGCATATAGAAAAAATCCTACAATATTAATCATTACTATTCAAATATCAAAATAATATCTAACAACTATATTCTAAAAGTCTCCACGAATCCTGCAATATTAATCATTACTATCCAAATGTCCAAATAATAACGATAGAACTAAATTCTAAAAGTCTCCACAAAATCTATAAACCAAATCAAATTTCAATTACATTAGATAAATAACTTATAATTCTTGTAGAACACATAATCCTATGTAATATTAATCATTGCTATCCAAACATTGAAATAATAACTATAGAACTAAATTCTTAAAGTCTCCACAAAATCTATAAACCAAATCAAGTTTCAATTATATTAGATAGATAGCTTATAATTCTTATTGTAGAACACATAAGCAATGACTCAAACTATTAGTATTGGTTGTATTGAGAATACAAATCATGTTGAGAGAAAATTAGGTACTAGCAATTTTGCGTCGGAAGATATATTGCCATACGAAAAAATAATTTAATTGATCAACAACTAGAAGTAAACACTGAAGTGATCTGGTGGCATGAATAGCCCTCTCAAAAGAAGAGCCTCAAATCTCAATTATACGATAACAATTACGATCACCATTAATGCTCATTAATATTTTAATGGTCATTAAATGTAGGCAGTCATTAATAGTTTAATGGTCATTAAGTGTGATGGTCATAAATGAGTCATACATAGATTTTTCAGCTACCCACTTTGAATGCAAGATGTCGTACATAGGGAATGTATTTTTGGTCAAACTTCTAAGGATGGGTCTACTGTGACTTGTGGTTATGTAGCCAACCAAACTTCATAATATATAAGAAGAGGTTGAAAAAACAAGTATTCTTCTTGATAATTAGGAGATAATTTCCACAGCAAGTCAAATTGTGATATTGGTATCAGGATTTAACTATGTGATTTTTTAGTCAAACTCATTGACCCATGTTTCATGAGTAGTGATTCAACATGAATCCATCTCTCATGAGAATAAATGGAACACTTAGCACTCAATGGATCTAGGAGATGCTCATAGGGCTGAAACACCATGTACTGCCTCTCCCATTTGACTTTTGTAAGTCATCCTGATGGATGCAACCTTGCTGATCTTTTGTTGTGATGGGATCATGATTGTGACCCTGAGTGGTCTACACCATTGAGGTGTTTGGATTTATGTTTCTGTATCAGTTGCTTTGATTATGCTTTTGACTGATCTTTGAGATTATGATGTGATTTTTGGTTCACTGAGGTTTGTGCCAGTGGTTACCAGGATCGATGTGGTATCATGAGGTTGTTCCGTGATTACCCTGAGATGTGTGCAGAGATTGCACTGTGTACTTTTTACCATGCTACACGGGACTAGGTTCCTGTAGCAGTGGTTAGTCATGTTTATGACTGAGTTTGCTTATGTGTTTTAAATGCCTTTTAATGCAGAGTAATCAATCATTATTAAATGCTTAAGTAATTAGAATGGATTATTCTTGTTGGATTCTTTGGTTATGTGCTGCAGACATTTACCTTGTTTTATTTTGATCTGAGAGATATCTGTTCTCGTGTTATGTTTACATTTGAGATGACCTGAGGGTCAAATGTTACTCTTTGATTCCAGTATCATAGACATTAGACTACTATGTTGTTCAGTTAATCATATTGCATGATGATGCTATTTTGAGATGACAGTGTGTTTTGTGATGTTATTTGGTTATTTGGTATTTGGACATACCTCTAATTTTGTTGTGTGATGAATTTAATGCTATGGTTATTTACTTCATTCTTGCATTGTTATGCTTTATGTGAATGTGAGTGATGTAAATAGATTATTTTAATATAATTAAATAAATGGTTAAATTAGGTGATTTAATGCATTTATTGCTTCGGCTATATTATTATATGCAATTTCACTTGATCGTGTTGTTTAGTGTGCAGGATTTATATCCCTGGCAGTGGCACATGGAGTTAGTGATTCAGCCGTTCATATTTTACCAATGTCGTCCTTATATGGTCAACGTATCCTTTATTAAAATGTTTAATTTAAACCTTTTGGTGATTATTAAATTTGAACTCATTTGCATTATGTGATTAGACCAGTAACCGTGTCTATGCATTTAGAGGTTCGCATTGTCGCAAAAATTTATTAAGGAGGTTTATGTGTTTTTGGATTTTCGGGCTTTTTAAATTGATTTATTTTAATTTCTGGCAGCTTTGCCATAGATGAATTCCTATTTATAGGAATAGTCTGTTTTCATTTGGGTCGATTCGGGATTTAACTAGGTTGGCTGGTTATTTGCCCTAATCGATTATTCACCCGAAAAGTGAATAAGTATCCAAAGAGGAATTTAATTCCTCACTTCTCACTTTTGAATTGGAAAGTTGGAGAGTAAAACCCAAAATCCTCTTCATGAGGATTTACTGTTTTGTTCGTTGTGGGAGCTACGGGCGTGGGATCATCGCGAGGTTGGGCTCGTTGGATCCAGCTCGGGGAAACTTTGGATTGCCGTGATTTTCAGCTACTTCTGCAGGATATTTATTTTATGGTTCAGATTCCCGTTTTACCCTTTTGGCTGTGAGGTAGGGCTTTCCCGTTTTATTGTTTCTGCTCTGTTTCAGCTTCTGTTTTTGGTAGCCGTTTGTTTGGAGGTTGAGAACTAGTGTTCCCCTCCGTTTCTGTATGTTAGTTCTACCCGGTTGGGCGGGTATGAACATTTCCCTTTTTTTTGGGATGAGGGTTTGGGATTTTGCACCGTTATGCTGGCCGTTTTTGCATACGGTGTCCGATTCCATTTATTTTTGGATTTTTGGGGTTTTTGAACCCAAAGGCCAAATGGGTTTTAATTTTGAAGTTTTCCAAAATTTTGAGATTTTTACCTCGTTTTGCGTGCCGCCTTGTTTTCTCAGGTTTTCTTGGTACAATGTGGGTCGTGGACCTTGATGATCCATTTGGATATCTGTCAGACCACTTTAGCACTTTTATGTTGCATTGGGATGCGTGTTGCATCCGTACTCCCGACGTTGTGTTCGATTGAGTGATTTTATACTTGTTATGGGTTTTGTTGGACCTTTGCTTTTGTTTCGTGAATGCTAGGATTCATGTAGAATCCATACTCTCGGATTGAGGCTGATTGAGTGAGTTCACGATGTTTGGTGTTGTTACATCATTGGGATTCGTGTAGAATCCATACTCTCGGATTGAGGTCAGTTGAGTGATTTCATGATGTATGATTTTATTGGCTTTGGGATTCATGTAGAATCCATCCTTCCCGTGTTGCTTTCAGTTGGGTGTTTTCTTTGCCTTGTGTTCTCATTCCTGTCCTTGTGTTATGATCTTCGTGATGGTGGTGCGCCACACACGAGTACGTACGCGTACATTTGTTGGGTGACTTGCGAGGCCCGATCTTCTGTGGATTTGCCGAAAGTTATGATCATTGGGGTTGGGATGGGAGTATGCATGCCCACGGGCACTTGTCGTAGGATGAGCATGGGTAGGGTAGGGTAGCATATGGAGGGGGCTTCTATCTCGCAGCCTGGTGATCATTGTGCCTAGAGGGTTAGCGGAGGATATGAAGTTTTAAATAAGTGATAATTAAAAAAAATGTGTGACTGGTAATAAAATTTAAGATAATAAAATGTTGTGCCGAGCCATTCCATTGAGGGATGCTGAATCCACATGATCCAAGCTTGGGCTTTTTGATGCCAAGCGATTCTCCATGATGTTAGTCCCTACTTAGTAGCTTTTTGAGTGTCTGACCAGGACCTGTACTCCTTGCATTGTCTTAGGTTCTTGGTTCAGCCATCATACTGTCTGGCGTGAGTGTTAGCCATGGATGTTGTGTTTTTTGTGTGTTTGTGGTTGGATCATTATCTCCATCAGCACGGCGGGTGTGGACCTATGGGTGCCACGTGGTTGGGAGGCATAGCTACCTTCACCACTGCTAGGGATCGGTGTACAGAGATGATCTTTGTCCTAGTGCGATTGTTGCTGGATGTTTTCACTTGGTACTTCGGGTTCTGGAGTATGCTTTCTTGTGATTTATGCTTTCATTGGAATGCTTTGATATCATGTTTAGATGATGTTAGTTTATTTGACACATTCCCTTATTATGATGTTTAGCATATGATTAGATGCTGTGAATTATTGTATTAAGCATATCTGTTGCTTATTGTTGTTTAGCATGTGATAGGTGATGTTATCTACTGTAGGATTATCTTATGCTTTACTACTAGCATGTTAGATTTCCTTATGCTTATATTGTTGCATGTTTTTAGTAGTGACGTCCCTATTACGACAGTACCGACGATTTGGTCGGTGGCTTGGGATGTTACGCGCGGGGGATGGCTAGGACCCACAATGGTCTTATGATGCTATTGACGGTTGGGAGGAACCGCTTACTTAGTTTGGTTGTTTTGTTCCTGAGATGCATTTCTGTGCATTGCGATGTTGCTTTTGTTCTCTGCAATGCTTATTTTCAATGTGTTCTTTGCTGTTGTAGTTTAGATGGTTTGGTGTTCTTCATTCTGTGTTGTTCTTGCACTCGAGTGTTCATTCCTCGAGCCTTTGTGGATTCGGTACTCCCCGGTGTGGAGGTTCTTTTGTTGATTTTTCCCCATTTTTGAGTTCTGGAAGTGTTTTTACTTTCTATGGGCGACATTTGTTCACCATTGTGCGACACTCATAAAGTATCGCACGCCCATAGAAAGAATGTTGTACGATACTATAAAGTGTCGCACACATTACTGGAGTAGTGTCGTATGACACTGGAAGAGTGTCGCATGGGTTTATGAGAAATGTCACGCAATACTTTTCCAGTATCGCACGCCTTCTTGAGAAGTGTCGCACTTAGTAAGGGAGAAGTGTCGCCCTCCCTTAGTAAAAAGTGTTGCATGATTTTTGTGATAAACTTGTGCGTGCCATCAGCAGGCACTTTTCTTCGTGATCCAATCTTTTTGAGAGTGGTTTTGGATACCCTTTTGGGCATTCTTCGATCCTATGCTGTTGCATTTTGAATTCTATCGGTTTCTCTTGAAATCGAGTTTTCATGTTTCTGTTTTAGTCTCTTGGGATTTAAAATATATCGTTTAAGTATAAGTTGACGTATATTTACGTCAACTTATACTTAAGATATATTTTAATATATGTGACAAATCGTTTGAGATAGGTTTCATACCTCTCAGAGATAAGTTATGGATTCTAGGAAATTTCAGGGCTTCAGAAATCCAGACTTAGCCAATTTTCAGAGCTTCAGGATTTCAGGCTTAGCCAAATTTTGGGATTCTACATTTTACCCCAGCTTGGTTTTTTGTTGATGAGGGGTTGTTTCTTGTGCCCTCATCATGTGCGTTGTCTTTGTTGGCTTTGTTTGTGTGTGTTAGTTTGGTAGTGGCATTCAGAGATTCGTTGGTTGTCGGGATTGTGTTGAAGTCTTCCGTTGCGATCGTTGTGATCCCTGTATGATGTTGTCATGTGCATTCATACTTGTTAAAAAAATATATATATATATATATATATATATCTTGGCTTGATTTGAATCCTTGTTTCCAAGGATCTCCGGGCGGGGCATTACATCTGGTATCAGAGCCCATGTTCAAACATTGGGATCTCTGTGTTATGTTGCCCTTGTAGTTGTTGCTGTGTTGGTTGAGTGCGAGTGTCTTGGTGAGAACTTGTGATCTTTGTTGCTTTGGTGTTCTCGTGATGGACTTGCTTGTCCAGTAGAGGCAACTAGAGCAGTGTGTGGAGAAGGAAGTGAGTCTTCCTAGTTTTGTTAGTGGAATCGATGTGCCTTGTTTGGTTGGTTGCTTGTGTGAGCCTTTTTGAATGGAACCACTGATTGGTGTCCATGTGTTGGCTTGTGTGCCTCTTTTTGTTTCTCTTTGTGGAGTTAGGTGCTTTGTTCCTTGCTTTCTCCTTGTTGTAAGTAAATGAATGAATCTTATGGTGATTCTTTATTTTGTTGTTATAATGATGAAATGGTTCCTTTCATTGAAAATGAGTGTTTATTGTGAATCATTGCAAAGTTGTAGTTTTGCATTATATATTTGGGTTAATGACTTAAGTCCCCAATCTGATTGTTTCTTAAGCTTATATAAAATTGCATTAAATTGTTGAATATTTAAATGTTGCATTGCATGGAAATTTTTGTTGTCTGCATATGCATGAGATTACTGAAGGTATACTGCTTGATGTGTGTGAGTGTGTTCTCTAACATTGCTAGGATGATGTATTCCTTAGCATTGTGTGGTGATTTATCCCTCTTGTGTGACTGTACTTAGTCATCACCTGTAATGTGATTTGTTTGACGCCTTATTTTATTTGGCTAGAGGTACTTTCCTCATGTTGTTGGGCTAGCATTGGTTTTTAGTGTTTTCCTCTCTTGGAGTAGTCATCAAATTTTATCTATCGCTCTCTTTGTGACAGTTGTCACATTTGACTTATTGTTGAAATGAGCTCTTTTTGATACTTACTATTGGAATTGATAATTCCCCCATTTGGGCTCTTTGATTTTGTTTCATGATGACTATTCTGGATGTGTTTTATTGATGCCCAGTTGTGTGTTGTGACTCTATCATGTTCATCTCGAACCTCTGGTAGTACATTCAAGGGATAATATCATGGAGAACATGCTAGTGTGTCTTTGTTAGATCTAAAGTTGTTATGGTAACGGAATGGTTTAAATGGTGATTAAACTTAATGTTATTTTTGAAAGAAATTGAAAGGTATGTACTTGTTCTATAAGTGACTCTTGGACCCTTGCTTGAAAATCTTTCAGTTCATTATGCATTAGTACTTATGTTATGCTTAATTAATGAATTTATGAAAGAAGAGTAATGATGGTTTCAATGTGTGATTTACCTTTCATTTCATGCCTTATGTTGTTTTGGGCATGTGTGCTCTTGTGTGGATTTCGACATTTTGTCCGTTGCTTGTCTTGGTGACCAAGGCGGTTGGTTTTGTCCTTGTTGTTTTGATTTGAGTGGTGGCTCAGATCGTAGGTCTTGGTCTCTCTTAGCATCTTCATGTTGTAGTCCTTGTCGATATCTTTTCGATGCTTTTCAAATGGATTCGATCCAAGTTCGACTGTGAGGCTATGGCTTCTGGATTTGTTGATCGATGTTCTGAGTACCTTTTCGAGTAGAGGCCAATTCAATCATGACATATCGTATTTATGGCCATTGGAGAAGTTTAACTCCTCATGTTATTCATAATAGAAGAGTTATCTTGTCTTCATAATCTACTAGGTACTTGTTGGAGTTCGTGCTTGGGCTTTTGTGTTTCCTATTGCACTAACCCACCCTTGTGAGGTGTAGTGTGGTTTGTGAGCGTTCCTTGCTCAGGGTTGATGTTGCCTTGTCTTTTGGGAGTGACTCAGTTCTTTGATGAGTCTACACTCTCCTTTTTGGATGTTGACCTTGGCACATCTCCGTATTCTTTCTCTCTTGAGAGAGTAGGCTAGTGTGGTTATGCCACTAGCTCAGTTAGTGTTCTCTTGTGAGTACGTTGATGGTTGGGGGAAATTGTGAGTTCCCTAATGCATCTTGGGCTGATTTTGTGCAGAGGTTGAGAGCGACTCCCTCTCAGTCCTATACTCTGTAATATCCTCCTCCCTAAGCTTATATCTTCATGATGATTGTCTCAGTCAAGCTTTCTCTTAAATCATTGACTTGAGGCTGGAGATTGAGTTTAGTGGTAGTTTGGGTGTAGTTTTCCTAGCATGGTGCTAGAGGGACATGGTATCGTTGGACACATGTTACCATCTCGTGAGTTGGTATGCAGACATTTTGTGATTGTGTCCACTGACATAAGTCTTTGAACCTTGTGAGAAGGTGATATCTTGTCTGGTTGGGTTGTGTTGCCCTAGTTCACAGTGTTAGTTGAGCTTTTGTACCTTGGAGAGGTGTTATGCTCCTATGCTTGGTGGTGAGTAGTCCTTTGGAGTGTGTCCTTTTGTTGGTAAACTTTCATCCTCTTTGTTCTAAGGGTGAGTTTACGTGGATTCCAGAATGATCATGTGTGACATGATAGTATTCTTGGAAAGTTTGGGATGGTTATTCCCCATGATTCCAACTTTTGTTGGAAGTGCTTAGTGTTTTGACCTGGTTTTGTGGTCTCTTGGTAGGTGCATGTTTTGTTGGGCACCTGTTGACAAGGTAGAGTGGCTTGTTCCTTACCTTGTATTGTTGACTCTTTGGCTAGATGGGTTCTTCCTAGCACATAGAAGGTTCCTTGTTGGAGGACCTTGTGTCTATGTGACACCCATTCTCTCATGGTTAACCTATTTGAGGGTTAACATGGTGGTTTGAGAATGTCGGAGTGATTTGGGTTCGACTTGTAGAGAGTTTCTTGAGTCATTCCTATTGCTCGCTTTTGATTTTATTCTTGGTGTGTTTGGTTCTATTCTTGGATTGCAAGCTTCCAGGAGTAAGCCTAGTCTTTGGGGGGGATGATGTAGTGCCTCTCCCATTTGACTTTTGTAAGTCGTCTTGATGGATGCAACCTTGCTGATCTTTTGTTGTGATGGGATCATGATTGTGACCCTGAGTGGTCTACACCATTGAGGTGTTTGGATTTATGTTTCTGTATCAGTTGCTTTGATTATGCTTTTGACTGATCTTTGAGATTATGATGTGATTTTTGGTTCACTGAGGTTTGTGCCAGTGGTTACCAGGATCGATGTGGTATCATGAGGTTGTTCCGTGATTACCCTGAGATGTGTGCAGAGATTGCACAGTGTACTTTTTACCATGCTACACGGGACTAGGTTCCTGTAGCAGTGTTTAGTCATGTTTATGACCAAGTTTGCTTATGTGTTTTAAATGCCTTTTAATGCAGAGTAATCAATCATTATTATATGCTTAAGTAATTAGAATGGATTATTCTTGTTGGATTCTTTGGTTATGTGCTACAGACATTTACCTTGTTTTATTTTGATCTGAGAGATATCTGTTCTCGTGTTATGTTTACATTTGAGATGACCTGAGGGTCAAATGTTACTCTTTGATTCCAGTATCATAGACATTAGAATACTATGTTGTTCAGTTAATCATATTGCATGATGATGCTATTTTGAGATGACAACGTGTTTTGTGATGTTATCTGGTTATTTGGTATTTGGACATACCTCTAATTTTGTTGTGTGATGAATTTAATGCTATGGTTATTTACTTCATTCCTGTGTTGTTATGCTTTATGCGAATGTGAGTGATGTAAATAGGTTATTTTAATATAATTAAATAAATGGTTAAATTAGGTGATTTAATGCATTTATTGCTTCGGCTATATTATTATATGCAATTGCACTTGATCGTGTTGTTTAGTGTGCAGGATTTATATCCCTGGCAGTGGCACATGGAGTTAGTGATTTAGCCGTTCATATTTCACCAATGTCGTCCTTATATGGTCGACGTATCCTTTATTAAAATGTTTAATTTAAACCTTTCGGTGATTATTAAATCTGAACTCATTTGCATTATGTGATTAGACCAGTAAGTGTGTCTGTGCATTTAGAGGTTCGCATTGTCGCGAAAAGTTATTAAGGAGGTTTATGTGTTTTTGAATTTTTGAGCTTTTTAAATTGATTTATTTTAATTTTTGGCAGCTTTTCCATAGATGAATTCCTATTTATAGGAATAGCCTATTTTCGTTTGGGTCGATTCGGGATTTAACTAGGTTGGCTGGTTATTTGCCCTAATCATTATTCTCCCGAAAAGTGAATAAGTATCCAAAGAGGAATTTAATTCCTCACTTCTCACTTTTGAATTGGAAAGTTGGAGAGTAAAACCCAAAATCCTCTTCATGAGGATTTACTGTTTTGTTCGTTGTGGGAGCTACAGGCGTGGGATAGTCGCGAGGTTGGGCTCGTTGGATCCAGCTCGGGGAAACCTTGGATTGCCGTGATTTTCAGCTACTTTTGCGAGATATTTATTTTATGGTTCAGATTCCCGTTTTGCCCTTTTGGCTGTGAGGTAGGGCTTTCCCGTTTTATTGTTTCTGCTCCATTTCAGCTTCTATTTTTGGTAGCCATTTGTTTGGAGGCTGAGAACTAGTATTCCCTTCCGTTTCTGTATGTTAGTTCTACCCGGTTGGGCGGGTATGAACATTTCCCTATTTCTTGGGATGAGAGTTTGAGATTTTGCACCGTTATGCTGGCTGTTTTTGCATATGGTGTCCGATTCCATTTATTTTTGGATTTTTGGGGTTTTTGAACCCAAAGGCCAAATGGGTTTTAATTTTGAAGTTTTCCAAAATTTTGAGATTTTTACCTCATTTTGCGTGCCACCCTATTTTCTTAGGTTTTCTTGGCACAATGTGGGTCGTGGACTTTGATGATCCGTTTGGATATCAGTCAAACCACTTTAGCACTTTTATATTGCATTGGGATGCGTGTTGCATCCGTACTCCCGACGTTGTGTTCGGTTGAGTGATTTTATACTTGTTATGGGTTTTGTTGGACCTTTGCTTTTGTTTCGTGAATGCTAGGATTCATGTAGAATCCATACTCTCAGATTGAGGCCGGTTGAGTGATTTCATGATGTATGATTTTATTGGCTTTGGGATTCGTGTAGAATCCATCCTTCCCGTGTTGCGTTCAATTGGGTGTTTTCTTTGCCTTGTGTTCTCATTCCTGTCCTTGTGTTATGATCTTCGTGATGGTGGTGCACCACACAGGAGTACGTACACGTACATTTGTTGGGTGACTTGCGAGGCCCGATCTTCCCTGGATTTGCCGAAAGTTATGATCATTGGGGTTGGGATGGGAGTATGCATGCCCACGGGCACTTGTCGTAGGATGAGCATGGATAGGGTAGGGTAGCATATGGAGGGGGCTTCTATCTCGCAGCTTGGTGATCATTGTGCCCAGAGGGTTAGCGGAGGATATGAAGTTTTAAATAAGTGATAATTAAAGAAAATGTGTGACTGGTAATAAAATTTAAGATAATAAAATGTTGTACCGAGCCATTCCGTTGAGGGATGTTGAATCCGCACGATCCAAGCTTGGGCTTTTTGATGCCAAGCGACTCTCCATGATGTTAGTCCCTACTTAGTAGCTTTTTGAGTGCTTGACCAGGACCTGTACTCCTCACATTGTCTTAGGTTCTTGGTTCAGCCATCATACTGTCTGGCGTGAGTGTTAGCCATGGATGTTGTGTTTTTTGTGTGTTTGTGGTTGGATCATTATCTCCATCAGCACGACGGGTGTGGACCTATGGGTGCCACGTGGTTGGGAGGCATAGCTACCTTCACCACTGCTAGGGATCGATGTACAGAGACAATCTTTGTCCTAGTGCGACCGTTGCTGGATATTTTCACTTGGTACTTCGGGTTCCGGAGTATGCTTTCTTGTGATTTATGCTTTCATTGGAATGCTTGGATATCATGTTTAGATGATGTTAGTTTATTTGACGCATTCCCTTATTATGATGTTTAGCATATGATTAGATGCTGTGAATTATTGTATTAAGCATATCTGTTGCTTATTGCTGTTTAGCATGTGATAGGTGATGTTATCTACTGTAGGATTATCTTATGCTTTACTACTAGCATGTTAGATTTCCTTATGCTTATATTGTTGCATGTTTTTAGTAGTGACGTCCCTATTACGACAGTACCGACGATTTGGTCGGTGGCTTGGGATGTTACGCGCGGGGGATGGCTAGGACCCACGATGGTCTTATGATGTTATTGATGGTTGGGAGGAACCGCGTACTTAGTTTGGTTGTTTTGTTCCTGAGATACATTTCTGTGCATTGCGATGTTGCTTTTGTTCTCTGGAATGCTTATTTTCAGTGTGTTCTTTGCTGTTGTAGTTTAGATGGTTTGGTGTTCTTCATTCTATGTTGTTCTTGCACTCGAGTGTTCATTCCTCGAGCCGTTGTGGATCCGGTACTCCCCGGTGTGGAGGTTCTTTTGTTGATTTTTCCCCGTTTTTGAGTTCTGGAAGTGTTTTTACTTTCTATGGGCGACATTTGTTCACCATTGTGCGACACTGATAAAGTATCGCATGCCCATAGAAAGAATGTCGTACGATACTATAAAGTGTCACACGCATTATTGGAGAAGTGTCGTACGATACTGGAAGAGTGTTGCACGGCTTTATGAGAAATGTCGCGCGATACTTTTCCAGTATTGCATGCCTTCTTGAGAAGTGTCGCACTCAGTAAGGGAGAAGTGTCGCCCTCCCTTAGTAAAAAGTGTCTCACGATTTTTGTGAAAAACCTGTGCGTGCCATCAGCGGGCACTTTTCTTCGTGATCCAATCTTTTTGAGAGTGGTTTTGGATACCCTTTTGGGCATTCTTCGACCCTATGCTGTTGCATTTTGAATTCTGTCGGTTTCTCTTGAAATCGAGTTTTCATGTTTCTGTTTTAGTCTCTTGTTTCTATTTTAGTCTCTTGGGGTTTAAAATATATCGTTTAAGTATAAGTTGACGTATATTTACGTCAACTTATACTTAAGATATATTTTAATATATGCGACAAATCGTTTGAGATAGGTTTCAGACCTCTCAGAGATAAGTTATGGATTCTAAGAAATTTTAGGGCTTCAAAAATCCAGACTTAGCCAATTTTCAGGGCTTCAGGATTTCAGGCTTAGCCAAATTTCGGGATTCTGCATTTTACCCCAGCTTGGTGTTTTGTTTATGAGGGGTTGTTTCTTGTGCCCTCATCATGTGCGTTGTCTTTGTTGGCTTTGTTTGTGTGTGTTAGTTTGGTAGTGGCGTTCGGAGATTCGTTGGTTGCCGGGATTGTGTTGAAGTCTTCCATTGAGATCGTTGTGATCCCTGTATGATGTTGTCATGTGCATTCATACTTGTTAAAAAAATATATATATATCTTGGCTTGATTTGAATCCTTGTTTCCAAGGATCTCCGGGTAGGGCATTACACACCAGGACTTCCCAGGAGGTCACCCATCCCAGTACTACTCCAACTTGAGCGCATTATCAAAATTTAATTGTGTGATTTTTGAGTCAAACTCATTGACCCATGTTTCATGAGTAGTGATTCAACATGGATCCATCTCTCATGAGAATAAATGGAACACTTAGAACTCATTGGATCTAGGTGATGCTCACAAGGGTGAAGCACCGGGACTTTTCGAGAGGTCAAGCTAGAGTAGTACTGGGATGGGTGACCTCCCAGGAAGTCCCGGTGCTTCACCCCTATGAGCATCACCTAGATCTAATGAGTGCTAAGTGTTCCATTCATTCTCATGAGAGATGGATTCATGTTTAATCACTACTCATGAAACATGGGTCAATGAGTTTGACTCAAAAATCACACAGTTAAATCTTGATAGCAATATCACAATTTGACTTGCTGTGGAAATTATCTCCTACTTATCAATTGATGAGCTTAAGGGGATTTCTAATTAATGGTTCATAAGGCACAACACTTGGTGAAAATTTTTCAAATGGGGTTGCAAGCTTTGGAGTTAACCATGGAGAAAACTCCGTAGTTAAGCGCACTCAGGCTAGAGTAGTACTGGGACGGGTGACCTCCCGAGAAGTCCCAGTGCTTCACCCCTGTGAGCATCACCTAGATCCAATGAGTGCTAAGTGTTCCATTTATTCTCATGAGAGATGGATTCATGTTGAATCACTACTCATGAAACATGGGTCAATGAGTTTGACTCAAAAATCACACAGTTAAATCCTGATAGCAATATCACATTTTGACTTGCTATGGAAATTATCTCCTACTTATCAATTGATGAGCTTAAGGGGATTTCTAATGAATGGTTCATAAGACACAACACTTGGTTAAGGTTTTGAAAATGGGGTTGCAAGCTTTGGGTTTAACCATGGAGGAAACTCCTTAGTTAAACGCGCTCAGGCTGGAGTAGTACTAGGATGGGTGACCTCCCGAGAAGTCCTGGTGCTTCACCCTTGTGAGCATCACCCAGATCTAATGAGTGATAAGTGTTCCATTTATTCTCATGAGAGATGGATTCATGTTGAATCACTACTCATGAAACATGGGTCAATGAGTTTGACTCAAAAATCACATAGTTAAATCCTGATAGCAATATCATAATTTGACTTGCTGTGGAAATTATCTCCTACTTATCAATTGATGAGCTTAAGGGGCTTTCTAATGAATGGTTCATAAGGCACAACACTTTGTGAAAGTTTTACAAATGGGGTTGCAAGCTTTGGGTTTAACCATGGAGGAAACTCTATAGTTAAGTGTGCTCAGGATGGAGTAATACTGGGATGGGTGACCTCCTGAGAAGTCTCGGTGCTTCACCCCTATGAGCATCACCTAGATCCAATGAGTGCTAAGTGTTCCATTCATTCTCATTAGATATGGATTCATGTTGAATCACTACTCATGAAACATGGGTCAATGAATTTGACTCAAAAATCACACAGTTAAATCCTGATAGCAATATCACAATAAGTATTCTTCTTGGTAACATGTGTTGTTTAGTTTGTTGTTTAGACATTTATGTGTTCCCATGTTCATCTTTCATTTTTCTTTATTTCCTTTATAAATTGATCTTTAAAAAAAAGTTGTACTATCAATATATATTTCATGTATTTTTAAACTTTGGTTATTTAAAATCTTTTTAATAATCAATTTAAATTTATATCTTATATCAATACCCACACCACTACTTTCATATGTGAACATGCATTTTACTAATAAAAGTTTAAAACTATTTCTACTCAATATAAGTTGCAAAAAATTATTTACTTTTACATTAAAAAAATATCATTTATAATTAGACAAGTAGCCCAAAACACAAAATATATTTCATTAGATATGCTTATGTACATTAATGGTGTCTAATTTGTAATAATATCAAAATTGCTTTATGAACTATCAATCATACATTATCCCACACTCCCTCTCACATTTTCATGTATTAAATTCATCTACTATTGGTACTTGCACATATCAAGTAAGAGATGTAATGTTGTCCAATAAACACAAATTAAATATTAAATCATTGAAATTATGTCAAAGCATTAGTTTAATTTATGGGATTTTTACCCAACAAGCACCATCAATGCATGGAAACATTGTTACAACATTAATGTGTAAATGGATATTTTTTAGACATTGACAATGTAATATTTCATAGATGTCACATAGAAAAAGCACTGAAGAATGAGCCTAGCTTTTGTCCATGTTCAAATAATTCTCCAATTTTTGCTCATTCCAAGAAGCAAATACATCATAACAAAAAATACACTAAAATATTTCACATTTATTAATAGTAGTCCTTTTGTACCCACAGTTAAATTTTTGTATAACACACAATTACTAGTCCACATTCGTGAATAAGTGTCAAGAAAAATCATCATTACAAAAATGCAAGATATCACACATAGGAAAAGGTTTAGGAAGGAGCCTTGCTACCAATTATGTTCTAATAACTATTCATTTCATGTTCATTCTATAAAAGAAAATATATATGATAATTAAAATTATGCTAAAACACATGGTGTGAATAAACTTTACACAATGCACACATGTCTTCATGTATGTCCATTAGGGAAACCTCATAACTGATACAAGAGCATCTTAGGTTTGTAGTAATTTTAATCAACCAAAATTTTTGTGTTTTTCAATTTTGCCAATTTGTTGGCTTATTCAAGTATGTTGATTGTTTCTACGATTCTTAGTTTCTTAAAGTTAGCACTTACGATGCTTGTAGTATGATCTAGACTTATTCTAGTTCATATTTGTAGGTTAGCAACTCATGTGATCTTTTTTTCTTGAGCTATGAGTTGTTCTCTCTCGGATAATCTGTTCTTGCCATTTTTTATGATTGTTGGTGGATTTCTATCTTGCAATGGAAACCTACAACTAAGCATATATGGTGGAACATCTAGTAGTATTCTTGGATCATGTGAGGACCTAAATTTGGAACATTAAACTTTCAAATGGTTTATGTAACTTGTTCCTTATGATTTGGGACATGACCTATTTGGTTGTAATATATTTCCTTTTCTTGGAGAATATTTTGGATCTTAAGGTTGACATGTGTGTTGTAATTCCTTTTTATTGTAATGTGATGTATCTCTTATGATAGGAGTTGAAATTAGTATCAAGATATTAGTCATAAGAAGTGGATCAAGGGTCTCTAACCAAATATTGTAAGCATGAAGGAATGTATGAGCCTAATATGTAGGAAGGTATATTGTCTAGCTTTTGTACATCTAATTTACTATTAATAATTAATGATCATGCTTGGTTCTGTCCATACACTCATTAATTTCATCCTTTTTATTTCTTGTTGCATGACTAGATTGATCTCTGCAAGGTCTCTCTAGAACTCAAGATAATGTCAAGTGGCATAAGATCAAGGTTGTGTTTCTTATGAGCTTGTATTGTGAATTTGAGGTTGTGAAGCCCTAATTAAGTTTTGTTGTAGGCTAGAAGAGTTTATATACGACCTATAGTTGCAAAAGGTTAAAAATATGGTTCATAGAAGGTGAGATTTGGATCCAAAAGTGATTGATATGTTGATACAAAATTTGGTTAAACTTGTAGTAAAATCCCCTAAGAAGATGACATAAGGAGGGTGCATGGAGAATCAAACAATATGTAAAATAAATTGAACTGACAACCTTCTACACCTTCTCAAAGCTGCACATGAAAGGTATATAATAGATAAATGAAATCACAGATATCATAAGGCCAAATACAACATATTTCAGGTGTAATTATTCCACTTCACATATAAAATATTGAAAACATGCCCAACTGTGAGGACTTTCGGGTTGTAACCTCAAACAAAACAAGAAATATACAATATGTGAGCCTAAGCTCCCATATTCCTATTAAATATGCTACTTCTTCTTCTTAATATCTCTTATCTTATACTCACTAAAATACTACTTTCCTACATCTAACCAAGCTTCCTTTATATCCAACTATGCCACAAGTCAACTAGTCAAGCATTAATTATAATTTAGGACCATACTTGGAAGTGTAAACAAAAACCCATGCACTCTTGAAGGTATGTACAAGTGTATGTTAGGAGTCAACTCCTAATAGTGCAAGATACCACATAAGCAATTGAAACCACACGAATCAGATCAAAACATTACGGAAGGTGGAAACAATAGGAAAATGGGACCATAAAGTTGAACACAGATTTTGAGAAATATCCAACATAAGAATTTGTAAACTTAGGAAAATGATCTAGGATAGGTCCTCAATATGATGACAAATGTGCATAACATGAAAACAAAAGTAGCCATGACTACTTCATGAAGAACATACTAGTACAAAAAATTGGAAATATTTTTGGTTGATGCAAGATTGCTCAAAGACCCAAGGTGCTCCTGCATCATACACTTGGAGTTAATAAAGAATTGATGTTCATAGAAGGCATGACTGACATTGACACTAAAATCATATAGATCCAATTTAGCTTGTGTAATCCATGAATTTCCCTTAATTGGTTTGTCTTTCCACTAAACTATGTAGTCTAAGTAACCCTTTCCACTAGCACTCTTACTTATTTGCCTATTCAAGATTCTCTCAATGCTATCTATTTTCTTCTTAAGGTAATCCAAGTTATCTTTTATTTTTTCATCTGATTCAAAATACTCAAAGATATCTGCAATGTTGATTATAGGTGAAATATCCCTGTCTTCTTGTAATTCAACTTCAAAGTCATTCCCACTTTCAAAATTCATTATAATCAAGTACAAGGACCAAAATTCTTCATTTTTATCTTATTTTAGGTACCAATTGTGATGTAGCATAAGGTGGGAGAATCCCCAAAGGAGATGTCCTAGCCCCCAGCAAATAACCACATAATAGAAACACAACAACAATGCAAGATCTAATACCAAATCACAACTCTTTATTCATAAAATCACTGATTACGTGCAATGTGCTAGGTTGTAAGTGTTGGAAATATTCTAGACTATGCTAAGTTACTGAGAGGGGAGGGGTGAAGTAACTTCTAAAACTTCTACAATTTCAACTCTTAATCCAACAATCTAATTAGCATTTAATCCATCACATATAATATGATCTAATTGCATGCATAAGAAATTGAAAAGATGAAAACATTCATAACACTTTGACACAAAGATTTGGTGACCTAGAAACCTTCCAAATAGAAAGTAAAATTGGGGTGGGGATGATACCCACAAGCTTTAGTACTGTAGTATAAAGTTGGCCTACTAAGGCTTACATTGTTCACTTCTAATGATCTACCCTATTAGGAGCAATAAGGACTGCTAGGTCCACCTTGTGAAAGGATTTACAAACATACAATAAAGTATGCACTCGATAAAGATATTTACAAAAGATTGTTAGGTCTACGTTGTTAAAGGATTTGACTAATCCACCTGTTAGGATGAAATAATAGTTGATATCTGATTTTCAACTTGGTTTGCTGAATGAGATTCCTTTATGTACTAATCACCTTGGTGTGATTGATATGCCTTTGTTGCTCCTTATACTATTGTAGCCTTTGTAATTTTCTCTTTCTACTCTTCTTTGATTATATTCGATTACATTGCATTCACATTCACACACTTGGATATGATACAATACATTACATATATACTAATCCAATTATACAATTATAAGGTCAGCCACAATACAAGTTTATGCAAGTATTCCAAAGTTAGCTCAAGTGCAAACACTCGGGCTCTGAAGACTAACTCGATGAAGTTTTGATACTCAGCATCCATTGTCAATGCTTGACATCGTCATGCACTTGGTAGATGTAGAAGCTTGGTCCATACTGATCACTTCAAAGTAGTCTTAAACTTGTTCTACATTGGTGACTTGGTAGATACCGTGAAACTTGTCATATAAACTGAATAACTCATTTACCTCTACATGACTCGATAAACACTATCACCTTGAGCTCATTATAAACTGAGTCACTTGTTAACACTGAGTAGCTCAATTAACATTGGTCTCACATCACATAAAATCTTAACTTGGTAAACACTACACAGCTTAGTTTGTACTAGTAAACTCGGCATACACTAAGATGCTTGGTTTATACTACTGATCTTCACTATAACTATAACTACTCAACAATCACTGAGATTTTTCCAAAGGACTCAGTAGCAACTGTAGAACTTGACAACATCTAAAATGCTTGGCAAACACTATTAACTATACAATGAGCTCAGTAGCTATTTACAATCTGAATAAGTGTGTATCACTAATAAAAAACTTGATTGATATGTCAACAATCTCCCCCTTTGGCATTAGTGAAAAAAAAAACTTATTAGCCAAAACTAAATTAAAAGGTTTGCTGCATACCTTTATTCATCACCTTGTGATACTAGCTCGGTAGAGTATACAATTTTTGATATTTTTCACAATTGATTTTGTAAGATATATATCTATACATGTAAATTGTTCTTTCATATAGTATATTATACATCTTCTTGTTATATACAACATATCTTTATGTACATATCCTTCTCTCCCATTGATTTTATAGCTTATTATATTTTCTCACCCATAACATATATTTTTCTCCGCCTTTTTGACATTAACGCCAAATATTTATTCTATTTGTTTACATAATAATGACAAAATGATATAAATTTTTTGAATGTACCTTGATAATGATTGCCAAAGTTTTATCCCAATTGTCTTACAGGACCTTACATGTGTGAAGTGCAATTTGTACTTCTACTGACAACTCTATCATGTGGTCTACTATGGAGAAATTATTGTCATGGATGAGAGTTTTTGAATGTGCAATATGTTTCTATAGTGCATCCATGTTGGGAAGAATCATGTTTTGTATATCCACCAATGTAGATATGATCCTTGCTTCTTCTCTAAGCAATTTTGCTTGCATATCTATCAAAAATCTTATCTTCTTGAAATGTGCAGAACTAGAACTAGGGTCGAGTTGCAACTACTAAGCACTATCCTTGAGATCTTCATCTATTTTAGACAATTTTTCCTTTATTTCCTTGGTAAAATAGAAAACATTACATAGCTTGCCAAAAAGTGATGATCCATTTGTACAAGATGCTTCCAAAGGACCCAAAATTATAGAAAGTTCTACTTGATAAAAAGCTATTTGTTGAGAAATGTGATCCAAAAATTTATTATCAAATTTATTTTCTTCCTTTTGTACTAGCTTATCCTACCCATCAGTATCTTCATCAAACTTCTGAATTGCCTCTGCTAGCTGATACAGAATTGGTTGTGAAGAATCAACCTCATTGCCTATGGCCTCTGCAAAAATGTTCTTTGCATCCTCAATAATTTTAAATTCCTTATCTCTTTCCTCTCTTAATCTTTGTTGTTTAGCTTTATTCTGGAGGAGTTCACCAAATGACTGCATTTGGTCTGGAGTAACCTTGGAAATGTCCCAATTTGGGATTACAATTTCCTCATCTAGTTCTATTTCTTCCTCCATCTCTTTTCCTTTACCCAAAATTTTTATGCTCGATTGAGCCTTGGTCCCAATTGTCCTTGCACTTATTTCTTGTGTACCTAGAATAGAAATAATTGTAGATATACTAGGACTAGCTGTAAAAATTTGATATTGCACTTATTAGAGGAATACTAATAGAAATACCTAAAGGATCCAAAATTGATGTAGCCAACTTGGTTGAAGAGGGAAGAATCTATAGCTCGGTAGATGATGTGGAGGTCACTTCAATCAATGATGTGGTGAGCTAAATAGGAGCAAAGAATGATTGGAAATTTGAGTTGTCACCGGTGGTCACAATCAATCTTGCTATGGATGTCTCTATTCTTGATGTTGTCACTAGTTTGCTTAGAGAGTGAGTAAATGAGGCAATTACTGCTAAAACTATCTTAACTAGATCAATTTCCTCATCATCTTGCTTTTCTTCCTTGGTAGTCTCTTGCCCTTGTTCCTCTTCATCATCAATGTTGTCAAAATGAATTTCTTCTTCAATGTTTTCTTCTTCATATTTTTCTTCTTTATCATCTTCATCATCATCTTTTACATCAATAGGAAAATCACTTGCTTTATGTAACGGATAGATATTTTTCCAAGTTTGAATTGCATTCCTTACAACATGTTCAATATCTTTCATCAAAAATTAGGCAAGTATTGAATTTCAGAGTCAAATTTTCTTCATTTTTCTTTAGTGACTCTTTTACCTCTGCATCTGATATGCTCCATATAAGTTACCTCAGAGTTTTCCCATATATGTCTTTGATAGTTTGCATGGAAAGTTCCCATCTTGGCTTGATTTTCTCAACAAATCATTGGGAATTTGAGAAGCAAGTTGTTCTGGTGAGTATTTCCATTTACCCATTTTGTCCATCACTAGATCTTCCATCTACTTTTTCTCTTCATCTATCTTGATTTCATACTTTAATGACTTAAAGTTTGTTATACCATCTCTAGCTTCAAGATCTTTCAATCTATCTTAGAAGGTGGGTGGAGTTTTCTGAATATAATGTATCCTCCTTCCTTGCTAGATTTATTTTTGGAGGATCTTCTTGTAAATACTACAGTGGATGGCTTTGGTGGCTTGGTGATAATTACCTTGCCCTTTTTCCTTAATGGTTCTTCCTCCTTAGATTCTTACTCGTCCTCTACTTCCACATCCTCTACTTCCTCATCCTCACCTTTTCCCTCTGTCAACAAAAGGGTAGAACTTGTTTTCAGTTTAGCAATTCCTTTCTTTCCCTTGTTAACCACTTGAGGGAGCTTTTTTTCTAGTTCTATACTAGCTTTTGCTTTATATGTACCAAAATATGTAGCCTTAGGATCAACTGGTTCATTAAGAAGTGCCTCAATGATATCTTTAGTTTCATCAATATTAACTTCATATCCAAGAGGTTTCACCCATGCAATTCTAGGCTCAACTGTCTGAATGTATACTGTGTCACTATCCACCATGAAACACACATCATCCTTATAATCTTCGACAAGTTTCCTAGGGATTTGATATGTATTGTTCATTTTCTCCTTGAATGCATCAAAATAATTGTCCATAATATTGTTGTAGTTCTCACCCATCTCAGCAATATACTTATTTATCTGATAAAGTACAAGCACATCTTTTCTCCAAAAAATAGCACCTTTTGAAGGGAAGATTTTTTGAACATAAAAGAATAGATATGCTAATAGGGAGCCAAACTTACATGGATTATTCCTTGATGTTCTGATGCTTTCCATATTCTTGTTGAACTATCTCAACATTAGCTTAGCAAGGTCAAAAGATAAATTATTCTTTGCTACCTTGTATGTAAGGTCAACTGCTTCACATGTCATGCTATTTAATCTGCTTGAGCTGTAAATCTTATGTGCAATAACATGGATACCAAATTTCAACTCCATTTTCATGACACTACTAATCTTTATTCCTTTGTCATCCCATTCTGCTAGGGTTTTCTTTTCAAGTTTAGCCCGACCTAGGGTTTTGATCATTTTAGCTTTGGCTATCATTGGGAGACCAGTGATTCAATGAATCATCTTTGTGATGAATACTAGTTGCTCCAACCAAAACTACCCATTGTTCACCTAACTAATGATAAACCTAATCCATTTTACTTGAAATTCAAGGGGCATGTGAGGAATGTGAGTTAACCCTTTAGTTTCTAGGTCTTGGTGCTTAGGTTTCAAAACTCCATTCACACATAGTTTATCTAGGGCATCATCCATTTCCAAAGTGCCAATCTCTTGAATAACACATTTAAAGTGAGTGTAAATATCATTGATCAATACTACCTTTGGAGGGATTTGAGACTGCATTCTACTCAAATCTAAGGTTTTGGAAATTATAGGAGTGATCTTGAAGTCTGGTGCCTTCCATTCCACTCCACGAACCAACATGTATTAACCTCACTTTACCTTGCTACTATTGGATGCCATCTCCACTCAGTAGGGTTTGAAAGAATTTGAAATCTTTCACTGACAATTTTCTCAAATCTCTTGGATGCTTTGAAGATCGCACTTTGCAATAGCTTTCAAAAATTTCATAGTAAGAATGACTTTGATTCCATGCCTTCTATCAAATTTTTACATAAATGCTCAGTATGAAAGGTAGATCAATTGACATCATGTTGACATACTGTCATCCACTATGCTTGCATTGAACACTCAGTGAAGTCTTCATAACTCAGAATCCATATGCATCTTCATTACTCCCAACCTTGCTCGGTACAGTCGATGATCCAACCTCAATCGATAGAGAAGGTATCTCAGTAAATACTAGTACCCTTTTACTTAGTGATCCCTTTGTATCCTTAATATAGGTTTGGATCATTTTTTTCTTTCAATTTGGAACTATTTTGGATTCTTTGATAGGCTAGTTCCAATTTCTCCTTGGAGAACTTAAATAGAAATGGTGGGGTCACCCAATTCTTGAGTGACTTGATCACCATTGCTTGGACTTGTATTCTTGGTAGACTTTGGAACCCATTGCTGTCTCATCTATTTTTGGATGTTATCAGCTTTTGCCTTCTTATCATCTTCAATTCTACCAATATTCGCACAGTTCTTGGCAAGATGACCAAGTTTTGTACAAATGAAACATCTTTTAGTAGTATCTCTTTTCCTCAAATGATGCTTTACACAATTCATTCCAATGTGAATAATGACATTTGCACTAGGTCTTGTACTCCCAACCAAATATGGCTTTCACAATTTTGCTCTATTGGATTCAATATCTTGGTTTTGCATTCAGATGACTTGCGTCCATATTTCTTGCATTTGTGATATTTTCCTTCAAATCTTGATTTCTCTTTGCATTCATTAGCCTTATGACCATGTTGATTGCAATTACAACACTTTCCATTGAATTTTTCTTTTCCATTCCTCCAACATTTGTTTTAAGTATGACCTATCTTACCACAATGATTGCAAGCAAGTCTTTGATTTTTTTGAGCTCCTTGCTTGGAAGATTCTCCTTCTTCTGTATATCTAATTCCTACTTTTCCTTTTTGTCTATAGAGATTTTTCTCATTCAATTGATTCATGTCTGCTTGGGATTTCATCATTTTTTTACTGATTTTCCTTTCAAAGTTTAGATCATTTCATAATCTTTCATTGATTTTCCTTTAAGAGTTTAGACCATTTTCATAATCTTTCATTGATTTTCCTTTCAGAGTTTAGATCATTTTGTAATTTTTCATTTTCAAATCTTAGACTCATGATTTCCTCATTTGCATTGGAGAGCTAATCAATAAGGTCTGCTTGCTGAAGGGATTGATTTTGAGTTTCATTGTTCCTTCCATCTATCTCTTCTTTTATCTTGTTCTTCTACTCCATGACTTCACATAGCCTTGCTAAATGAATTTCTTGTTCTCTTCTTAGTTTCCTTACTTCTTCTTGTGGAACCATTATTTTCTAGGGGTTCTTTGATTGCTTCATTAGCTTCATCTGAATTACTTGAATGAAGGTCTTCAATTCTTTCTTCAATGTAGAGATGATCATTCATTTGAATTGCAAGTTCTTTTCTTCTTTTTAGGGATTGAGAGAGTTTCTCCTTTGCTTTCTTAAGTTGGGCTATATCCATTTCCAAATCTATCTTCTCATCATCAATAGCTTTGTCAACTCTAAATATCTCTATAGCCTTGATCTTTGCTCAAGCTGTTAAACTTTCTCTTGAGAACCACAAAGCTTTGATACCAATTGTTGGAAATATTCTAGACTATGTTAACTTACTAAGAGGGGAGAGGTGAATCTATAACTTCCAAAACTTCTACAATTTCAACTCTTAATCCAACAATCCAATTAGCATTTAATCCATCACATATAATTTGATCTAATTCAAACTGAAAAGATGCAAGTATTCATAGCACTTTGACACAAAGATTTGGTGACCCATAAACCTCCCAAATAGAAAGTAAAACTAGGGTGGGGATGATACCCACAAAATTTAGTACTGTAGTATAAAGTTGGCCTTTTAAGGCTTACATTGATCACTTCTGATGATTTTCCCTATTAGGAGCAATAAGGATCACTAGGTCCACCTTGTGAAAGGATTTACAAACATACAATGAAGTATGCACTTGGTAAAGAGATTTACAAAGACTATTAGGTCTACCTTTTTAAATGATTTGACTAATCCACTTGTTAGGATGAAATAGTAGCTGATCTCTAATCTACAACTTGGTTTGTTGAATGAGATTCCTTTATGTACTAATCATCTTTTTGTGATTGATATGTCTTTGCTGCTTCTTATACTACTATATCCTTTGTAATTCAATATTTCTACTCTTCTCTAATTATATTTGATTATATTGTATTCGCATTCACACACTTGGATATGATATAATACATTACATATATACCAATCCAATTATACAATCACAAAGTTAGCCACAATACAAATTTATACAAATATTACCAATTCGGCTCAAGTGGAGACACTTGGGCTCTTAAGACTAACTTGGTAGGGTTTTGATACTTGACATCCACTCTCAATGCTTGGCATGGTCATGCACTTGCTATATGTAGAAGCTCGATCCATACTGATCACTTCCAAGTCATCTTGAACTTGGTCTACACTAGTGACTCAATAGATATTGTAAAACTCATCATATAAACTAAATCACTTGTTTACCTCTACATAACTTGGTAAACACTATCACCTTGAGCTCAGTATAAACTGAGTCACTTGGTTAACACTCAGTAGCTCAGTTAACACTAGACTCACATCACATAAACTGTGAACTTGGTAAACAATGGATAGCTTAGTTTTCACTGGTAAACTTGACATACACTAAGATGCTTGATTTACACTACTAATCTTTATTATAACTATAACTACTTGGTAACCACTGGGATTTGTCCAAAGGACTCAATAGCAACTGTAGAACTGAGCAACAACTAAAATGCTTGGAAAACACTATTAACTATGCAATAACCTCGGTAGCTATTTACAATCTAAATAAGTGTGTGTCACTAATAACAAACTTGACTGTATAGTAAGGCCTTCTCGGTTATAGCCAGATACAAAGAAAGTAATAGTTTTGCAAGATCCCTCAAGATCCAATCCAAGCCCTAGCTATTCTAGATCTACACTCTAGTAGAAAGCTCTAAGGAAGATCCAACTAGTACTCACAAACCCACCAAGAAATCTCCTTGTTTCCCAAGCCTCAACTACTAGCCCTTCTCAAAATTCACTTCTCTACCACATCAGCTTCTCCAAGATGGATGAATAATCACAACCCTATTGTAAACATCTTCACATTTAACATTATGTCCACAAACTCAAGTAAAACTTTCCCTTCAACTACTCTCTAGACTCACTCCTCTGAATAAATGAATGAATGACTAAAGACTTCACCACACCGCCTACTTATACCTAACTAAGCGACAAGCTAGCCTAGTAAGCTAAAAATTAAATATCCCTTACATTAAATACTTGAAGAACCACAAGTCATCCTCCAACATAAAGTAAATAACAAATACCTTAAAAGGCTTACAACACTTATCAAATACATCAAAATTAATTAAACAAGACCCAAATAGATCTATTCAACTCCACCAAAATCCCTTAATATAATCATGTAGGATAGCCAACTACCCTAGGAGGATCATGCATCAAATTGGAAATCTATTTTTCTCTAGGTGAATCATTACCTTATCACCAACTTCAAAAGATGTCTAGGCATCTTCTTCTTATCTGCCCTCTTTTAGTATCCTAGATTGTTGTCTTCCAAGTTCCTTTTAACTTCCTCATGCAAGATTTTCATAAAATTTGCAAATTCTTTAGCTTCAACACTTCTCTTTTCCTCAAGGTTCTAGTTCCTCAATGCAATAGTTCCATAAGGACTCATTTTAGTAAAAATGTTAAAAGGCATCTTCTTAGTGCTCTTATTCACATAATTATTGTATGTGAACTTTGTTTGTGCCAAAATCAAGTCCCAATTAGCAGGCTTATCTCCAACCAATCATCTCAATAGGTTATCCAAAATTTGTTCACAACTTTAGTTTATCCATTTATTTGTCGATGAAAAGTATAACTAAACTTCAACTCTGTATTCATCTTCTTCCAAAGTGTCCTCCAAAAATTACAAGTGAATTTAGTATCTTTTTTGTGAAATAATAGTTTTAGGATGGAATTCCTAGATCCATAGATGCGACATTTTTTATGAGAAAAAAAAAGAAATTGCTATTATCAAAAGTGAATGAATGTTACAAAGAGATCAATCCTTATAAAGGAGATAAAAAACCCTAACATGTAACTAACCTAGGTTGTATGATAATAATAAATAAAATAATTAATCATTATATACTCAATGTTTAACTTAAGTAAACTAGAGCTAATAAGTGACCTAATAATTAGATCAATGTGATTTAATTAATAAGAAAATACTTTATTTCTCTAACTTAAACTTAGGGAGTAGCTAAAAACCTAGAAACTACTATTGAAATTAAATTTGGGTCCTAACAACAAGGCTTGATGAGGTACCCAAGCACAACCAAATCTCTAAAAAGAGGAAAAATAGAGAAAACCACATGGGAAAAATCCTACTACAAAAATAGATGGAAATAATTTTGGAAATAACTAGTGAAGGACTAAAGAAGCCTCCAAACTATGGAATGTCCTGGAAGATAGGAACAAAAGATGATGATAAAGAACACCACCAAAGCATGTAGAAGTTGCAAAGCTCTATCAAAAGTAACTATTGATCTGAAGACCCTCCATTTAAATAGAACCTAACCAGGTAGATAAGACTATAATTTGTATCAGATCAAGAGGTACACAAAGGCAATCAATTGAACTAAAAGATATAGATGGCATGAAAAACCAAAGCCTAAAGAGCTTATCAATTGAACATGGAATGTTGCAACCAAAGTAGGAATGAAAAGAAGAGTGTCTATATAGTAAATGATCCATCTCACCAAAATGCATAGGTACCCAACCACTACCTCTACCTAGTACATAGAAACACATATTGAATACATACTCCATCAAACCAAGGAAGCATGAGAAACAATAGAAAAGCCCCTAATGCAGATAAGGGTGAGGTGATAGGAAACTAAAAAAGTGGGCCAAAAGAACTACATGTCAAGGAACCATGATCAAGATGCACAAAATAATACATATGTTTGTACTAAGGTGGTCAATCTTAGACACATCATGAGGCTAATGTCATAGAAGGGAAACTCTCTAGAAAAAGGAAGATGGTAAACAAAGGAGAAACATCAACCCCCTGTGGAACTTTAATTAGAGTAGTGCATCATGTACAATAAGGCACAAGATATGGTGAATCCCAAAAATGTAATAATCCGTATGAGTTTCCCTAGATGACATTGCTCAAAACAGAAGGAAAAGTAAAGAAAAAAAATAAAACTAAAATATAGATCTAATATGGCACTTTATCTCAGTGCATTTGCAAGAATGAATACAAATGATGTTTAAATAGACTAGAAGAGGCATAAGACTAATACAATAGATAGTAGAACTCATGATGAATCATCTAAAGCAACAAAATCAATCATTGGACCTAAAACAACCAAGATATCCACTAGAATGCAAAAATGCAAAAAAAATGAATAGAATGTGCTTGGAGTAGAATCTGGAAAAATAACCAGCATCATTGGAAAGATATCTGAAAGACCTTTCCAGTGGTATAAAGAATTGCCAAATTAGAGATTGGATGCTCAATATATGTCTCTCAAATTGAAAAATAGAAGCCCTATCTTTGATAGCCAATAAAGTCATAAAAAGGTATCAAAACTAAAAAATATATGTATCATTATTATGAGCTTAGAACTATCTTTTTGGTGATATCTTGTTTGTGGAAAATAGAGTCTGTATGCCCAAGATATGAGCAAAAGACCAAAGGTAGGTCCAAAAAGGGTATGAAGGAGTGACACAAGTGCTGATGTAATGCTGATGTCAGTAAGTGACGAGAATAATTTTGATGGTTTAATGACTATTGAGGCAACAAAATGGTAGGAAAATGACCTAGTAGCTAGTAAAAAAATTGATTGTACTAGAAAATCACTGTCATGAGAAACACATTGCTAGAGAAAAAGTAATTTGTGCTACAAAAAAAATCGGTGGCCAAAATCATATCATGTGGCAAAATTTTTTGCCAAAAACCAAGAAGCAAAACTGCATGAGAAATAGGATGATTTGTGAGTGACATTGGTGGGCCCACATGCATCAAATTAGGCATGGTCACAGGAAGGAGCACTAGATCCTAAAATACATGAAACTGCCTAAGAAATGGTGAACCCATTGATCACATAGGCTGGAGCCAATCAAGGCAAGGAGAATTTGTACATCTCCAAAAACTAAGGCACGTGAACCAAGACACCTATTAAATTTAAATCCAATAGATCAAGTTCAAGCATGCTCTCCAAAACTATGTTGACAAGGGAAATGATATGTGTGGTTTCTTCTAGTATAAAATGTGGTGCAATTAATTTTTTTTTGTGCCAAAATCCAAGATAATCTATCTGATTGCTAAGAATTACTGATCACACCCTCTAAACACAAATCATATGCTCAAAATATGAGCTCAGGAACTTTTCTCAAGGGTTTTTGAAAATTGCACCCAATCAAATCAAGCACTAAAAATAATAAAGTACATGAGTCGAGGTGGAGGTTACTTGGTTTGATGACGTAACCATGGCATAGGGTCTAAAAAAAAAACCACATGCACTTCCTTTGACATGCCAAAAATAACCTTTAAATACTAAATAATGGTATACAACGACACTGGTCTACTTGTGTACCAAGGGAAGCACTTGAAATTAGAATTCCTCCCATCAAATAACAAGACATGAGAAGATTAGAAAACAATTGGACGTAGGTGTTGATGAGAGATTGCAGTGCTAATACACTCCAATTGAAGCGCAGGTAAAAAAAACTCCTATATAAACTCCAAAATCACTATTTTGGATAGAGAAGACATGGGTAAAGTACTGGCCCACAAAGTAGAGGGTACAACGAAAGTGCTAGGTAGAAATACATAGGGGTACATAATAGAGAAGGCCCAAAACATGAAAAAAGTTGACCCTCTCAAAAAAGATGCTACACATGTAGGGGTACCATCCAATCACATGTGTACTAAGCACCCTTTCCAAATAAAACTCACAGGAGTGTAAGGAAAACACAAGCTTTTGTATTCCATTTTTTGATAAAAAGCATACACAAATTTGTTTTAAAAAAAAACAAAAATAAACCAAAGGCCTCCCATTTTTATTTCATTTAGGAAAAAAAGAATTATCTGCCTTCATTTTTAAACCCAGGTCAAAACAACATTGGACTAAAAAAAAATTGCCTTAGATTTTAACAAAGTTCAAATTGGAAGTATTTTATATGGAAATATGGTGTTTATGAGTGCTCTAAGCTCAATGGTGATGTCCATTTAGGCTCAAAGTGCTCCAAAAAATATATCCCCCCAATCTAATACAAAATCCTTTAAAAGCCAAAACTCTAAAAACTGATGCCAAATCTTTCAAGAACATAATAGGGGAATGAAGATCTGGAGCTCTAATACCATGTTCAAGTTGATGAAAGATCAACCTCGCAACTCCAAGAATCACCTACATGCAAACACTTGTTACAAAAAAAGAGAATCAAAAGATATGGAGGCTAGAAGTCCCAGATCCACAAATGAGACATTCTTGATGACAAAAAATAGAAATTTCTATTATCAAAAGTGAATGAATGTTACAAAGAGATCAATCCTTATAAAGGAGATTAAAAACCCTAATAGATAACTAACCTAGGTTGCATGATAATAATTAATGAAAGAATTAATTATTATATGCCCAAATTTTAGCTTAAGTAAACTAGAGATAATAAGTGTCTTAATAATTAAATCATTATAATTTTATTAATAAGAAAATACTTTATTACTCTAACACTGCATCTAGTGTGGTTACCTCTTCTTCCAATAGGTTCTTCCTTCCATTCTAATTTTCCTTTATCTTGCATTGCATTGTTAGATCTACTACCCTCTCCATATGTCTTGCCTTTGCTTCTCTAAAATATGTCACCTCTTCCCCTCTATCTCTGATCATGTTTCTTTCCCAATCTTTCTTCAGCCTTCAAAGTATACTACTATGTTTCTTCCACACTATCCATCTTAACAAAGTTGATCTCATCCTGAATTGATGTCCTTAAACCATTCAATTATCTTGCCACTTTCTCAACTTCACCATCTACATGTCAAGTTCTAATATCCAATTTATAGAATTCCTCACTGTATTCCTTCACACTCATGTCCTTTTCCCTCAAATTTTGCATCTTTCTCAATAAGTTAACTTGATAATCAGCAGGGAGAAACTTTTTCTTCATTTTTCCAATCATCCTTGCCCATGTCCAGATCTTTTCTTTTCCTCTCTTTTGTCTCTTAGTTTTCAAATGATCCCACCAAATTGGAGCATGCCCCTTCAACTTGGTGACTATTATCTTTAACCTTCTTATTATCTAGAGTACCTTCATACTCAAAGTATTTGTCCATATTAGCAATCCAATCTAACACAAAAATAGTTCTAGCAGGTCTAGAATTATTTGTCCAATCTAACACAAAAATCCAATCTAATCCTACAATATTTTTCCATAGGTATTTCATCACAAAAAGAAACTTCAATAGCAAGTCTAATATTCACCCTATATAAACTCTCAAGTGCCTTTCCTCATCTTGTTCAACCTCAAGTTTAGGATTAAGATTTGGTGTTGTCTCTTCATCATCACTAACATCTTCAAGATATATACCTCTTCTCCACATTATTTCCATAGCTTCAAGTCTTACTGCATTTTGCCTTAGTATGTCCATAATAAAATTATCTACATTTCCTCTATCATGAAACATCTTGACTATAGTTCCTACAAGATCATGACCTTCTGCAAGTTATAAGTTATATATTAGATCTGACACCCTACAACCAAATCCAACAAGGTTCTCCACACTATAAGCCACAAGAAAGAAAGAACTTTGGTACCACCTGATGCGAGGAGGGTGCATTGAGATTCCAACAATGTAGTGCCCACCCATAGTTCTTTATTTTTTTATATTGCCAAATTCTTTTAGGCTTCTTTTCATGGTCACAAGATTTGATTTAGTGGTACTTGGTTACCTAATTTGGTTGATACTATTTACATGTTTGGATTATATATTTAATGAGCCACTTTATACTCAAATATTTGATGTGTTCATGGTTATTCTTTTGTTGATGGTGTTTTGCATACTTCATATGGTGATTTTAGTTGTTTTCATGATGACAATTAAATGGATGATTTATATATGATTTAATGCTTACTTACTCCATACTTGCATATGTATGGTGTACATGTATTTTTTACTTTATGTTTGATGTGTCTAATGTGGTTGAAGGAGGGAGTCATAGTCACCTACTAGTCAAGATCTACATGATGTACCACTCCCCACCATTGTCTACTTAGTTTACATATATATGGATATCTACATGTTTGGCTTTTCTATAGATTGCAAGTACTAGGCATCAACTTCTCTAAATTGCAAAGATAAGTGTGCCCTATCATAATATCTCAATGGTCAAAGAGGGGAGATAGTTCCCATGTCCAAAGCCTAAACTCGAGCCCATTGTCCTAAGATAAAAGACAAGTATCTGATTACTTAGTCTTCTGAATTTGTCAAAGTGATGTGAATTCAAGATTTTTAACTGTTGAGTTTGAATCGTACTTTGGCTTTTAGACAATTTTTCTTATTGTGTTTATGAGCTTATTGTGATTTTTGGATATAACTAAATCAACCAAAGAGATTATTAAATGGTTTAATTAAATAAAAAATTTATGAAGAAAAATTAATTTTTATTGTATTTAATTAATTGAGGAATTAATTAAATAGAAGAAATAAATTCAAAGATTTAGTTTAATAATAATAATTTTAGAAGTTACATTTAAATAATGGACTTTAAATATTATTATTAGTTAAATTAATAAATCTATTTTCTAAAAATGTCTTTCTTATTAAAAAAATGAAGTGAGAATAATTTAAATAAATTTTATTCTAATTAAAGGCAAAAGGCACGCACAAGAGAATTAAATAAATTAAATAATAAAAGTTTTCTTTTTAAGGAGAGGTCTTTGGATGTTCAAAAACTGAAAACCCTAGGTAAAGTTAAACTATTTATTAAGAGATTCAAGCTCATTTCTATACACACAGGTTTTTGGGAGCAAACATTATAATTGGAGCAAAACAATTGTTGAAAATTTTAGAGGGTTTGGATTTGCATGCATTCATAGGTTGTCTCACATTTTAGCTATTATTTTGAGGTAGGGTTTGAAAACCCATTGTATAATTCTATTGAAAGATTTGTCTACTTTATGTCTTTCTAGGTGCTTGCATAATGCTTATTAATTTATTATATTAATTTTTGGATAAAGAATTATGTTGTAGATTTTGAAAAGGAAAAATTTTTAATAACCATTAACAAAAATTACAATATTATTTCTACAAGATCCACAAGATCCAAATTACAACACCAATCCTAGCTAGTCTAGATCTGCTCTCTGGTTGAAACCTCCAAGGAAGATCTCAACTTGTGCTAGCAAGCCCACTAAACAATCTCCTTATTTTCCAAGCCTCAACTACTTGCCCTTCAAATTTCACTCTTTAACTTCATCTTCTTCTCCAAGCTAGATGAATAATGACTAAAGACTCTACATTACCCCATATTTATACCCAACTAAGCAACAAGTCAGCCTAGCAATTACAAATTAAATAAAACCCCTTGTATTAAATGCATATTTAAGCCACAAGTCAGCTCATAAAAAACATTAAATACAAAATGTCCACCCTTGTATTAACCCATAGTTAACACACGATAATTGAACAAAATACTTAGGACAAGCCCCAATTTTGTAAAATAGATTAAAGGCACATAGAAGAGATAACCAAGACACACATAGGTCCACACAAATTCTTGGATTAATCCACATCACAATCACATGCTAAATGCACCTAGAACTCCATTTGACATTTAGGAACCTCCCCAAGCATTGCCAATTAAATAACACATGCTGAGAAACTAACATATATCAAGCAACCAACACATGCTAAG
The DNA here is from genome assembly GCA_028749045.1 of Cupressus sempervirens. Classification (NCBI taxonomy): domain Eukaryota; kingdom Viridiplantae; phylum Streptophyta; class Pinopsida; order Cupressales; family Cupressaceae; genus Cupressus; species Cupressus sempervirens. The sequence goes on along the minus strand of CM053785.1, from coordinate 784,465,613 downwards.
CAACTAATACATGTCGAGAACTATAGTTAGTCTAAGGCAACAATATCTGCCAAGCTCTTTAGCAACCAAGCCCCTTCAATGACTGAGCACCACACCTTTGGTTATCAAGTCCACAACTCCAAAGCCAAACACCCCCAATATGAATGATTGCAAGAAAGCTCAGGATTCTCTTGCATCATCTATCATAGTGATGATTGTTTACCCCTGCCTAGTAAATGATTAAGTGTTTAACACTAATAGACAACAATTGTTAGAGATACCAAGGATCTCCCCCTTTGACATTAGTAGAAAAAATACTTTTTCATGATTACATCATTACAAATGAACTCTAATATGACCATCTTCTCCAATGTTGTGACCCTCTTCAATGGTCATAGTTTCAATTCCTTTCTCTATGTTTACTCCCTTGGTAGATAACCCAAAAATGTTTTTCCAAAGAAATTCACCTTGCTATTCTATAGCTTCCATTTTATTTTTTAAAATAAAAAAATCCTATAATTAGGAAAAAATTTGTTAATTTACTTTGCCAAAAGGGTTTCCTACAAATCTTGAGATAGATTAGGCATAACTCTTAGTAGAGTTTCAGTCCTTATCTTTTTCTCTTCTTCTACTTGCTACCATCTTCTTTCTAGTCTATCATATAAGTCCTTGGGTATTTTATTTTCAATTTCTCTTGGGGCTAGCTTATGATTTGCAATCATTTCTACTAGAGTTTCCTCAATTTTTGTTATGTCAGTATTATCCAATGTATAATATTTTACAAATCTAAAACTAGAAGATCCTGAAGATTTTCTAAGATCAACACATAACTCATGAATAAACTTTTTTTTCTATTTGGGTGGTCCTCTAACCAATCTCCTCTTTTTTTTGGACACACTAGGCTCAATAAAGACTACTTCTCTTTGTTTTTCAATCTACTTGGCACTAGTAGTCACCTTGATTCTTGACCTAGTTGGTAGTAGAGGAGAGAGGAATGTCAATACTAGCTTCCTTTTGATTTTTTAAGCCTTCTTACTCAACAGAGTGACAACAACTAGGGATTTAACCTTGTCTCCTTCTTTTTCCTCTTCCTCATCACTACTTTCTTTTTCTTATCCTCTCCAAGACCTTGTGTAATCTACGAAGGTTCCTAGTTTTTCTTAAGGTCTTTAATAATCCATTTAATTTCCTTCTCCTTAGAAGATATCTTAATATTCATAGTTATTCTATCCTTATCTTCCTCATATCTTTTAAAGGATTCAACCTTAATGTCTACTTCTTTCAATAGTACAACAATGTTTGCATTCACTAAGTCACTATCAATTTCATAATCAAAACCTTGTAGCAAGCCTTCCTCAACTTTACTACCTATACAAATATAGTATATGTATCTAGAATAAAACATATGTCATTTTAATACCTTGTAATCAATTCTTTAGGTATTCTTATCCACATCTTCACTCTTTTATTGAGTTCTTCAAAATAAGTATCCATGATATTCTCAAAATTTTATCCTAATTGAGTAATATATTCACTTATCCATGTTGTCAATTGTTTGTTTTATTTCCAAAAAACATCAGCAACACTAGGAAAATATTTCTAGATATAAAAGAAAATACTTATAATGAGGTATACAAACTTACATATTGAATTCTTTACTTTTTTTTTATGAATAACATATTCTCTGCTAATTGTAGCCTTTGAAGCTTGGCAAGATCATATTCATGGTCTTTCATCATGAACTTCAATGCTTGATCCATTGCCATAGCTGACATAATGTTCAGTCTTCTTGACTAATAGAATTTGTGAACTATAAACCTCACAAAAAATTTGATTAGTGGGTTAGAAATGTTTGTAATGGACAAGCCTCATCCATTCCAATTGGCACTTGTTTTTTCCTCAATTTCATCTTCACTCAAGCATGACACAGTTTTCTTCTTATCTAAGGTTGGATAGCCTATAACTCTATGAATCATTTTCTTCATGAACTCCGTAGGTCCATTCTATAACCAAAACTTTATATCATGGATTCTGCTTAAAACAATTTTAATCAATTCAATCTTGAAATTTCTTGGAAATTCTAGGGCACGAGTTAACCTTTTTCTTTCAACAACTTTAAATTCATCCTTCAAGCTTCCTTCATTACATAACTTCTCATATGCTTCTCTTATCTCATAATCTCCCACTTATCTGATCTTACACATATAAAAATTCCTTATATCATGGATCATAATTACATTGGGTGATATCGAGAATAGTGCACCCATTGAATCTCCCTTCATTGCAATTTCTATAATAGCACAAAACTTTGGTGGAGGACAAGTCTCAATATTTACCAAGTGGATTTTACTAACATATTGGCTCATTCTGGTGGTAGATGAAGCTATCATTATCTTAGTTAGGGTTTGAAATATTTTCTTTCTCCTTTGAATTACTCAACACAATTTAGATCTTCGTCAATTCAAGATTCTTTTCCAAATTGCTCTTGAAATCTTTTAGCGATTTCCCAAATTGCCAAATTGCTCAGTGATCTTGAAATATATATACAAGGTTTGAGATAATGTATTCAAAAATTGATATATACCTTTTTTCCATCAATTTAGGGTATCCATTAATATTGTGTACTTAGGTAGGTGGAAGCCAACTTTCTCAGTTGACACTTGTGTCTTTGAACTAGGTCTTTACTTTCGTCCCAATCTCTTCTATATCACTTGGTCTCTATACCAGTTTGCTTTTGAAGTTATTGATCCATGTTGCAATTCTTGGTCAACATAGACAACTTTTACCAATTTTCACATCCCTTCACAAATCTATTCTTATGCATCTTCACATTTGCAAATGTGAATTTTGGTACATTTTACGTAAGGAATTGATATATGATATATTAATTAAATACGTAGTTTCTTACATACCTTTATTTCTTAGTTTGAGATGACATGATCACCTTCTCTATTGGATTGGGTGACCTCAATTCCATTAGCTCCACTATTTCCATCCTCTTCTTTCTTTTTCCATTTTTCATTCATCTCCTTCTTTATTTGTTCAATGTTTACTTTACCTTTACCTTCGTTTTTTCTTTGATTTTCTAAATGCACTTGAGTCCTACAATTCTTGCTTATATATCCATACTTGTGACATTTGGAACATGTATTGTTGGGCACATAATTTTGCGTCTAATTTGTCCAATAAGATTTTGCCTAAGATTTGCACTCATATTCTCTATGCCGATACTATTGAGAGTTTTAGCAATATCCTTTAAATCTAGGTGTAATAAATGCATTCCTCATTCCTGACCTAGACTGATGTATTTAATTCATGTGTCTCTTTCAGTAAAAATGATGACCTATAAATTTAGATTTAGAAATTTTCATACCATATTTTGTTTGACAATTGTTTGTAGTATGACCAAGTTTTCCACAATGATAGTGTGTTAGTTTTTCTTTTGAATTCACATTCCTCATCTCTCCATTCTTGGATAATTCTCCTTTCTCAATGCATGAATGTGCCAAGCCATCAATACTACTAGATTACTTCAATAGTTCTTCAAAGTATTTCATTCTTTCTTTTGGTTTGTTGAATCTCTCCATAGATTCTTTCTTAGTTTATAGTTCATTCTTCAGTATGTCCTTCTATGATTTGAGATTTTGTATCTCTACATCCTTTTGATTCAATTCTTGATTTGCAAGCATTAGTTGATTTGTCATGTCTAATTGAGTTTTTTTGAGCTTCTTCACATCTAATATCCTTTCTTCAAGTCTAGTAGCCATTACTCTTTTGTCTTCCTCAACCATAACCTTGTCTTCTTCAGCTTTCTTCTTTGGTTTGGTTACTTCACATAATCTTACTGATTGGATTTCATATTCTCTTTTCAGTCCTCTCATTTCTTCATTTAAGAGATTTTACTTTTCAAGCTGATCTGCATATGATTTTTCATTTGGATTGATTGATGCAAACAATCCTTTAGTCTCAACTTCTTCATAGGAAAATTATTTATCCTAAATTGCCAATTCTAAAAATCTATAATAACTATACTAATACTCCTAATATGACATTGAGCCTTAATTGAAAGGCTGGTATATCCAACATGAACATCCACCTTTAAAATTAGGACATGCTAGGCTCGTATGACTGACTTACTAAGTAGCGAACCTCTAGAATATTAACTATGCACTAAGACAAGGAGTCAAGAAACAAAAGAAAATGTTTTTTGGGTTGATGCAATATTGCTCTTGCACCCAGGATGCTCCTGCATCAAACACCTAGGATAATTTGAGAAGTGACCCCATTATGCCTTAGGTTTTCATAGGAAAACCAAGACAATTACCCTCCTTCTTTGATAACCATTATGAATCTTCTACTAGTATTCCCTTCCATTTGACTAGGTATTCTTTGTTAGTCTTGTTTCATTATATTTTTTTTGACATGACCATCTCGTATCTCCTTAATCTCCTTTGTAGCTAAATAATCTACTAGAATACTTCACTAGGCTTTTGCAAATTCATCTACATCACCTCCTTGATGATACTTTGTCAAATTTGAAATGCTAAATATTGGTGAAATATTTAGTTTGCCAAGAAATTCTACTTTATAGCCATTTGTAGAACAATGCCTTTACACTATGTTACATGGTCCAAATTTCTTCATTTTTGACTTATTATATTTACCTACTAGAAAATACTCCTTTCTCAAATGAACCATGATTTCATCTTCAATCTAAAATTCATTATACCTCATTTTCACATCAGCCTTAGCCTTGTAGTGTGTATTCCTCACCTAACTATGGATGTTCTTCAAATGATCAGAAAAATCTTCCACTTTAGCATCACCTATTTCTACTTTATCCAACTGCCTCAACTTAGAATAATTTTTGGGACTACTCCCATATACAATTTGAAATGGTGATTTACTAGTACTCTTATTGAAAGAATTATTATATGCAATTTTACTTGTGGTAAAATCAAGTCCCATCCTTTTGGCTTATCACCAACCAAACATCTCAACAAGTTCCCCAAATTTAGATTTACAAGTTCTATTTGTCCATCAATATGTGGATGATGTGATGAACTAGAACTTCAAATCTATCTTCAATTTGTTCCATAATGTCCCGATTTGAAACTATACTCTTTGGTAGACCATGTAGTCTCACCACTTCTCTAAAAAACAACCCTTCCACATGAACAAAATTGCTAGTATTCTTATCGGGAATGAAATGTGCAATGTTTGAAAATCTATTAACCACCACAACTATTGAACCTTGTCCTTGTTGGGTCTTTGGTAAATCGAGAACAAAATCTTTCCAAGAAAAAATTAATATATTGACTCTCGTATAATTCCATATCTTTCCTATACTATTTACTTTTGTATCAACATCTTCATGAGAAGCATAACAATTAAAAATAGTTTTCATATTAAAATACAACACAATTTTCTTTCTTTGCACACACACACACACACACACACACACACACACACACACAGTGCTAATGTGAAAAGGATTAATCAAATAGATAGTGCTAAATTAGAAGAAATATATTTTTAAGAGCTATATGACAATTTTTAAACTTTTCAATTTTCACGTATTAATTTTGTATGTTTTAATTGGTTAAATGGATTGGGGTCTTATATGCGAAAGTTGGTGAGATGAGATTTTTATAAAATATAATTTTAAACCTTAATTATCAAAACTATTTTCTCCATTGATTTTTTAAAATCTTTTTATACCTAATTTGAAACATATTTTAAATTCTTCTCACAAATTATTTTAGATTTGATTCTCTTATAATTCAATATATTTCCTATATTATTCAATTTTGTATTAACATCTTCGTGAAAAGAAATAATAATTACAAATAATTTTCATATTAAATCAAAACACATTTTTCTTTCATTATGTGTGTGTGTATACAACATTGTAAATATTCATGTTTAAGCTATAAAAATAATTGTACAATGTGAAAAGTAATAATCAATTAGATGGTGTTGAATTAGAAGAACCAAATAAAAAATCAATTCCATATAACCATCATATATTAACTATTACTATTACTAAAATTTAAAAAATGAACAATAAAAACAAATAAAAGATTTAAATTATTAACAAATATTTAGTTTTAATTATAAAATGAATTATAATTTATATATAAATTGATAATTTTAAAAGTAATTATGTAGTCACTATGATTTATTTGTATATATAAATATTGAGTGTGTGTGTGTGTGTGTGTGTGTGAACATATATTTACAAAAAACCCATTCGAGTTTAGGCATGGGGAAAAATGATTGGCATTAAGAAAACCCCCGATATATCCTTGGACTAAAGTCCTATGTATGTATAATTGCCCAACTTGGAACTTGAAGAGGACGTTCCCTCTTTTACATAAATTTTAGAGGGTGTGCCCTCTATCATAAAGAATTTAATGTTTGTTTAAACAATTTAATGATAAATTTATAACATTTGTTGAATAACAAATAAAGATGGAGGAATGTTATCCTTAGAAACTTGATGAAGAGAGATCCATTCCTACAAAATGTTGTCTTCTTGTAAAGCCTCGTAAGGCCCACACTAGTACCCTATTATAGATCTTGATGAAATAAATATGATTAGGAGTTAATTAAGTTATGATTGATATTTTCGTTATTAATAATGATTTATGAGATCCTATTAGAGACTAAGCAGATTTTGGTTATTATAAGTGTAATACATGTTCAATAACATTAGTGACATATTAGTTAATGAGATCACATATAATAACCAATGAGATCACATGAAAATGAGACTCAATATGTTCAAGATGAGAATTTGGTTATGAGATTCAAGGTATGATCTATAAGGCAATTAGGAAAGATAAATTAACAATCACTCTAGTGAGAAAAACAATGAATGTAGGTTATAATGACAACAAGACATATGATTACATTCAAAAATTGGTTTAATTTATGATGACATAATTATGGAAACATTCTAACAATATGAGGAATTGACCCTGGAAACTCACACACAAACTCCTCATAATGTGAAAAAGGGATACTGCTAGGAATGTTGCTACATTTAACTTGATTGATAGGATACTAGTTAACTAGTCTACACATTAGTGATCTTCACTTAGGACATATATGTTAAGATCCATTTTATATGTTTTCATGATTTACCAAAGAGAACTTTAGAGTTTCATTGTTATGTTAGAAAGAGTTGAATAATATTCATAATGATAATGAGTTATGTTAAGAAAGATAACTGTTGATACACATATTTGATATTTCAATGTTTTGAATATTTATGAGAATGATTAGATGAAAGTTAATTGTATATGTTATGCAAATTATGTGATATTGGGTTATTCTACACTTATCTGTATGTATTTTTATATTATTTCATTAGGCTACCGATGTTTAAGTTGAGTGTGCAGGAAAATTGAACCATGGAAATTATTCGAAGAAATAAGGTTCAAACCTATGTGAACACGGTAAAGCCAAGGTGAACCTTTGGAAGATTCAAAACCTCGTTGTATTGTGTCTATTTCTTAATGTGATTGTGCATGGGTGTTATTAGTTAATGATCATGATTAAATTAGTGACATGTCATCATGATGTGTAAAGTATTTAATGTGTGTGTGTCATTTGACACTCATGTTGTCTATGTGTAAATGACATGTCATATAGGATTTTTGGGCATGAAGTCACTTAACCTAAACTTAATTCCATTATGAAATTGACCCACCTTGGGGAGTGTTAGGATGAGTCACCTTCATGATGGTTTTCAAATTTAAAATTTGGAAGGAACTTTAGAGATCCTAAGAGTGGTTCCCAAGTGTTATTTTGGTGAAAATAAGTCTCCCACATGGTAGTAGTATAGGTTGGGGGTCTAAATATACCCATAAGTTGGCCTAGGGGACTTATGAGACCCTCTAAACTAGTCATTTTCAAGCCAATTCAAAAATTAGAGTGTCACATGACTTCTTTCCTTAGCCCTCCACTTGATCAAATTCTTATTGATAGAAAGGTACAATGTTGGAAGGGGGGGTAGGTGGGGTTGGAAGTAGAGGTATTTTTAGGGAGCTTGTGCCAAACTTAGGGGTTGTTCACCCACTCTCTAATTGTAGAGACACTTAAGGTTTGTACGGGGAAACTTGGAAGAAAAGAACGAAGCTCTTCATCACTATTTCATAGCCATTAGCTTGGAAAGAGGTTAGTGCTTCATGCCATGAATTTTCTTGTCTCTCAAGAGTTGAATAATGGAGATTTGCAAAAGTATTCTTGTAGGGTTTATGCTTGCATGTAGTGTATGTAGTAGTTATTGTGTATGTAAATGAGCATGTTGGATTTACTTGCATTTGATCTTGTTTCTTGAATTTGTTGTGGTGGATTGAATGTTATATTGGGTGTGAAGGCTTCACTCACCCTTGGGAGGGAAGAGAAGCCTTGGGTGAAGGGGTTAGTTGGGCTTGACATTGGAGTTGAGAAATCCTTCTCTTGAAGAGGGGGATAGATTTCATGGAGTATGGGTTCCATTGAAGCCATATGCCTTTCTATTGTTCTATGGGAGGTATAAGTGAGGATATGTGAAGAGGAGTAAGTGTTGATAGCCTTGTTGAGGCATGTGTTATTAATAGCCATGTTGTGGCATGTTTTCTTGGAAGCCTTATTGAATATTGCAATTTGTTCTATGGGAGGTATAAGTGAGGATATGTGAAGAAGAGTAAGTTTTGATAGCCTTGTTGAGGGATGTGTTATTAATAGCCTTGTTTTGTCATGTTTCTTGGAAGCCTTCTTGAAATATTACAATTGCAAGATTTGTTATTTCACAAGGATATCACACTCTCCTCCTTGAAGAGCCCACCTTCACCCAATGCTATGATTCCATCTATAAATCATTGTGCAAGCCTTGGTTGGGGACTGTAAATGTGTTGTTAAACTATGGTATTGATGTTGGTTCTTGTTGTTGTGATGCTATTTGTATGTATCCCGGTAGAGCCTTGTTTCCCCTAGCTCAGGGGTGGCCTCCTTGAGGCCTAGGTTGGGAGGTGAGCCTCCACGGTTCATCATTTTTATCTCATTTGCAGGTTTTTATTGAAATACCTTGGAAGATTGGAGCTCTTATTGTCTTTCCATGTGCATAGGAGATGAAGACATTCTTTGTTGTATTTGAGTTGAGGTTGTGAGCAAGCTCCATTTTGTTGTGTATTTAAATGTATTGCATGAGTAGTGTTATTGCTTCTCATTGACAAGGAGATTTGGTGAAACATCTATGTTTGGTGAATAGCATTCCATTTTTTTTATCATTCTATGAAGATTTCATCATGTTTTGAGTACTATAGAAATTATTGGGAAAGCATGTATTATGTGTAGGAAGATAAGCTATCATTTTTTTAAAGTTATTGTGCTCCTTCACTTCTATATAGATTGTGAGAAAGAGTCTAATTTTCATGGAATGATATTATCATTGCAACTCTCTTGTATAATATTTGTATGTGCATCATTGAATTGAATCTTTGCATGAGAATCCAAAGTTAGATTTGAGAAAATGATTTACCAAATTTCATTATTCATAGATAAGTATATTCAGTTAGTTTATGAATGATTTTGTCATGACATATGTGAAATCTTGTAATGATTTTAATGTTCAAATGTTTAAACAAACAAAACCATTAATCTAGACTACATATAGCATATTTAGCAATTCTAAAATAACTAATGAAATGACTTATCAAGAAACATCTTAGACTATAGGAATGGAAGAATCAGATTGAAAACATATATGCATAAGTGTATAGAATTAACTTGTTGTAGGTGCCATCCAATTCTCTAGAAAATGTATGGAGAACCAATTTAAGTCTCTCCCCAATATATAGAGCATTATTATATATATATATATATATATATATATATATATATATATATATATATATATATATATATATATATATATATATATATATATATATATATATATATATATATATATATATATATATATATATATATATATATCATGTGACCTTTATGTCACCCCTCCCTTGAGTACATCACAAAAAGAAATAAAATAATAACAATAAATGCATTCATAAATAAATGTTTATGTCAAAATTAAGAAGCATAGGGTCTAGACCACCTAAGAATTAGAGCTAGGAGATACTAATAGGAAATTTAGCCCCACCAAAAGTTTAAAAAAAAAAGCCTATTAAATATAAAACTTTAAACAAAAAATAAAACTCTTGACCATTCTCAAATGCAAAACGTTATAACAAATTTAAAACCTCTATAGATCCCATACGTACCTTTCTGCAACAATATCCTTATAAATCAAGATGGAGCTATGGAGTAGACAACCTTGCCTTGTTGCATTAAAAAAAGGGGTAATGGTGGTACTTGCTTGTATCTTTCCTTCCTAGGCATTAGCATTTGAGAGAAAAACTTGCAAAGTTTTAAATGATTTGACTTCCCACCTACCTCCACTCATATCTAGATGTTATCTTGGAAAAAGTCAACAAGGAAGGATTTAATTCAGTTTTGATGTGCTTTGTTATGCAAGAAAAAATTTTCCATATCCATAATGCCTAGGAGAAACATGTGCTTGGGAATGGGGAAGGGGTAACTAGCATTAAATTGAGTGATATGACAGATTGTAGCAAATTAATCATGTGTGAAAGGATGCCTAGCTTTATGTGTTTAGGGATATGATGGTAATTTACATGGGGATCATATTTTAGGTTAGTGTTAGGATTAGCATGGTTTAGGAAGGTATAGGTTGTGATAAATATGATGTGGAGTAAGATGTGATTGGGACATAGAAAGTTTGGGGTGTTTTCCTATATATATATATATATATATATATATATATATATATATATATATAATGCTGGAATAGTGGATTTTATCTCCTTTTGATTATATTTTTTTGATTCATGAATTTGCAAGTTATGATTATAGTGAAATTGATTTATAAGTTGATTATAGTTATTAAATCATTTTAAGGGTAATATTAATATGTAAATTATTTTTTTAGATATTTGATTATAGATCATTGGGAATGTAATAGGTATATATAATATATACCATTTAGAGATTATTTGTTAAGGGTAGCATAGATAGGATATGCAAATAGGACATTTAACTTTATACTTGTTATGATAAACAATTATCTGGTTATTATTATTTTTAGCCATAATTGATGATGATATGAGATTGGTGTAAGGAAGTATAGGATCAGACAATAATTTGATCTAATTATTATTAGTATTAATTGCGAATATAGTAAATTTAATTTTAATATTAAATAATAATAATGATAACAATTAAAATAAAATATGTATATTAAGAATAGAAGGAAAGGTGATTTAAAAATAATAATTAAATAATAATAATAACATTAATATAAAGATAATCCTAACATTAATAAAATGAGTAATTGATAAAATATCTTCTAGTTGCAATTTTTAAAAAATCTACAACTACATTAACACAAAATTTGAATCGCACTTGCACATTAGAGTGTCTCAGTTTGAGTATAGAAGATTAAGGGCTTGTAATCATAACATCTTAATGTAGATTAAGGGCTTGCAATCCAGACCTCGAGTGGAGAAATCTTTGACTCTCCAGCTAACTTAAACAACTCCAGGTTAAAGTATAGATAATGTATCTTCTTATCTAATCAAGAAATTCAGAACAGTCAGGCAATGTCCAAATCTTCATCGTAATTTGTAATCTTAGAATGCAACTTACACATTTAGTTATACAGAGTAGCATTCAAGTATAACCACAACCTGATAGGAGTGTAAACCCTTTCATATTGTACACCAAGCCATTCAACTAAATAATAAACATTAATGTATCTTTCAAAAGAAAATAAAAATTAAAAAAAATTAAAATAAATAAATTGTGTTGTGTTTTGCCTCATGAAATTTTGGCATGACAAGCCCCCTACAAGAAATTGAACATACAAACATATAGACATATCTCTGACAAAGAAAAAGTGTTAGTTTCGTTCCTGAATATTTCATATTATAGATAATGTAAGGATGCCATAGAATGTTCATACCCAGACATGCTAAAATAAAGACCTTACAAGGGACTTATAGAAGTGCTTTCCAACATAATCTCAACCCACACACACATATATATATCATAAAGATTTACCTTGTGCATTGAAACTATTCATGATCATGGAGTCAACGAAAAAGTATTTGGTGTACTCCCACACCAAGTTGCACCATGTAACGTATATTGCATATAAATATAAATATAAATAAATGTGTGTGTGTGTGCACGCACGCACGCATGTGCGTGCGTGCATGTGCATATATGTATATATATGTACACACACACTTATATGTATCTTTAGCTCATGCATTAAAACTATTCATGATCATGGAGTTGACTAAAAAGTATGTAGTGTACTCCCAGTACAAGTTGCACCCTTCAACATATATTACATATATATCACTTTAAATTGTTATAGTAATAAAAATTTATTTACTTTTATAGAATATACACTCTAAAAGGTAGAACACATATGCTTATTGGGTTGGAATATAACTACTAATTTTGGATGTCCAATCCATGAGTTATATTTTTAGAACCAAGTTATTGATCTAATTGAGAAGCCAACACCAAGCTTCACAGAGTCTACCAAGATCATTAGTTTAAGCCATATAGATAGTCATGTTAACTAAGCTCTATAGTGTTAAAATTATTATCAATGTCTATCGAGATGGCAATGTTAATGAAGAAGAAAGAAGGTAGTGTTGACCAAGCTCTGTAGTGTCAAACAAGTCCTTTAGTATCTACCAAGTTCTTCAATATTTGCTGAGTCACCAAGTGCTAACTAAGTTCATACTACTCCCAAGTGATCAATGTAAATTGTTCATCATCAACCAAGTGCCAGAGCTTGTTGAGTGTTCACAAGTGTTGTTGATTATCAGAACATCACTCGAGTTGTTATTTGAACCTGAGTTGCAACAGTTAGCCACCTGAGTTGCAATAGTTAGCCAACTTAGTGAAGATTATTGAATTTGGTATTGTATTAGACTTTAGAAGGTAATTAATTAGATTGGTATATATGCAATACATCTTATCATATCCAAACGAGAATGTATATTAAGCAAGAAGAAGCATGAGTGTGAATTAGAAGGACACAAGGAGTATAAGGAAAAGAAAAGTCTTATCTATCACAAAAAGGTGATCATTGTATTTCAAAGAAATCTCATTTAATGGATTGAATGTTAGGTTAGAGATCAACCACTAATTCATCCTAATTGGTTCATTAGTCAAATCCTTTAGCAAGGTGGACTTAATAGTCTTATGCTAAATCTCCTAACTAAGTGCATACTTCATTATATGTTGTAAATCCTGTTGGAGTTGATGAAAGCCGACTCCGAAGATTCCCAAGATCACCTATATGAAAAAACTTGTCAAAGAGAAGCCAAGGAGAGGAAGAGCATGGAGCAAGGGAAAAACCCTAAATGAACATGAGAGACCACAAGTATGCAAACACAAGAGAAAATATATTTACAATATGCAAGAAGTGATGTGATACAATGAGAGAGAGTTCACTTATAAAAACCTCAAGGAAGCTTGTAGAACAAGCTAGAAGGTGGTAGAAGATAAGGATGACAACTCAAAACACTTCCACAAAAAGGTGGAACATGCTAGAAGGGAACAAACTCTTGTGTTGTCAACAACTAACCACTACATGCATTAAATACTAAATATTAAATAAATGCATTAGCCTAAGTAAGCTTAAGTAAATATAATAAATGATTAGTAAATTAATTATTTACTCTAACACCCCCCCTTAAGTGCAACATAGGGAAATGCCTTAAGCTCACAAAACTAAGATGAAATGCAGAATGGATCCTGGCAATGAGGCCATTTTAGGTACCCAAGTACAATGCAACAAAATGAAATCTTTGTAAAATGGGGAAAGAGAGAAAACCACGTGGGAAAAACCCTCCCCCAAAAAGAGGTAAGAACCTAGTGAAGAACTGAAGAAGCCTCCAACTACGAAAATGTCCCCTAAAATAGGAACAAAGTGTGATCATGAAGAAGCATCACTGAAGCAAGAAGAAGCTACAAATCTGCCAAATTGATGATCTGAAGAACCTCCATGAAAGAAGAAGGCATGAACTGAGCATGTCTATATGGTAGATGATCTATCTCATCGAAATGCATAGGTAGCCAACCACTGCAATTGCCTTGTATATAGGATCAACCATTGAATACATAGTTCACACTATCGAACCATCGAACCATGGGTGCATTAGAACAATAGCATAACCCCCCTTAATGTAGATGGGGTGTGATGATAGGAAACTAAGAAGGTGGGCCAAAGTCTTCTACAGATGAACCAAGAATGATGAGAGAGGGAAAGAGGTACAAAACACCCAAAAGACACGATCAAACTGACTCTGCATGGGGCTAATGTCATGGAAGGGACACTTACTTGACAAAGGGAGAATGTCTAAAATAACAAACAACTATCCCCCCCATGGTGCTTTATGAAAATAGTGCAAGTACAACTGAATCAAAACAACGTTCATGACCCCTAGAATGCAAAAGTGGCACTTTATCTTAGTGTGATACAAAAAAGTGCTTCAAAATGATAGCTATAATGATCAAAATTGAAAACAAGCTGATACAAAAGAAAGTACAACCTAAAACAAAGGAAACCATGCCAGGAAAATGATCCTCGAGCCTAAAGAACTCAAGATATCCACCATATAGAAAAAATGCCAAAACTATGATAGAAAGAGAATGGGCCAAAAACTAAGAAAAAGGACCACATTTTTGAAAAGTACATAGAACGAGCTTTTGAGAAATATAAATTTGTCAAAAAAAGGGCATGGGACGCAAAAGATATGCACGTCGGAGTCAAAAACACAACTTTGGACTTTGACTAAAAAAAGGGCAATAAAAAAACATCAAAACCTCAAAAGACCTACACCACTATCTCCATCTTGAAACCAGCTTTCTGGCGCTTCTTTCAGATCAAAAAATACCTCCATATGCTGAAGTTATGGCCAAAAAATCAATAGTAGCTCCAAACTAGAACTAGGAGAGGTGCATGCAAGGTCTAAGATGCTAATGACATCATGCTGATGTCAGCAATGCGCGGGTTTAAATTTGATGACCACATGGTTGTCGCTACAAAAAAGATGCCATGTGGCAGTGCCACATGGATGCCACATGGTAGAGTAGATGACATGGCAGGGGCCATGTGGCAAAATGTCATGTGGTAGACTTGCCACGTGCCAGTCATAGACTGATTGCACAAGCTACCAACTGTGCAAACTGCGGCACTGAATGTATTGCTGACTGGACCAAATGTCCATGCAGGCTACTAACGTAGATGACCCCTCCACATGTTAGAAATAGGAGGGCAATAGACTCAAAGTGGAGACTGAGCATTGGAGACAATAGAGCAGTGCGAATAGGTGCCAGGACGTGCGAGGAAGGTGGTGCCGAAGTTGAAGAAGCCGACAGAGCTGAAAACAGCGAGGCCATAGCCAGTATAGAGCCACCGCGGTGGAGCAAACCAGGAAGATCCGCCTAGGGAGCAATGTACAGGCAACCCCGCAGTGGCTATTGGGCGGTGCTGTGGTGGTGCACCCATAAAATTTATTTTTTAAATTTTTTGGGTGCCGAAATCATCCGTACAGTTTGTACAGAAGGGCTGAAACCAAAAAAAATTGCCTCCCGGAGCTCTGTCTCCAAAATCGAAAAGCTTTATATGAATCTTGACTGGAAACGGCCTTTCGGATCCAATGACAGTGTCTGTTTGGGCTAAAAGTGCTCTGAAAAATTGCTGATCCCCCGATTTGAAGAAAAATGCACAAACAAACTAGGGTTTGTGACTTCAAATCACGGCTTCAAAAATCCTTCAACGAAGCTGCAGTAGGAAGGCTCTGATACCATGTTGGATTTGATAAAATCCAACTTTGAAGACACCCAAGATCACCTGCATGCGAAAACTTGTCAAAGATAAGCCAAGGAGAGGAAGAGCATGGAGCAAGGGAAAAACCCTAAACGGACATGAGAGACCACAAGTATGCAAACACATGAGAAAATGTATTTACAATATGCAAGAAGTGATGTGATACAATGAGAGAGAGGTCACTTATAAAGACATCAAGGAAGCTTGTAGAACAAGCTAGAAGGTGGTAGTAGATAAGGATGACAACTCAGCACACTTCCACAAAAAGGTGGAACATGCTAGAAGGGAACAAACTCCCATGTTGTCAACAACTAACCACTACATGCATTAAATAATAAATATTAAATAAATGCATTAACCTAAGTAAGCTTAAGTAAAAAGAATAAATAATTAGTAAATTAATTATTTACTCTAACAAATCCTTTCACAAGGTGCACCTAATAGTCCTTATTGCTCCTAATGGGACAAATCACTAGAAGTGATTAATTGTAAGCCTTAATAGAATAACTTTCTAGTATAGTCATAAAGCTTGTGGGTATCATCCCCACCCTATTTTTACTTTCTATTTGGAAGGAATCTGGGTTAACAAATATCATGTCAAGTGTTATGAATGTTTTATTGCTTTCAGTCTTTGATGCATGCAATTAGATTATATTATATTGTGAAGGTTTAATTGGTGAATTTAAGTATAATTTTTCTTGGTTCTTGATTCAACACCCCCGCCCCACCCCCACCACCCCCCCCCCCCCCCCCCCCCCCCCTCTTCTTAGTCACTTGGTCTATACTACATTTTCAACAATTGGTATTAGAGCTCTTTTAGTTCTCACATAAGAAGTTTAGCATCTTAAAAAAATATTAGAGGCAATGGAAGTATATAAATTGGAGAAAGCTATTGAGAATGAAAATTTGGATCTACAATTAGCCATGGATCAATTCAAGAAAATGAAGGAGCAACTCTCTCAATTTCATGAAAAGAAGAGAAGATCTTGCAGCTCAAATAAATGACAACTTCTACATTGAATAAAAATTTGAAGACATTTTCTATAACAAGAGTTTAGATGAAGTTGATGCAATAATCAAAGATCTACTTGAAAATAATCTCACTCTTCATGAAGAAGTCAAAAAATTGAGAAGAGAACAAAAAATTCAATCAATCAGAAAGTGTGAAGACATGGAACAAAAAGGACAAAGCCAAAGAAGAGAAAATATTGCTAATTGAAAAGGTGGAAGAAAAGAAAAATGAAATGTTGAAAATAATTGATCAATTTTATATTGTCTTTGATGTTACAAAAAAAATCATATATTTACTAGTGAGTGTCTCTGGAGCTCACTTGTGCGATAAAGACAATTCTCTATGTCTGTCAAGCATTCTAGTGTTTACCAAGTTTAGATGACAATATCTACTGAGTTCACTCAAGAGAAAAAGAAAAGTTGGAAGGTAATCACTTTATAGTAAAGATAATTCACATAAGATAATGTCCACAAAGTTCACTTAGGCAACAAATCTTAGCTTGCATGAACACTAGTCTCACTTGGTTAATGTAGAAAAATCTATTTTGGTTAGTGTCTACCAAGCAGGATGGGCTAAAAAGGGATTTTCTTGTCTTGGCATATTGAGTTAAATGAGTTTGTTTGATGGATTTAGCTGACTGAGGAGATGAGTATAATTTTTTTAAATTTGTATTCAAGCTAACTTGATAATGCGTAAGATATAAATATAAGGTCAATGTTTTCATAGAGGTTTACACCCTTGTCCAAAGGCTTACCTAAGGACAACCTTGTGAAACATGGAAACAACCTCCAAGTTGTGGGACTTGAACTATGAGGTTGAATCTTCAAAGAAGGCTGGCTTCCTCTTACTACCAGGGTGCACCTAACTATTCTTGGAGAGGAAAAGGGAGAAGGAATGCATGAAAAGAAAATATACCTATTCTAACCTAAGGGGGTGATGCACCAAAATAGAGTGTTGGAACCAATCTTTGCCCACACATGCACTATTGAAGCATTATGACACCAAAAGATATACACATTCAAAATTGTTTTAATCTAACAACCACATGCAAATTAAAAAACCATAATGAATGACACAAGGAAAGAGAGATTCGCTTATATATCATTCATAGGTCAAAGAGATACAATCATGCAGATCATAGATTTCTAAAAAGCATCAATGAGAGGCAAAGGATTCTTGCACTTTCATAATAATGGCTGAAGGAGATAAGGCAGAATGTCACATAGTTAAGAGGCAAAGGGAATTTACACACGAAATTTTAGAGAAATATTAGAGAAGTCAGAGAAGAGCCGACCTTTTGAAAATCTATAAAAATTTCCTTTATAGTTTAGGCATAACTGAGATGTCCTCTAACTGAAATTACTCTACAACCACTGCCATTAAGCCCTTCAGAGAATAATCATGCAGATTTGAAGGAAATCTGATCTGAGTATAGATCGAGATGCAATGATATTTGATCATTGTTGGAATAGGGCCCTGAGAAGATAGAAACAAAACCATTAAACTATTTAGACTGGTAGATGGATTGGATCAAAGGTGATGGAGTGTTTTTCTATGTTCAACATTCATTCGAGGGTGGTTGCAAATCATCACAGGGATCAGATTGTGCAAAAAGCCTTGATTTCCCCTATTTTTAACTCATGAATCAATAGGGTCAATAGGTCAACTAGACACTAAAACAAGAATGGGCCATGTGGACCAATGATCTTTCATCTTTTCGCCACCCTGCAAAGTCCCCACGCGGTTGACCATATCTTATAACTGACTGTGCCACCTCCTCAAACCCTAACCGTGATGTAACTGTTAGCCATTAGCCTTAACTGCACTGCCTCCATGTTAATACCTTGGCCAGGCCCACAAGGACATGTGTCCCTTAGGTGCTTTCCTGCATTTCTTAACTTCCTTGCAACTCCATAAAGTGGGAAAGCCCTGATTGTTGATCTCTAGGAGATCAACGATCGAGAAGATCTTCTGTATTCTGTACTTGCTCAAATACCAAGCCCATGACACTTGGCACCACTTCAACAACCCATACTACACTTGACAACACCTAAAATCCCACTAGCAACACTTGACAACTCATGGAGAGACAGACCCCATAGAGACACACGGTGTCAAAGCGCTTGCCCACATTTCTTAAAGTTTTTGCATCTTGATAATGCGGGGAAGCCTTGGCCATGGATCTGTTTGCATCTATGGTGCTCAGTATCTGTGTCTTCTAAACTTCTACAAGATCAGCCATGGCATCATCCAAATGTGTGTTGCCAGGGCATTGCCCGCACTATCAGAAGGTCTAATGAAGGTTAGGATGCAAGAAAGTGGGCACCAATAGGATCGCTAGCTCAGCGAGCCACTTTTTCTACCCTGCGGCCCACAGAAGGAACACAGACCCACAATCCACATGTCACTAAGGGGCTTCCCCACAATATTTAAAGATCGTGCATTTGGGGAATGCAGGAAAGTGCCCACCATAAATTTGAACTAGATTTGATGACATAGAAAGTGCAGGCTAGTGGAAACATACTTAGAAAATAAGGAAATATAATAAAGATTAAATCGTTCATTTTTTTTTTTGTATTTCTTGGGGGCATTAAAATAACATAGAAGATGGGAAGTAGCCATTGGGGTAGGCCTACATTTAAACTTTGAATTTATGCAAGGATAGCAAAATGGGTAACATTTTTGGTGACTCAAAGGGGACGCAAGCCAGCTATGTGCGTGACTAGTGGCCTTATGCATCTATTGGGCTATAGAGTCGTGAAAGACATGGATTAGTGCACCATAAAACCCTAACCGTACCTCTGCAGTAGCAAAAAATTAAAACTCTGTCTTTGCAAATCTGCAACATAGCAAAACACATGTGCTCATGCACTTCTTGGAAAATTGAAAAATAATAGAAGGAAACTACACTAATATGTATAGGATTATTCAAGCCCTGTCAAAAACATGGTTTGAGATAGATCCCATTGACTGGGATAGGCAAGATTTCACCACTAGGCCTGCTTAATTGAAAAGCATTGGCCTACTTGCAACTGGCAATCAGATAGGGGCCACTCCACAATGCATCAAATTTTGAGTGCCTCCCTAGTTTTACCCTTTTTACATCCCATTTCAAAACCAAGTCACCCTCTCTAAAGGTTCTAACCCTAGCCTTCTTATCAAAGGTCCCTTTTACCTGCTATTGATGTGTTTCTAGGGTTTGCATGGCCTAATTTCTTTTCTCTTCCAGCTCCATCAACTCTGCCATCCTTACTATCATGGCATCATCTTCAATTAGCTCTAGCTGATGAGCTAACTCTAGGGATGGGAATTCTAATGAAATTGGAAGCCTTGCCTCTCTGCGATATACCAACATAAATGGTGAATTCCCTATTGACCTCTTAGGTGTTATCCGGTCAGCCCATAGAGCTATTCTCAATTTTTTATGTCAACACCTCTGGTTATCTTCTATTTTCCTCTTTATGATCCTAATTAGATTCTTGTTGGATGACTCAGCCAGGCCATTATCCTGAGGGTAGTAGTTTGAAGATGTACTCAAATAGATATTATGGTCAACTGCCAATGCACAAATCTGTGCTCCAACAACATATTTTGCATTATCTGAAATAATGGTTGAAGGAGCACCAAACTTGGTCACAACTCCATCAAGGAACTCAACAACTAAAAATTTTGTGGCATCCTTCAATGCAACTGCCTCTATCCATCTAGTGAAGTAATCTATAGTAGCTAAAATCCATTTGTGACCAAAACTAGAAGGAGGATTAATAGGGCCTATGAAATCCAATCCCCATTGAGCAAAAGGCTGGTCTACCTAAATAGGATGAAGAGGAAGACCTGCAAGCTTTTTCTTACTAGAAAAGAAAGCACATTTTTCACATTTCCTCACATACCTATGACAATCATGGAACAAGGACGACCAGTAGTAACCAACCCTCATGACCTTCATTGCAGTTGTCCTTGCTGAGAAGTGACCACCATTAGGGCCATCATGAAGCTCTTTGATCATTCTTCGGCTTGGTCTATGTCAATGCATCTTAATAGGGCTCCATTTAAATCTTTCTTGAAAAGAATACCCTCAACTAAGACATAAGGAATTGACTGCAATCTATATTGTCTTCTTTTAACTATATCTAGTCCTTAAGGGTACCCATTTCCTAATAAGAAGTTCTTCATATCATCCATTCAATTCCTTGGGTCATCATTCCTTGTCTCTTGTTGCTCTATTAGTATCATAGCAACTTCCTCATCTAATTTTTAAGATGATAACATCTGCTTACAAAATCCTTTCCTCTTACTAGTTTGGTAATTTGGATGTCAACATCATATTCCATCACTTTTGTAATCCAACTAGCTCTTTTCTCACTAATATTTTTGCTCAAAAGGAAATCCTTCACACTGGCATGAGGTACTAACAAATGAATCTTATTATGGGACAAGAGGTGTCTGAATTTCTTTAAAGCTCTAATGACCGCAAGGGCTTGCTTCTCCATACAGTTGTACTTGTGTTCATACTCCTTAAGCCCTTCACTAAAGAAGGCTATGGGTTGCTCCTCATTTTTAGCATTTGGTTGAGTCAAGACAGTAGAAATACCTGACTCACCACCTAGGGTATATGTTGGTAAACAAATTGTTCTTTTGAATAAACTCCCAAAATGCCCGAATCTAAAAGAACAATTAGATGCCAACAGTTGCATAATCTATCATGGGGTTGATAGATTTCCTCTAAATTGAAAGGTACAACTCCATTATAGAATGATATCCAATGAATTTTTTTATTTCCTAAACTAATTGGGTGCGTTCTTAACCTAAGAATGGAAGAGGAGAAACCAAGTTAATCTTAGGCAGGACTAAGTTTGGCAGATTTTAGATGTTAAACCTAGCCAACTTTGAGAACTCACACATCCTATGACTCACCGAGATTGGTAATGCAAGAATGTTGTTAATTATGAAAATGCAGTGACATAAAATTAAACTAAACATTAAAAATCTGAATCCTTGCAATAGGAACAAATGATAGTACTTTGATCTACCACCCATTGACCACTTGACTACGAATGCAAGAAAGTGTTCAAAACTGGCCATAACAATACTCTGATTGAAAATAATCAGGAAAAATGATGCCCAAATACTATGATTTGTAACAAAACCTTCCTTGTTTTAATCACAACAAACATAATACTCTAATTAAATTTGCTTACAATCTATAGCCAAATCCATTACAAAGAACAAGATACCAATCTAAGATGCATGAATGAAAATGCAGAAACTAAATGCTCTCCCCTCTACTCTAGCTCTCTAACTGTATGCAGAAAAAGCCCTTCTCTCGGTAAAAGATTTACAATAAATAGCCATCCAAGATGCTTGTTCCATTTCCCCCAAAAATTAACTGTCCGATTTACCCCTCTCTTTTTTTGTGACTCTTCAGTTTTTCAAAAATAGGCTCTTTGTTTTGGGTAATTGAATCTTGAAACGGTCTTGACTTTTCATTTTTGTAACTGTGGCCTTTCAGTTTCATAAAATTGAATCTTTCTATATTCCTTTTCTATTTAAAGAAAAACTTTTTATTCTTTACGGCAATGGCTTACTTTACACTGCATTGATCTACGTATCTTCTTGTGATATATATTTTTGGTTACAAATTGAGCCAGCAACATGCTATATTTCATCTCTACATACACATGTAATATTGCATTTGATACTTTTCTAAACTGTTACTTATCCATTTCAGATGACTTTTGGTTCAATCAAAATGCATTCTTTTAAACACACTGCATCACAAGATTTCAATGCAACTGATCCTATTCAAGACCAAGAACCTCCTTGCCATTGTCGCCATGAATATGCAAATGGGATGTTTTCCACCTATTATCATAGCCCAAAAACATTATTGAGTTGGGAGAGGAAGTCACCAACTTTCCATTAGTCCCAAACGGATGGTCTTGGTTCCTCTTCACCACAGGTATGCATGCTGTTTACTATATTCCACTCTTGGTATATCGATACTATTCTAATTATGGTGTGCAGAATCTCCACCAAGCCTGCGGCTTGCATTGTGGTCGAGCCCAAACTCCACTTTAATGGCGGGTTCCTCTCCTTCACTTCTCTATCAGGCTACATTGCGGACATTGTTAACATGTCGAGGGTGTTTCATTCTGCCACCTATCAGTCTCTTCCTTGATTCGCTCAATGTTTCTTACTCCTATAGTCACCATCCCATGCCATGCATGTCGGGTCCTTCACACCGATACCCAAGTAGTTACAAAGCTATGAGAAATGATTGTCTCCCATATGCAACGGTCAATTTTGAAAAGCCAAGAAACAGTTTGTTCACTATGTTTAGATTATCAATCTTTCCATGTTTAGTGATCCTGGTTGCATTTTGACCCTTTTTATGAAAGACATGACAAAATTATTGTTAATCGATCCTTTCAAGCTATTGCAGACTTAAATATAATGTCAATACACCTTCGGCACATCTGAAATGGAAATCCCACTTTGACACCTTCCACACCTTTTCATGTCGAACTCTTTGAAGAGAAAACTTTCTTCATATCATTTTAATACGACCCAAGTGAATAGTTTTTAAAAGACTCTGAATTTTGCAAGAACAAGGCTGGTGGGTTTTTGAAAATCTAGTGCGAAAATGATCTTGGAGCACCTAGTTTTGGATTTTTTGCCTCACCACTTTGCACACATTTTCAAGCTCTATGATCTTAATAGAAAATGTTAATTGAACCATTTTAAGAAGACCCAAATCCTTAGTTTTTGAAAATAACTCGAAATCATGAAAATGGAGGCCAGCAAGTTTTGAGAAAATTGGTGCATAACCTCAATGGAGTAGCTAGCACTCAAAAATTTGCCAAGCAATATCTCCTTTATTCTTCAACCACTTTACATGCCATTTTCTTCATTGGTTTCACAAAGACCTGAAGAATCGACTCACACCTTCTTTTCATTGAAAACATTGGCCATAGGCGATTGTCAAACATGCTCTACCTAGTTATGTCGTGCATTCTAATGGCCATTTTTGCATCACTGTCCTTTTGAAATTGCATGTTATGAAGACTAACTTCATCGAGACATACTTGAAGAAAAAGCATGCTTTCGAGTTTGAACAAGAGCTAAAAACGAGACCTTCTTTAAAGGTACAGTTTGTAAATCAATGTATTTTCTAATTACTTCTCATCAACATATTACACTATTCATATCCCTGTTTAGAAGCTACATTGTTGAACTTCCAAAGAATTATGCTTTGCTAATTCACATTTTATTAATAATTCTTCAAGAAATTAGCTTTCAATGCATCATTTAATTTAAAACTTCCCTTCCAAAACTAGTTATCATTTGAGATAAGGCCTTCAATATCACAAGCCTTGGATAACATGATATCATGATGATATCTTAATCATCTCCATTTTGCAATCATCTAAAACATATGTTGAACTCCTCTTAATTTGCATAGTTTTAATATAATCAAACAGTTTCCACTTGCAAGCTCTATTTTCATAACCATTGTACACATTAGAACCGTAGAAATCTTGTCAACTGGATTGCACCCATTGCCCCATGGAATGAAATTCTAAAACCTCAAACGCTAGACTTGCTATTATATCAATCACATCAGATCCCACATATATGCCTGAGATCACAGCTTTACAATCATTCTTTATCTAAGAAGATCATCAATGAGAACATGATATCCTTTTCGGGTGGGAACTATCACCTACCCAACATGACGACACTGAAACCAACCATCCAGCTTATGAATGAGAAGGCAAGAAAGAGGGAAACCTGACAAGGATGGCCTACCTATGGAGGACTTAGACCTAGACATGAAAATGACTTGAGGACTATATGACTCCAATATTGCCAAAAAAAAAATGGGAGACTTAAAGTTAGGAAAAAGCTGGCTTCGAATGGGGAATATGCACTGCAAAGTGCATAGAGAATCCAACATCTCTGCTTAAACAAGTGCCTTCAGCATTGGGTTGCAGAGTCTAGACCAAAGAAACAACAAGAGGCTGCATACAGAGAGAGCAGGGGGATACGAAAGACTGAAAACACAAGCAGGAAAACAACCAACAAAGAAAGTGAGAAAAGACTACACTACAACACAAAAAAATTGGAAAGCAAAACTTATTTACAAAAGGTGAGGAGACCCCACCAGCAAAACCCAAAGCAAAGAAAAATTCATATGTGGCCATTTACAAGAAGAGAGAAATATGAACCTTTTTGACAAAGAGGAGAATGCTTCACCAGATTGTAGCAACATTGATATCCTCTGGCCACCCCTTTACCATTGAGTTTGATTCCAAGAGTAATTTGCAACATAGTGACCAACAGAACCTTGCCAAATAGCCATGCCTCATCATATACTTCTGATTGCTCTGTATTTATCTGCATATTGTCTTTCACATGCTCTATCCTATTTTGTGAAGAAGAAAACTCACTGGACTCTGAAAACATCACTGAATCATACTTACATCTATTATGCTCAACCTTGTCACTTATAACAAAGATATGAATATTCAAATCCAGACTGACAGGATATTCAAGTGATTCCAAATGCACTGCTTGAAAACACTCACATCCATTTACTCCATTATAACTCTCATCAAAGATATCACCTTTCAAATGAACATAATTAGAAAATTAAAAAACTTCTTGAAGTGAACTAGCATCATACCAATCACAAGCTTTATCATTAAAAACTTCAAATTTCAAAATGGTGTTGAAATTGAAGGTTTCTTCATTTGCTATAGCGTGCATCTAGATTGAGACATCTTCTTCATTTGCTACAGAAAGATGTTCATCTAAATTCAAAATTTCAATCTCTGGATTAATTATGGAAGAGGACTCACATATGATTGGCACCATAAATCGATCAAATTTTATTTCAAGATTAGAAAAATCTTTATTTATTTCCGCGTCTTACTGTAGTACTTCATTTACATGTTCAAAATTTGCTGTCACATTGATTTCTTCAACATTATTTTCATTAAGCTGGATATCTTTTTCATCCACACACATTTGATTAGCAACATCCAGCATTGTATCATCTTCAAAAAAAAATGTTTCAAGAATCTGATCTTTATCAGTCATAGTGAAAAAAGAATCATCACTACTACTTTCTTCCATGGCATCAAAATTTCCATTTTCAAAAAGTCCATCAGCCTTAGAATAGTTTTCAGGAAAACACTTTGAAAAATCATCCACATTCTTTTCATCCGATTCACATCTTTCATCAACACAAGGAAACAAAAACATAGATACATCTTCAATTTCGTTTACCTTTTCTTTTTGATCTTCAAAGATCTCTATAGGCTGAAAACATTCTTTTTGCTGATCACTCTCCCACGGTAATTCATTTCTCCTTTCATCCATCTTGTAAAAAGGTACTTGATTATTTGAGGCTTGAGGTTTTTTTAAAGTATCAAAACAATTATCTCCATTTATTTCTCTTTCAACTCTGCTTATCATCTCTTCAACCATATTTTGAGCTTTAGTAAAACATGACCTCACTTTCTTTTCAATATAAGATTCAGCAAGAGAATTAATCATTACTTTTTCTTTAAAACAAATAGATTCTACCATGGGATCCTTGTTGACCCATCCTTTATCACTATGAGGAATACCTTCATTTGCTAACAGTTGTATTTTTGGAAACCAGGACATCTCTTGTTTTTCAAGAATCAAACCACTGGTTTTCATGGACTCTTCATTTTGCTAACTGATTATATCTTGTTTGGAAAAATTCTCTTCAGCCTTAAGTGATTCAATTAAGTGAGATGATTTCTCATTGTGCCTATGAGCAGTATTATCTTCAATCATTGATCCCTCACTCATTTTAACAATCAATGTAGTTTCTCTGGCTTTAATAATTTCATCATCTAAAATCAAAACTGATTCTTTTGCTTTCAATTCAAGAAGTGATTTTAGATTCATACCCATTGATTGTTGAGAGAAACTGAAATCTTCCATAATTGCATCTGAACTATTGATGGTGTGTTCTTGATATTTAAGTTCAGACATAGGCATAGCATTTTCCAAACTCTTCTCATTATATTCATCCTTAGGAAAGAAAATCTTCCTTTTAACCTCAATTGAAGAAACTAATGGTGCAATTAATGATTCCAAAGGAAATACTATTGAGTAACAAGGAATAAAAAAAACCTTTTCTTCTTCTTGTTCAGGATGGAAATGCTTTTCATGCTAATTACCTTCCTCATGTTGATGGCTCATCCATGGTAATACTAAGGATGAATAAAATTCAGGTTCTCTCAAAGTAGGGAAGATGGGAGAAGACAAAGCATCCTTTTTAGAACTTGCATCAGTGCTTTTCTGTCTAAACCCCTGGAGAACATAAAATCTCTTTTCAATCAGCCTCCATGATTTTCTAGACCGATGATCTTGAGCTATACTTAAGTTGTTTCTTGTGGCATAGCTGACACTCTCTTTAAATTTACTCTAGAGTTGTTGAAGCATAGGATCATCATTAATCACAATCTCTTCAATAGATGGCGAAGGTCTCTTTTTATATTTTAAATCATTTCTCAGAGGAATCTGACCTCGATACATTTTTTGAGATTATTTGTACAATAGAGTAACATAAATTTGTATAAACTTCATCAAAGTAAAAAGAAAGAGAATGATGTTACCTCCATCTCATGGGTTACTGAGTGTTTTGAATTGGTGCTTAAGTTGGCCTCCAATTCTATATTTGTCTTTGTACCATAGCGGCCAACCTTCTAGCTAGTTCTCACTCTTTCAAAACTTCACTAGCTTTCCTAGAATTAGAATTATATGCTCACGAGGTTGCACCATTTCCCTCATGATAGGTAAAGAGACTAATTCTAAGCATTTTTCTTTTGAAATCTTCAATCATCACCAATGTTTTGTAATTAGAAACTTTATAATGCAATTGTTTCTTGACTTGTAAATGGATTTCTTTGAGAACAGAGTTGCCAATTGCTCAAGAAGCAATGAAAATAATGAAGCTTGAAAAATCAAAGTGTTCTTCCTCTTAGTCACCAAAGTCTATTTTAAATACAAGCTGGGAAACTAGATGATAAGAACTTTCAAATCCTTCAAACTCTAATAAGAAAATAGAATTCTGTTAAAGACACAGAGTCGCCAATCTCAAATAGAGATAACAATAATAAAACTAGAAATAAAATCTCCAGCAGTGGTCTTTTTTTCCAAGTCCCCAATAGAGTCGCCAAAAATTTGTTGGCAAATATATTGTTCTTTTGAATAAACACCCAAAATGCCCAAATCTGAAAGAACAATTAGATGCCAACAGTTGGATAATCTATTATGGGGTTGATAGATTTCCTCTGAATTGAAAGGTACAGCTCCCTTATAAAATGATATGCAATGAATTTGTTTATTTCCTAAGCTAATTGGGTGTGTTCTTAACCTGAGAATGGAAGAGGAGAAACCAAGTTAATCTTAGGCAGGACTAACTCAGGCAGATTTTAGATGTTAAACCTAGCCAATTTTGAGAACTCACACATCCTATGACTCCTTGAGATTGGTAATGCAAGAATGTTGCTAATTATGAAAATGCAGTGACATGAAATTAAACTAAAGATTAAACATATGAATCCTTGCAATAGGAGAAAATGACAGTACTCTGATATACCACCCATTCACCACTTGACTAAGAATGCAAGAAAGTGCTCAAAACTAGCCATAACAATACTCTGATTGAAAATAATTAGGAAAAATGATGCCCAAATACTATGATTCATAAAAAAACCTTCCTTGTTTTAATCACAACAAACATAATACTCTGATTACATTTGCTTACAATCTATAGCCAAATCTATTACAAAGAACAAGATATCAATCTAAGATGCATGAATGAAAATGCAAAAACTAAATGCTCTCCCCTCTACTCCAGCTCTCTGACTGTATGTAGAAAAAGCCCTTCTCTCAGTAAAAGATTTAAAATAAATAGCCATCCAAGATGCTTGTTCTATTTTCCCCAAAAATTAACTGTCCAATTTACCCCTCTCTTTTTTTGTGACTCTTTAGTTTTTCAAAAATAGGCTCTTCGTTTTGGGTAATTGAATCTTGAAACGGTCTTGACTTTTTAGTTTTGTAACTGTGGCCTTTCAGTTTCATAAAACTGAATCTTTCTATATTCCTTTTCTATTTAAAGAAAAACTTTTTATTCTTTATGACAATGGCTTACTTTACACTGTATTGAGCCATGTATCTTCTTGTGATATATATTTTTGGTTACAAATTGAGCCAGAAACATGCTGTATTTCATCTCTATGTACACATGTAATATTGCATTTGATACTTTTCCAAACTGTTACTTATCCATTTCAGATGACTTTTGGTTCAATCAAAATGCATTCTTTTTAACACGCTACATCACAAGACTTCAATGCAACTGATCTTATTTAAGACCAAGAACCTCCTTGCCATTGTTGCCATGAATATGCAAATGGGATGTTTTCCACCTATTATCATAGCCCAAAAACATTATCGAGTTGGGAGAGGAAGTCACCAACTTTCCATCAGTCCCAAACTAATGGTCTTGGTTCCTCTTCAACATGGGTGTGCATGCTGTTTACTATATTCCACTCTTGGTATATTGATACTATTCCAATTATGGTGTGTAGAATCTCCACCAAGCCTGTGGCTTGCATTGTGGTCCAACCCAAACTCCACTTTAATGGTGGGTTCCTCTCCTTCAGTTATCTATCGGGCTACATTGCGAACATTGTTAACATGTTGAGGGTGTTTCATTTTGCCACCTATCGGTCTCTTCCTCGAGTCGCTCAATGTTTCTTACTCCTGTAGTCACCATCCCATGCCATGCATGTTGGGTCCTTCACACTGATACCCAGGTAGTTACAAAGCTATGAGAAATGATTGTTTCCTATATGCAACCATCATTTTTGAAAAGCCAAGAAATGATCTGTTCACTATGTTTAGATTATCGATCTTTCTATATTTAGTGATTCTTGTTGCATTTCAACCCTTTTTATGAAAGACATGACAAAAGTATTGTTAATCAATCCTTTCAAGCTATTGTGGACTTGGATATAATGTCAATACACCTTTAGCACATCTAAAAATGGAAATCTCGCCTCAACACCTTCCACACCTTTTCATGCCGAACTCTTTGAAGAGAAAACTTTCTTCATATCATTTTAATATGACCCAAGTGAATAGTTTTAAAAAAGACTCTAAATTGTGGAAGAACAAGGCTGGCGGGTTTTTGAAAATCTGGTGCGAAAATGATCTTGGAGCACCTAGTTTTGGATTTTCTGTCTCACCACTTTGCACACATTTTCAAGGTATATGGTCTGAATAGAAAATGTTAATTGAACCATTTTAAGAAGACCCAAATCCTTAGTTTTTGAAAATAACTAAAAATCATGAAAATGGACACCAATAGGTTTTGAGAAAATAGGTGTGCAACCTCAATGGAGTAGCTGGAACTCAAAAATTTGCCAAGCAATATCTCCTTTATTCTTCAACCACTTTGCATGCCATTTTCTTCATTGGTTTCATAGAGATCTGAAGAATCGACTCACACCTTCTTTTCATTGAAAACATTGGCCATAGGTGATTGTTGAACATACTCTACTTGGTTATCCCATGCATTCTAATGGCCATTTTTGCATTACTGTCCTTTTGAACTTGCATGTTATGAAGACTAACTTCATCAAGACATACTTGAAGAAAAAACATGCTTTTGAGTTTGAACAAGAGCTAGAAATGAGACCTTCTTCAAAGGCACAATTGCTAAATCAATGTATTTTCTGATTACTGCTCATCAACATATTACACTATTCATATCCCTATTTAGAAGCTACATTGTTGAACTTCCAAAGAATTATGCTATGCTAATTCACATTGTATTAACAATTCTTTAAGAAATTAGCTTTCAATGCACCATTTAATTTAAAACTTCCCTTCCAAAACTAGTTATCATTTGAGATAAGGCCTTCAATATCACAAGCCTTGGATAACATGATATCATGATGATATCTTAATCATCTCCATTTTGCAATCATTTGATACATATGTTGAACTCCTCTTAATTTGCATAGTTTTAATATAATCAAATGGTTTCCACTTGCAAGCTCTATTTTCATAACCATTGTACACATTAAGCAAACCATTCTTGGTGATATTCTGATTTCTTACTTGATTAACCACCAACTCACTATCTCCATATACACTTAAAGCTTGAATTCCTCTTTTTTGAGCAAGTAGGAGTCCCTGAATCAAAGATTGATACTCGGCCACATTATTGGTGCGACTGAACTAGAGTCTAAAGGAGAAGTAGTACCTTACTTGTGCAAGAGAAATCAACATCACACCAGCCCTTGATCCATTCTTATTCCTTGAGCCATCAAAGTACATGCTCCATACCCCACTTATATCTTCTTTAGTCTCCACAAGATTGGGAACTAGAGCACCTCTCTCTAATATACAATATGTATTGAGGCCTATTTCAAGGGTTTCTAACATAGGATGAAATTGATATGCATTAGCCCATTCATCTAAGAGAAAATCAGGAATCTGTGCTAGGGAAGTGGTAGGTTCATTCACTATGTCATTCTCATCCACCTCTAGGATAGTGCAATTCATGTTGATGAGATTAGGGGTGTAGGGTTCAATATGATGGAGGGCTAGAGGCTCTACTTTGATTGATGCTTTGGCTCCATATCTTGTTCTAAGAAACATATATGACCAATTAGAAGATATGTAACCACCTATTTAGGCAATGAAGTCTCTTGATACACAGATGCAAAAATGTGGCTTGACTTCAACAATGAATATATCTTGAGTTATAGTACAACTAGGGCATACATGTAGGGCCATTGCTACATTCCCAAGGATCCCTATAGTCTTGATAGTACTACCATCCAACTATAATACATCACTAACAATGGGCTCATATTTCATTCCCAAAGCATTAGCAACAAACCTAAGCATCACTAAACTACTAGCCCCTGAATCAATCATACAATTGTGGACTAGTTTATCCCCTATGATTAAAGAAACATAAAATGGAGGGGGTATAACCTTTTTACTTGTTTCTTCCTCCCTTGATGTTTGTACTAGGCTTGTGGCACTTTCCATGCTGGGTGGCTGATCCTTTGGTTCAATACTTTCCAATTCTTACTACAGCAACCTCTTTTGCATGGTTATAGTAGCAACAACATCCCACATGGAAATATTCACATTTATTTTCTTCATCTGTTCTACCACACTAAATGGAGTAGAGGGAACTTTGGTAGATGCCTTGGGAGCTGTCCTTGTAGGAGGTTGAGATGGAACAACCAAAGGGTCACTCACATCCTTTTTGACATTACTTTTCCTTTGCTACTGAAAAAAATTTGATTGATCATCTACTACTAATTGCTCGTGAGGTATTGCATTTGAAGCTGAGGCCTGATTAGGAGGAGGAAGGGAATCATCTTCAATAGCTCTTCTTTTGCTCCTAGTATTTTGAGCAATGGAATCCTGGTTTACATTACAATGTTCCTCCACCTGATGATTGATAAAGGAGCAATCACCTTGTCCCTACATATATGAGGCCTCCTTAACTTGGTCCTCCTTGTATGATTGTCCTATTGAAGGCTCTTGGATGGTCAAAGCCAAATAAGATTCAATCTTATGACACATGCAATGAGAATAGGTGTAGTTACAAGAGGGACAAAAATCCTGATCTTGGGCCATGTTGTTTTGAGGGACTATGGCCCTACTTTGGTTCACATTTGAGGTTGAAGAATGACTACTCTACCTATTCTGATCAAAAGAATTGTTCCCATAATTATGGTTTGGAGGCCTACCACTATTTAGAGTTTGGTGTTGCAATTGATGAACCTTACTACCTTAAGCTTGTTGTCTCTCCAAAGTCACCACCTTATTGCTTATTTTCTGCATCACAAAGAAACTATCTTCCAACTTCTTTTCTTGGCCTTGCAATCTCTTATCTAGGTTCAGCATCATAGATTGCATCATTTACTTGATTTCATCTATCCCATTTGAAGATGTGGAAGCTTGAGGGGCTAGGGTAAGGGATTGTGATGTGGAAGTTGTGGGAAGAAGAGACATTGTTGGTTTGTGGTTTGGGACATCAGGGAAGAAGGGCGTAGGAGGCCTTGCAGCTAGCTTACCTCCTTGTATTAGGATGTTTTTTGACTTTATTGCTATTTCATAAGCATTAAGCAAGGTATCTACTCCCATAGGTTGGATTGTAGTGGCAATGTCACTGTTAAAAGCTCTGAGGTAGTGCAAGAAAGCATTACTAGGGGTAGGTTTTACTAAAGCAGGTATTCTATCACATGTTTTTTGGAATCTATAGTTGAAATCAGTCATACATTCATGGGGGGGCCTTTTTATAGTAGTCAACTATTCTAAAAGTGAAAAATGGTCACTTTTGTCCTCAAAGTGTTTACATAGTCCTACTCCTAATCCATCCCAATCTGTTATAGAACCATGAGCCAAACCTCTATACCACTATAGTGCTTTTCCTTTCAGAGATGAGGCTAGAAGCCTAACTGCAACATCATCTTCTATAATATCATGGATATGAAAAACATTTGCAACCTCTTGAATGTGTTCTGAGGGAGAGATAGAAGTATCACCAGTAAACTCTGGTATACTCTTGAGAGCATCTATTGGTATGTCATGTCTTTGAGCCAATAAAAGAGGACTCCCACCATTAAAGGTGGAAAAAGTGTGGGATCTAGGCTGTACCATATAGGCAGGTGATCTATTGATATGAGTTGATGGCAATCTAGGCTGAGATCTAATAGTAGGAGGAGTAGAAATAGACCTTGTAGGTACATTTGTTACTATTGCACTCCTAACTGGTGATAAAGATACTCTAGCCCTCCTTCTTCTAGGATTTGAAAATGAAAGCTCTTGGTACTGAAATTTACCTCTAGAAGATGCCCTTGTTTTAGCTTTGGGCATGAATTACAACAACTTTGGTCTGGAACTAGATGTGTTTGAAGCTCAGAGCCACCAAGTACTTAAAGAATGAACCTCTTGAAGGCTTGAACACTGAAGCCAGTACTATCTCCTAGGTATTAATCTTGAAATCTTCATTTTTGACACTAGCAGATTTGAAATATTCTAATATATGTTCCACTGGGCGTGCAAAAAAATGTTTTCATAGAGGTTTGCACCCTTGTCCAAAGTCTTACCTAAGGACAACCTTGTGAAACATGGAAACAACCTCCAAGCTGTGGGACTTGAACTGTGAGGTTGAGTCTCTAGAGAAGGTCAACTTCCTCTTAAAATCAATGTGCACCTAACTATTCTTGGAGAGGAAAAGGGAGAAGGAATGCATGGAAAGAAAATCTACCTATTCTAACCTAAGGGGGTGATGCACCAAAATAAAGTGTTCAAACCAATCTCTACCCATACATGCACTATTGAAACATTATGACACCAAAAGATATACACATTTAGACTTGTTTTAATCTAACAACCACATGCAGATTAGAAAACCAAAATGAATGACACAAGGAAAGAGAGATTCACATATATATTTTTCATAGGTCAAAGAGATACAGTCATGCAAATCATAGATTTCTACAAAACATCAATGAGAGGCAAAGGATTCTTGCTCTTTCACAATAATGGCTAAAGGAGATAAGGCAGAATGTCACACAGTTTAGAGGCAAACGGAATTTAGACATGAAATTGCAGAGCAATATCAGGGAAGTTAGAGAAGAGTCAACCTTTTGAAAATCTACAAAATTTTCCTTTATAGTTCAGGCATAACTGAGATGTCCTCTAATTAAAATTACTCTACAACCACTGCCATTAAGCCCTTTAGAGAATAATCATGCAGATCTGAAGGTAATATTATTTGAGTACAGATCCAGATGTAATGATATCTAATCATCGTTGGAATAGGGCCCTGAGAAGACAAAAATGACACCATTAAACTATTCTAATTGGTATATGGATCGGATCAGAGGTGATGGAGTGTTTTCCTATGTTTAGCATTCATTTGAGGGTGGTTGGAAATAATCATAGGGATTAGATTGCGCAAAAAACCTTGATTTCCCCTATTTTTAACTCATGAATTAGCAGGGTCAGCAGGTCAACTGGACACTGAGATGAGAATGGGTCATGTGGACCAATGATCTTTTATCTTTTCACAACCTTGCAAAGTCCCTACTCAGTTGACCATATCTTATAACCGACTGTGCCACCTCCTCCAACCCTAAACACGATGTAACTGCTAGTTGTAGGCCCTAACTGCACTGCCTCCATGTTAATACCTTTGCCAAGCCCACAAGGACACATGTCCCTCGGGCACTTTCCTACATTTCTTAACTTCCATGCAACTCCATAAAGTAGGAAAGCCCTGATTGTTGATCTCTATGAGATCAACAATCAAGAAGATCTTCTGTATTCTGTGCTTGCTCATTTATCAAGCCCATGACACTTGGCACCACTTCAACAACCTGTACCACACTTGAAAACACCTAGCATTACATTGGCAACACCTAATGACTCATGGAGAGACGGACCCCATAGAGACACGCGGTGTCAAAGTGCTTGCCCACATTTCTTAAAGTCTTCACATCTTGATAATGCAGGAAAGCCTCGGCCATGTATCTGTTTGCATCTATAGTGCTCAGAATTTGTGTCTTCTAAACCTCTATGAGATCAGTCATGACATCATTTGAATGTGTGTTTCTAGGGTGCCTGTCCACACTATTAGAAGGTCTGACGAAGCTCAAGATGCAGGAAAGTGGGCACCAATAGGATCGCTAGCTTAGCCAGCCACTTTGTCTACCCTGCAGCCCACAGAAGAAACACGAACCCATAATCCACTCGTTGCTAAGGGGTTTCCCCATAATATTTAAAGATTGTGCATTTAGGGAATGCATGAAAGTGCCCACCGTAGATCTGAACCAAATCTGACGGTGCAGAAAGTGCAAGCCAGTGGAAACATACTTAGAAAATAAAGAAATACAATAAAGATTAAATCGTTCATTTATTTATTTATTTATTTCTCGAGGGCATTAAAAAAACATAGAAGATGGGAAGTAGCCATTGGGGTAGGCCTGCATTTAAACTTTGAATTTTGTAGGGAGAGAAAAATGGGTAACAGTCAAGTTGTGGGATGGGATGTAAACAAGTGTGGAAGATAAGAAGATGCTTAGAGGAAATAAATTGGAAGGATAAGTAGAATATCCTTGTTGGGCTACAAAGATTTATCTAATTGAGAAGGATCAGATATTCAAGCTGAAATTGAGATCTAAAATCAACAAAGATAGCTACATTATAAATTAGGTCAAGTCATTGTTATTCTCTAACCATTGTAGTAGTAAATCAAATCTCTTTATAGAATTAGCTTAACATCTATTTATAAATCCTCTAACAAGGTGGTATTTCTACTTGAAGTGTCTTGAAGACCTCTAACAAGGCCACTCCTAATAAGGTGATTAAATCCTTTAAAAGGGTCACAACATTGAAAACATATTGGTATAAGTATGAATATGTGTTTCAATCATTTTTTTTTTAACTGATGTCAAACCTACTACTTGTTGTAAATACGTCTACTTAGTTAATTTGATTGATGGAGAGGATTTAATCAAATGTGATAACAAGAGCACTTAGAGGAAAGGTTAAGTTATGATATGAAAAAGGAAGTACAAAGATAAGTTGAAATAGTGATATTATAGAGCATTGAGTATCTACTTAAGGTTGCAAAGGTTGGATACACTAACTAATTCTAGAAGAACAAGAAAGAAGAATTGAGTTTGGCAAGCTTGACGAGTAGACAGTAGGTTCCAAACAAAGTGTAATTTTAGTGTATACCAAGTGATATAGTGTAATTTGACTAAAGTTTAGTTGATGACAAGCACCAATAAACTTTAGTGTTTTCCAAGTTATCTAGTTAAAGCCGAGTGAAAGAACAATATGGAAGTTGAATGACAACATTTTGACGTTGAGTGCTAGTATTCATGTTAAATCGTAGATTTGATGAATTTGAGCCTATTATTTTGTTTGCTTGAATTTTTTGAAGAGTGTGGAATACAAATATGATGAGTTGGTGGCACAAAATTCATGGTAAACCATTTTGAGGCAAACTCAAAGTGGATTCAAGACAAAGTTTCTAGAGGGACTAATATGAAAATATGGGTAGATTCATTAAATCCTACCTAATCCCACCTAGCCCTAAAATAGATGATGGAGGATGAATGGAAAAATATATTAATTCTTTATTTGTAGAGATGGCTAGTTAGAATAAAGGTTGGTCATGTTTGAGAGCCTAAGTTAGACTAGAGGTCTAAGGTATTGCTTCATTTAGTGATCGAATAGAGGATTCTGATATTGACAAGAAAAGAAATAAGGCTTAAGAGTATAAATGCTTGAAGGGTGAACAAGCTATCAGAAATGAAGTGTGTGAAACCCAAGAAGAATGGAGGGTTGAAATAGAGATCTATAATCTACAAGTAAGTTGTAATTTATTTTCAAATCAAGCCTTATTATTACTTTCTAATCATTGTATCAGTGTATGGTAAATCCTTTAGATTAAGGTTGACATAATAGTCATTTGTAAATCCTTTAACTAGGTGAAATTCCAAGTGAATGATCTAAAGTCCTCTAACAAGACTCACTCCTAATAGGGTGATTGAAATCCTTTAACTGGGTCACATTTAACGATGTGTATTGTAACCTTTAACAAGGTTGGCCTTTTACAGGACACTTCAGAAGAGTGAGAATTAGTAGCATGTTATTGGTAGTTTTTCCCAAATTGGGTTTCCATGTAAAATCCTTGTGTCAAATGTGCTATTGAATCTTTTATTTTGACCTAGGACAGTAACCTATAGGTTTAAGTGATTGTATGATCTAATAGATGCATGCTTGATGAATATGTTTTATGGATATGGGTTCACTAAGCTGTAAAAAGTTTTATTTTTACATCTAGACCTTGGATAAGTGATTCACCCCCCTCTTATTTATTTTAAATAATTCCTACACCTAATTGTGTATATTTTAAGCTTGAACAAGATTGGCTCCTAATAGGGATCACTTTAGAAGAGTGAAAAATAATAACTCATTGCAATTGGTGGTTTTTCCCAAATTGGGTTTCCATGTTAAATATTGGTGTCACTTGTGTTTATGCTATTTATTTTGTGTATGAAACTAAGTTAATTGAGGATAATTACAATAAATATCTTAAGATCTAAATATTCAATTATTGCCAAGTTATCGTTGATATTTTAGTGCTTGTTGAGTTACAACATTTTGCTAGTGTTAACTGAGTGCCTGTGTGTTTGATGAGTTACAACATAATATAGTTTTATCAGAGTTTATGTTTTGAATTGTGATGAAATCTAAGGGATCTATGATTTATTTTTGTGGTAACTGATTCAACCCTCCCATCTTTGTTACTCATCTTATGTTTCCAACAATTGGTATCAGAGTGCTTGGTGCTTGTAGAGGAGGTTTCAAGGACCTAAGATAAATTTTAGTATGTCTTATAGGAGAGAGATTCCCAAGGTGAATAGATATAAATTCTAGGAATGGGAGGAAAATATGAAGCTATATTTAGCAACCATTAGTGATTTAGGTTTAAAATATTTGGACAATCAATACAAGGCTCTTATTGGAACATTGACAGTGGAAGGAATTGTTGAAAAGAAGAATCATAACATAATGCTGATTGGCATTGCTTCTTCTCTTAATTATGCTAATTTTTATGAGGTCAAAGATTTTGGAACTCCTCATGAAATATGGTTCAAATTTAAAGATATCTATGGAGGTAATGACAATGTAAGGAGAGACAAATTAGAAATTCTTGGAGGCTAGTTTGATCACATGAAAATGAGAGAGGATGAAAACATTTTGTTGGAATTATTTTTGGTAAGGAAAATACTAGATTGCTTTGAACCTAATACCAAGATGTACAAGATTTTGACCAAGCCTACGGAATGGCTAAAACCTATGTTCATGTGTGTTTATCTTAACATTGGGCCAACTTCAATATATTCATCAGGACTCCCT
This sequence comes from Cupressus sempervirens, assembly GCA_028749045.1. NCBI lineage: Eukaryota > Viridiplantae > Streptophyta > Pinopsida > Cupressales > Cupressaceae > Cupressus > Cupressus sempervirens. The sequence goes on along the minus strand of CM053785.1, from coordinate 784,426,671 downwards.
TCACTTTAAGCTCTATAGGGCCAAGGTGGGAAAACCTAAGGGATTGATCTTACTAATTGATATTCTTCTCTTTGAGACTATCCATTATAGTAGAAAATGGTCAATTTTCTTCAATAATTTTCTTATAAACTTCCTAATCACAATAACTAACTATAACCAGAAAAGTAGATGCAAATAAGTAATGACCAACAATTCCAGTTCTTCATTACATAATATGGTAAATTGATTTTTATTGATGTGTGTATTTTGCAACTATATAAACCATCAACTTGCAACCTAAATTAAGTGATCAATGACTTATCCATTGTTATATAAAGTCAAAACCAACAATTTTAGACCTATTCAATTGACTTCCAACTAAATTTTTCAATAGTGAACTCTGAATCTCATTCTTATCAAATCCTCCTTATATACCAAAAACCCTACCACTTACAGAAAATAATTACTTAATTTTTTGAATTAACAACAATTAGTAAGAGATACACAATTCATGAAAATTGAATTAAATTGAAAGAAATTTTTTCATTTCAATCTCAAGATCACATGTATGTAAGGTAGGAGACAACATTTAGATACACATATATGCAAAAAAAAATTGTATTATTTTCTTTGAAAATGAGCATAATACTAACATAGATGCATAGTATACCTCAAAACTTGGAAATTTGATCATTCATATTCATTGCATCCTCAATTATGCAAGATTAAACATATTCATACAATCACAAAAATTGGACGAAATGTGAAATGACATAAACTAAAAATGAACAAAATTTCAATCTCGACTCCCCATCTTGGAAATTATTATAAAGGATTGTAAAGCTACATATGAGAGGAGGACACATATCATCACCTTAATGGAAAAGAAAAAAGGAAACACATAACAAAAATATATTCAAAACACATTCTCCTATGCTTGATAAAAAATCACGAAGGTAGTTGAAAAGTTAGTAGGTGGCACTTTATTGTAGCAACTTTAACTTCAATCTACTTTGTCTTCTTCTGCTATCTACTTCCGCAAAAGTTTGAAAATTTGATATAAATATTTATGAGAGTTTTATCCTTCTGATGAAGTACTTAGTGCATCTGATCTTATCTTTTAATCTCTCATTGCCTTTAACCTCAATTACTTCTCAGCTACTTCCTTCAAGTAAGGCCTTTATTTCTCCCACGGCTTCCCATACATATATCTCTCACTTGGTGGGCCACTCTATGGTTTTAACCTCTTCTAGGTCCTTTGTGGATTTAGTCCACTTGACATCTATTATATCTTTAGATTCCACTATGAATTTATTCAAATCTATCTTGGTTCTAAATAGTGAGTCAATCAAATTATGGAAAGGGACATCACTGATGTCTTCAAAAAAAATTCATTATGGTCTCCTATGTCAAAACTACACTGAATGCATCAGACTATTCATGCCAATCCCTCACTGCATTAGTAGCATCCAAAATTGGTGGTATGTAGGGCTCAATTCCCTGAGATAACATTCTCATTTTTCCTTATATTATTTGTAATTTCCTAGTGAAGAAACCAATTAACTTCTTAAATATTTCTAAGCTATCCTTCACTATAATTATATTGTTAGGAAAATATGGCTTTTTAACCATCAACATAATAAGCCTCTCTAAAAATTGAGTATATGGCCCCCACAAATTGAATGTAGGTGATAACCATGAAAGTGCCTCATTGTAAAATTGTTCAACACTTTGTAAAGACACATACATTGTATGGGCCTATTGTGATATGTTCTTCAGAATCTCAATTATATGTCCAATCATACATTTGAGAACATATGTCCTTACCTTATATCCTTGCTGTGTTGGCAGAGCATCAATGCTCATTCTCCTAGGCTCTATTGTATCCTCTATCTCCAACTCATCCACTTGAGTTGTAGTCTCTATTGTGACCTTAGATGGCTACTCTTGACTATCTAGTTCTTTTCTCTATTATGCAATAGCCATCTATTCTATCTTTTCAAGTTGCTCTCTAAGGAATGCAACCTTAGCCACTAGAACTTGGATCTTAGCCTCAATTTCTTCAATCTTTTCTTTGTATACATGGCTCTTTCTAAGCTTATCCTCATAAAGCTTCCTCACATCAATATAATCATGTATAGACTAAGCAAGTCCGGTTTCTATCTCTTCTACCTTGGCCTCATTCATGAATAAAAAATGTTTCACAACCTTTGATATTTATGTGCCTAAAGTTCCATGCAAAGTCCACACAATCATGTTACCCTATTTTTTACTCTGCACATCCATCACCTTAGGTTTTTTTGATGAAGGATCCATACTCCATATTGTCAATGATTTAGTGTCAATGTTAAATCCTAATCCTCTCTATAGTCCACTAGTACCATACCCCTCATATGAAATGGAATTCTCCTAGCATATAATTTGATCAAGCATAAATGCTTGCTCCAAATCCCATCTAGGTACCAGCAACATCCCAATTCTTCGTATAAGGACTCTTGCCTCTTCCAAAGTCATGACTTCACTCTCAAGATCATAGGCTTGCAACTTCTCAAATAGTTATAACTTCTTCTCATCTAATTCTCTTGGTATCATTTTCAATGCCAACTCACTCTATTTTATTTTATACAAAAAAACTTTTGAACTTAGCTGATTTGATGAATTCATCATCTTCTATTAATTTTTGCACTTGGATGATCCTATCATCGAGCCTTGTTTCTACTAGTTCTAAGTCTGTAAGTTTGTTATCGGCTACAATAATCTTATCTTGTATATATATTTTCCTTAAGTCAACAAAGTATTGACTCTTTCCTAGTAGAGTTTGCAGTGTCCTTTGCGTAACCTATGTAGGGATATGGACAAATTTTTATCTCTTATTTCCCCAGGTAACCCATGATGCCTCAACAGGCTCATCTTCCTCTATTTCTTCTTCAAGAATTACATCAAGTTTAGGGTTGTTAGGACATAACCTCTCTTCCTCTCCTAAGGGTCCCTCTGGCTTTTGGACCATGATTTCAGCATGGTTAGTGACCATCTTCCTACTCCTATGAGAATAGGGGACATCCATATAAAATACCTTGAAATTGGGATTCATTCTCCACATCTCCCTCTCTACCATTAACACATCATCAAGTTTGGCCAATTTGTCAGTTGCCTACCCCTTTGCAAAAATATTAGGGATAACATCTTCATGGGGTAGCTCCTTGGTGTTAGGAAACACATAATTCCTAATTTCTTTGAGAGTGGTCCTCATCTAGTTATCAAGATCATACATCATATATGGGTCAATAGACAATTTTTAGTAGTGGAGGAAATAATGAATCTAATCTAGGGCCTCCTTTCCAAATGAAAATTCCCCCACCTTAAAACACCTACACAAGAAAATTTCTCTATGTACCTTAGGTCTTAGATATTCTATGTTTACCATAATAGTTTCCACATGAATTCTATAATACCCAACATAGGGGGAATGAATTTTGGCAATATGTAGGGTGGTTGGGGACAACCATATACTCTCATCAGGGAAAAAGTTGGGAATACAAAAATATCCCCCCAATTGTGATCTAATCTTAGACTCTTAGGGAGTAGTGCTAGTCTCAAAAGACTCTTTAGAATATTAGGTGCCCTAAAGTAACCTAGGTCTAGCATTTTCATTATAACAATACTAAAATTATTGAAAAATGAGACAGAATCAGAACAATAGTAAGAAGTGTCCCATACCCATGTCCATAATTGGATTGGTAGATCTCCATTAGAATAAGAGGTGCGATCAATGAAATCTAAACTGAAATATCCCACTTTCTTGTATAGGATCAGATGCATCAATAGTGAGTAATGAAGGAAACATAAATTCTCCATTTCTTCATTTTGGGCTAGCTTAATGTTCTCCTTCATCTATTCTAAAATATACTTAACATAATCATATTCCCTTCCATGGTATGAGTCTTGTACATCTATGGATATGAAAAATTCAACTCCATATACCATATATGATCCATCCTTGCTAATCACCTTGTGGACAACATATACTATTTTCACAAAATAATTCTTAAATGTGTTCAAAGGCATCATCTTCTCCACCTTATTAGGGTAATCACCCACACTCTTTAATTCCATGGGAATATGTTGTAGCATAGACTTCCTGGTGTAAGCTTTTGTGTTTTTATCAATCTTCCTCTATTGATCCTCCAAGTCCATAGGTTGGCTCATGGCACTATCCAAACCAAATGCTTCACTAAATGAGGCATGGTCCAAAGTACGTAGAATAGTTCCATCTCTCCTATGGAATGATTTGGTGGCTGGATTGTGCTACTTTATTAGGGCTTTCAAAAAATCCACATCAATGAAAACCTTTGGAATTCTCAATTTTGCCAAGTTCTTCTTCCACAGATTGTACACAGGGATCTTCTTCTCTCTGCTATAGTAAAAGTATTTGAAGAGTTCAGCACCTACAACTCTAGGAAATGTAGCATCTCTACATAAAGTATATAGGTCTACAAAGGAGTGATCATGTGCAACATTAGCATTTGAGGACCCTAGGAGAAGCTTAATCCATTCTTCAACTAATCGATTAGGTTTTTTGGTCTTGTTTCTCCTCCCTTGGAAGTGGAGGTCTCTACAACTTCTATGTACATTGCCTAAATCTCTTCAACCTCCTTGTTAGACATTCTAGAAATAACTTGAAAACACTGAGAAAAACTAAGTCTAGGTACTAAAAGCAATAATATGTATGCATTCAAAATTCTGTAACTGCTTAGATTTTCTTCTCTTTGTGAATGGTAAACTGTAACTGGTCAACAAAATATCTTTATAACTTAATGTTCATCATCAAAATCCCTTTGCATTGATTTTTGGCATGCTCGAGCCTTAAAACTCAACTTATTCTATTACCTTAGGGGAGTGTCATCATTACTATCCAATGTTACACTTTCTATACATTGCTTAAATTTTATTGGAAGACAGCCCTTTGTCGATTCTAGCTCATAAAATGGAAAAAATATCTTCATGTCAAACTTAGGGGTTTACAATCTTATGAATGTCGTAGAAGTCAAAATCCTTTGTAGTAGCTTAGGAAAGGATCAATGGCTCTATGATATTTTGATCATTACTAAAGAAAGAGATCTCTCATTTCATCTTATGATGGAAAGAGAGAATCTACAATATTATGCTACCTTGAAATCAAATCCTTATTAGACAATCATAAACCTTGAAAAAAGTCTCTATGATCTCATGACACATTAGTTACCATGACATTGGATCTGATCTTTAAATTCCTTATGATCTTATGATATGAAACTTACACTCACTAGCATAGCATCTTATCTCATTTTCCTTTGCCTTACATTCCTATGATGACTATTTAGTATACCACTTCATAACTTTGGCAATCATCCTTCTGACAATACAATGTTATGAGAAACTACAACCTTTCCTCATTCTAGCATCATAGGTATTATCTTTCACCTTTACAATCTCCTGACACACTAGCCTTGAGTATTGTAACACTTTATCTCTACCCTTGAGATCTTACAATACATTGTTTATCATACACTTATGCAAAATAAGCTCTTGGCCCCACTAGTCCAACTTGGCATCCACCTTGTATGTGTTGCATCATTAACAAATTAGGATAGGGCACATGCCACTTTTTTGACATTGAATTGCCACCTTATCTTGTCATTTTTTACCTTATGATCTTATGATCATCATGATCATCATCCCCATAGAATCATTATCTTCAAAATCTTCTCCCCCAGTTTTATGACTAGTGATCAGGTTGGCAGTAAAAAAATACAAAAATAATAAAATTCTTCGGTATTTTTCTATGTCTCAGTAAATTGCATTTTTGAAGACCTTCGGAGCATTTCTGGGACAATCTTCCTCAATGATTTGATGTCCCAATTTTGGTTCTAGAGTTTTTGACCAGCTTTCCAACGAAGTAAGCGGTTTACAAATCGGAGCTAGGACTAGAAAGTTATGCATTGTCCAAGTAGACCTAAATTTTTATATAGTTTTTTTTGATAATTTTGATTGTTTGAATAAGTTTAATTGTATTAAACATTTAATGACTCTTCATTTTCGTTTTCTAATTGGATTTTAGTGACCCTTGAGATCCTCCATCTTTGTATAAGCTCATATTTCGAACAGAATGGAGTTCAGTTTTTGGTTGGCAATCTTGTTGTTTATTATTATTATTTCAATACCGCAGGTTTCACACTAGGTATTATAATCTAAAGATTTAATTCAGATTAGTGGTATCAGAGCGGGAACGCTCCTTTTATGCCAATTAACACAAGGACATCCTACCAAAGATTAGGATTGCAGACACAGGATTTGTCAATATATCCACCTTTGAGACGTACATGACCGAAGATGTCAGACAATACAATGAAGCTGTTGGAAGAGGCTTTGAATAAGCAACGAGAGGAGATGATGAGTCAATTCACACTCATGCTCCAGAACCAACAATCCTCTGGATCAGAAACACCATTTCATGGAACTACTCCTTTCAAAGTACAGGTAAATTTTGACATCCCAAATTTTGAAGGAAAAATTGATGCTGAAGCTGTTGACAATTGGTTATCAAAATTAGAAAGGTATTTTTCTATAAACAACTTCTCAGATACAGAAAAAATTACATTTTCTCTCTTGAAAGCTGAAACCCATGTGAAATTGGCCTTGGAAACTAAATTAGCAAATAAACAACGAGAATTTTTTGGTGAAATATATGTTGACGAGAAACCCACATGGGGAGAATTCATAGAATACATAAAAGAAGCATATCTTCCCGAGGATGAGTATGAACAGAAATACATAGAATGGCAATTACTTCGACAGAAGAGGGACCAATCTGTACAAGACTACACCAATACATTTCATGCACTTTCAGCAAGGCTTGGTATTAAGGATTCAGAGAAGCATCGAATTCTGAAATATCGTAGTGGACTTCACAGGTATATTCAAACAGAGATGGAATTTTTGAATATTGAAACATTGGCAACTACTTATAAATATGCTACAAAAATTGAGGAGAAAGTGAAGAATAAAGGAAAGAAGGATTACTTTGCAAATAAAAAGCCAAAGATTGAAGGTGACAATAAATCTGGGGGAAAATATGTGACTAAGGAACCTCACTCAAACTCTTCTAAGAACACATGGTGGGCTGCAAAAAAGACACGGAATAATGCAGGCATGTGGTGTGAGATGCATAAATCTCCAACCCATAATACAAAGGATTGTCGAAATATTAAAAATCTTATTACAGAAATAAGAAGAGAGCAAGCTGAACCTGAAGCTGAAGCATCACCAACAGATAATTCTGAACAAAAGAATAATGACTCCATCATAGAAGCAGACCCATATGCCATAGTTGGAACTGCTAAAGTAATGCATCATGAAGATGAAGAGAGACTTTTTCATTCACAGATGTGGGTTGATGGAAAACCTCTGCATTTTATTGTTGATAGTGGGAGCCAAAAGAATTTGATATCCAGGGAGACAGTCAAATGAATGAATTTGAAAGTGACCAGACACCCACAACCATACTCTATGGGGTGGGTAAATGAAGGACAAGATATTCAAATAACTCAACAATGTCATCTGTCATATTCAATCAAGCCTTTCAAGGATGAAGTGATATGTGATGTAGCACCACTGGATGTATGTGACGTATTATTGGGGCAGCCTTACATGTATCAAAGGCACGGAATATATGAATCTAGGCCACGAAGTGTTACAATCAAGCTTGGCGAGAAGAGGTATCGAATACCAGAGGTATGTCCAAAGCAAACTGCTTCTTTAGTTAGTGCTAAACAATGCAAACGTTTGATTGCTCAAACTGGGGCTTTTGTTCTTCTCATGGTTTGTTCTGAACAAACAAAGTCAGTGGTCCTTAATACACATGCTAAGGTAACCATAACAGAAAACCAAAAGAATCAGATGGATAAGATGTTGAAAGAATATCATAGTGTATTTAAATCACCAGTGGGAGTCCCAACACACTGTCAAGTCAAGCACTCTATTGATTTAATCCCAGGCACACCACTACCACATGAGCCAATATATAGGAGATCAGTTCTAGAAAATGATGAGATCAAGAGACAGATTCAAGAGTTAATTCAAAAAGGACACATTCGTCCAAGTGCTTCACCTTGTGGTAGTCCAATTGTCCTTGCTAGAAAGAAAGATGGAACTTGGAGACTTTGTATTGATTATAGGGCATTGAATAAAATCACTGTGAAAAATAGATATCCAATCCCTCAAATTGATGATCTATTGGACCAACTTAGGGGGGCTAAATTTTTTACAAAAATTGATTTGAAATTTGGATATCACCAAGTCCCAATTGATCCAACAGATATATGGAAGACTGCATTCAAATCTAAGGAAGGTTTGTTCGAATGGTTGGTTATGCCTTTTGGTCTAACAAATGCCCCAGCCACATTTATGAGGTTGATGAATGATGTGCTTAGACCATTTATTGATTCCTTTGTAGTAGTTTATTTGGATGACATACTTATTTTCAGCAAGACTTGGTCTGAGCATCTGCAGCATGTTGAACAAGTCCTTTCAACTCTGCAACAACAAAAACTTTATGCCAACATGGAGAAGTGCTCTTTTGGTGTACAGAGTATTCAATACTTAGGATATATAATTGATACTGAGGGTGTTCATGTGGACCCAGTAAAAATCCAGATAATCCGAGATTGGCCATCTCCTACAAATTTAACAGAACTTCGCAGCTTCTTGGGCTTAGCAAACTTCTATCATAGACTTGTGTTTAATTTCTCACATATATCATGGTCTCTCAATCAATCATTAAGGGGTGGAGTACAAGCAAAATTTCAGTGGACAGAGGAAAAACAACAAGCATTTGAGGAGTTAAAGAAAAGATTATGTTCAGCACCAGTATTGGCCCTTCCAGATCTACAACAATCATTTGAGATAGAAACTGATGCGTCTGATTATGCTCTCAGTGCAGTGCTCATGCAACATGGGCATCCTATTGCCTATCACAGTGAAACTTTTTCTGATACAATACATAGGTACCCCACTTATGACAAGGAGTTGTATGCTGTTGTTCAGGCTTGCAAACAATGGAAACACTACATACTAGGAAAGGAGACAATTATACATACAGACCATAAACCTCTTCAATTCTTGCAGACACAAGGGAAGTTGCAGAATGACAGGCATCAAAGATGGTCAGCTTATCTACAACAATTTCACCTCAACATCCGTCATAAAAAAGGAAGCAGTAACAAAGTGTCAGTTTGCTTGAGTAGGCCTCCAATTGCAGGTTTGACAATGGTGTTGGATTTGTGTGGTCATCAATCATCCACATGGGAACAACTCTATGGTGTTGACCCTAATTTTTCTAATACTTATAATAGTTTGGTCGAAGGAAAGCATATCCATGATTTTTACTTGCAGGATGGGTTGCTTTTCCATGTTGGTCATATATGTGTACCCACTGAGGAACAAAAGAAAATGATCTGGGAAGCCCACTATAGTCGTGTTGCAGGACATTTTGGCATTACTAAGACTACTTCTATCCTTCAGAAACATTTCTATTGGCCAAAAATGAAGCAGGACATCATTTCATATATACAAGCTTGTGCAGCTTGTGCAATTGCAAAGCCAACAAACCGTAAGTTGGGTCTATACTTACCATTACCTATCCCCGATAAACCATGGCAATCTATTTCAATGGATTTTATGTCAGGGCTTCCAACCACCAGGCAGGGACATGATTGTGTATATGTTGTGGTAGACAGGTTTTCTAAAATGGCTATTATGGTGGCATGTAGAAAGATGATTACTGCAGAAGAGACTGCGAAGTTATTTTTTGAACATGTTTGGGTTCATTTTGGGCTACCCAAAAGCATTATTTCTGATAGGGATAGAAGATTCATCAGCAAATTTTGGTCCACACTATGGGATAAAATGGACACAAAGTTGACAAAGTCTACAACATTCCACCCCCAAACAGATGGGCAGACAAAAGTAGTGAATCGAATGATCATTCATATCTTACAGATGTATCATTCAAAACATCCTCGCACATGGGATGAAAGCTTACCCTACATGCAACACAGCTACAACCGTGCACTACATAGTACTACAGGGCATAGTCCATTTGAGGTTTGTCTTGGATATCAGCCATTGGCACCAATGGATGTTGCACTACCAGTTCTACAGTCTGAAAGCCTACTGAATAGTGACAAGGAGGTAGATAGAGCAGAAAAATTCATTAACAACATTAGGCACCTACAGCAACAAGTTTATGAGATATTGGAGCAGAGTAATCATAAGTATAAAGAGAGGCACGATAAACATCACACTCCTCATCAGTTTCAGATTGGTGACAAGGTATGGTTACATCTTCAGAAAGAGCGCCTTCATGGACCAAACAAGAAACTTCGTCCTCTTCGTTATGGCCCATATACTATTATCAAGCAAGTTGGTGAGAATTCTTTTGAACTTAATTTACCATCATTTTTGGGACTGCAGGCAGTTTTCAATGTGGAATTGTTGAGACCCTATTTTGCTCCTTTGTTGGACATTTCCCAAGCTACTGAACATATTCAAGTCACAGACTTATCTGCTACTGTTCCAGCCTAGTGTGACCATATTACTGAAGTCATTTTAAAGACTCTGCGAAATCAAGATATTCCTCTATATTGGGTGGTTCAAGCTGGTCAGCATCCTCATCAAGGCAAGTGGTTGACGAAGGAGCAAATTGAAGCACAATTTCCTCACTTATTGCAGCAGATTAATGCAATGGGGCCCATTGCCTCTCAAGGGGGGAGGAATGATCAGGTTGGCAGTAAAAAAATACAAAAATAATAAAATTCTTCGGTATTTTTCTATGTCTCAGTAAATTGCATTTTTGAAGACCTTCGGAGCATTTCTGGGACAATCTTCCTCGGGGACATTCCCAATTTTGGTTCTAGAGTTTTTGACCAGCTTTCCAACGAAGTAAGCGGTTTACAAATCGGAGCTAGGACTAGAAAGTTATGCATTGTCCAAGTAGACCTAAATTTTTATATAGTTTTTTGATAATTTTGATTGTTTGAATAAGTTTAATTGTATTAAAAATTTAATGACTCTTCATTTTCATTTTCTAAGGGGATTTTAGTGACCCTTGAGATCCTCCATCTTTGTATAAACTCATATTTCGAATAGAATGGAGTTCAGTTTTTGGTTGGCAATCTTGTTGTTTATTATTATTATTTCAATACCGCAGGTTTCACACTAGGTATTATAATCTGAAGATTTAATTCAGATTAACTAGGGCTTTATCATACCATTAGAACACTTTACAAAGACCATTATGATGCCTCAATCACCTCTTTATGATAGGATCAACACCTTCTATCTTCTTCCTTATATTCTTACACCTTTACGATGCTATGAATAGCCACTTATCATATGGTTGTGATGCCTCCTTTCTACTTCTACGATCCCATGACTGCCTATTTTTCATAACATCACATACCATGATTTAAACACCTTCCATCAGAATTTACAATGATGAGATACAAAGAGAATCATAAGATTAGGATGCTTCTCTTTTTTATTTACAATACTATGACCACAACATATCTTAAGATCAAGGAACTTAAAACACCACTCTATGATCCTCCGCTAACCCTTATGTCATAACATTGAGAGAAAGAAAATGTGAGCTCATGACTAGATACCAAAGCCATGATCATAAGACTAGAGCTCTATGATTTGTAAGACATATAATCTCTCACCTTAAAAAATACTTAGGATAAGGGAAAAAAGGTTTAATTTTGTTTAATGGTAAGATAAAACACAACCTTAGGATACCAAAATAATCCCCTAGGGCAAGATTTTTCCTGTTTGAACTTAAGTAAAATAATTTAGCTAGGGTTCTTTTTAAAAATTGAAAATAATTGAGGTACAAAGCCCCAATATTACAAAACATTTTTAGATCATTTTCACAATTTAAACAAAAAAAAGAGTACTATGAAAATGAGGGCTGTTACATTAAAAAATATGTTGAGAGAATCAAAGAAAGTGTAAGTGCAATCAAAGCATGTGGAGGAGACGTTGATGATAAAATAGTGTCTGTAATTCAAGAGATGAGATGTGATCCCAATAATAGGATAAATTTGGATGCTCTAGTGGGAAGATTGACAACCTTTGAATTGGATAACTATGTTCCTAATTCCAAGAACTTTGAGTTTTCATTTGAGGCCAAGCTTTCACTCAAGAAGAAATGTGGAAAATCAAAAGGAAAACAATCTAAAAGTGAAGAAGAGGAAGAAACTTCTGACAATGATCTTGAAGATATTGAAGCCCTATTTGTAGGAAATACCCTAAAGGTGGAGGAAAGTACAAAGGTAAAATTCTTCTAATATATTTTTCTTGTGAAGTTGGTCACATTACTACAAGGTGTCCAAATAGAGAAGACAAATGATAAAATGAAAGAAGCAAGTTCAAATGCAAGAAGGATTTCAAAAGCTACAAAGATTACAAGGATAGAGGTAAAAAGTCATGTTTTATGGCTAAGGATTCAGATAGTAGTGACAATGATGAAATGGTTTACATTTTTGTAAAAGATGAATCTAATGATGAAGATGATAAGATGGCACTTAAATCTCATGTTAGTAAGAATGATACATGGATTATTGATAGTGGTTGTTCTCACCATATGAATGGTGATAAATAAAAGTTTGAACATATGGAACTCTATGATGGTGGGATTGTTAGATTTGGAAATAATGAACCTTGTTACATAAAAGGAAAAGGTCGTATTTAACTAACCAATGAACTCAAATGTGAAAATTCCTACTCAATTGAAGGATTGAAGAATATTCTACTAAGTGTGGCACAATTAAATAACATTGGATTCAAGGTAGAATTCATGAATGGGAAGGCCAAATTGTTAGATGGAAAAAGAAATTTAGTTGGATTTGGTAATAAAAATAAGATAACTTATTCTACCTAGATCTCAGTGAAAGTTCTTTTTTTTTTTCTCAAGTAGAAGAAAGTTGGTTATGGCATAAAAGGTTGTGTCATGTGAACATTGATAATTTGTTCAAGATAAGAAAAAATAAAGATTAATAGGTATTCCTAGTCCGAGAAAACCTAATATGGGTCTATGCAAAAAATTGTCAAATTGGAAAGATGGGAAAGACAAGTTTCAAAGAAAAGAATATCATTCTAAATTTTTTTTGGAGCTGGTTCATACAGACCTGTGTGGACCCATTGACATAGAGGGGTAAAGTGGAGATAAGTATTTCATTTTATTTTTTAATAATTATTCTAAAATGATGATTGAAATGTATTTGAAAGATAAGTCTAAATCTTTTCAAAAGTTCAAGTGGTATCTGGCTAGAGTTGAGAAAGAGACATGAAAGAAATTAAAATGTCTAAGGTTAGATAGAGGGGATGAATTCAAAAAATTCTACACTAAGAAAGGAACCAAAAGACAAGTATCAACCCCTGGTACACCTCAAAAAAATGGTATAGTAGAAAGAAGGAACATATCTATCATGGATTGTGCAAGAACCCTAATAATATAAAAGAATGTTACAATCAAATACTAGAAGGAAACAATCAGTACAAAACTTCATACCTTAAACAAAGTATAGTTGAAGAAAGACTCAAATCAGCCACCTTATGAACTATGGTTTGGCTATAAACCCAACGCAAGATACTTGAAGATATTTGGTAGAAAATATTATATCTTGAAGGAGTCTAGGAAAGGTAAATTTGATGTCAAAAGTAATGAAGGCATATTCCTATGGTACTTTTGTAGAAGATAAGCATATAAATTTTTGAATCTAACTAATCATAAGATCATAGAAATTTCACATGTGAAGATTGATGAGTTTGTAGAAAAGAGTGAAGAAGAGAGTAGAAAAGAACTTGAAGATTATAGAAAGTTTGTTTACTTTGAACCTGATACATTGCCTAATCCAATTGAAACTCAGTAGACTTCACCTCTCGAGTCCCCAAAATCTCCAAAAGTACCTAAATTACAACTATTGCAACCCGAGTCACAACCTAAAGGACTTGACTCATATTTAGAGGCTACCAAGTTGTAGCCAGTGCAACCCAAGTTAGATTCTGAAGGTCCTGAGTCATAGACAATAGGACCTAAGAATGGTACAAAAGATCATGGTGAGGCAAGTGGAACAAACAAGATCTAAATCCAAAGTACCTATACTAGCAAGATATTTCAAAAGGCACTATACATGTAAGAAAAATCATATGAGACAAATCAAAAGGTACAATGAGAAGGAACAAATTGAAAGGTACATTTTTTCTTACTAAATTTGAACCTTGAACTATTAAAGATGCTTTGGATAATGAAATTTGGATTGACGAAATGAATGAATAGATAGAACATATAGAAAGGAATAAGACTTTGAATGTTGTTCCTAGACCCAAGGATAAGAATGTAATTGGCAAAAAGTGGGTATTCATAAATAAGTTGAATTAAGATTGAAAGGTTTCAAGAAATAAAGCAAGGTTAGTTAGCAAAGGTTATTCTCAAGAAGAAGGAATTGACTATGGTGAAACTTTTGCTCTTGTTTCAAGATTGGAAGGTGTTGGGACTTTACTTGTTGATGTTGCACATAAAGGTTCTAAAGTGCATCAAATGGATGTGAAGTCTACTTTCTTGAATGTAATTCTAGAAGAGGAAGTATACATAGAGTAACTTGAAAGTTTTGTGGATTATAAAAAAAGAGATATGGTATGTAAACTACCCAAAGAATTATATGGTCTCAAACAAGCTCCCAGAGCTTGGTATGAAAGACTTCATAGTTATTTGATGAAGATTGGTTTTCAAAGGAAAAATGATAACAATAGTCTTTACATCAAAGAAGGACCAGAATAGGAAATATTGTTGGTAGAGATTTTTGTCAATGATATATTTTTTACTGGTTATGATGAATTACATAAATATTTTTCTAAAGAAATGAGTAAGGAATTTGAGATGCCAATGTTTCAAGAAATCAAATTCTTTTTTGTCTCATAGATTCAACAAAAGAAAGATGGTATCTACATTACTCAATCTAAGTATTTTAAAGAGATACTAAAGAAGTTTGGAATGGAGGATTCAAGACTAGTTGGAACACTTATGTCTGTTGGACATAAGTTTTCCAAAAATGATGATTCCAAGGAGGTAGATAAAACTACACATATATTTATGATTGGAAAATTGCAGTATGTTGTGTATACCAGGCTTGACATTGCTCTTGCAGTTGATATGGTGGAAAGATTTTTTAGCTAATCTTAAAGGAAATAATATGATGACAATCAAGAGAATCATTAGGTGTCTAAAGGGTGGTGAAGATTATGACTTATGGTACAAGAAAGGAGGCAGATTAGATTTAAAATCCTCCACTTATGTTGATTGGGCATGAATCATTGATGACAGGAAGAGTACCAGTGGTGTGACATTCTTTCTTGGTAAACGACTAGTATGTTGGACAAATAAAAGTAGAATTACATCTCTCAATCAACAACAGAGGTAGAATATGTTGTAAAAATAATCAATTGTTCCAATATTGTTTGGTTCAAGTAGTTGTTGGAAAGTATGAAGGTGGAAATAAATAATCCAATGGTTATCCTCTGTGATAACAAAAATGCAATAAATATATCAAAAAATCCTATGATTCATACCAAGACAAATTAAAATGCAATATAATATTAGTTGATGAGAGAATCAGTGCAAGACAAGGAAGTAAGCTTGGAATATGTGAATACTAAAGAACAAATTGTAGACACATTCACCAAACCATTACCTAAGGATGCATTTCTATATCTAAGAGGTAAGGTAGGGGTCATTCTCTTATCTAAATCTCACTAAATGAGGTTTAGTGATGCATCAACTAGAGGATGTTGAAAATCAGTCAAGTTGATGTAGTAATGAAAGAGAAAATTGCATATGAATCAGTACTTAAGGTACATTGGAAACTACAATGTTTATTGTCTTTGGCATAGGATGTCAAAGAGGGAGAATTTATTATGTCATATCACATAAATTTTTCTATATTAGAGAATATGTCAAGGAGGGATATTTTTATGGAGAGTTTATCAAATTTTGATATGCTAAGAGGAGAAACTTGGTTTGATATCAAAGATGGGGAGTTTACTGATAGAGAGAGAAACTAAAGTCTGAGAGAGTTCATGCTAATAGAGGGAGTTCTCATGGATGAGAATCAAAATGTAACTAAGGATATTATCCTTCCTTGTATTTTTCTATAAAAATTTCATTGTATTATGACATGTTGTGTTGCCATCAATGCCAAAGAGGGAGATTGTTGAAAATAATTGATCAATTGTATATTGTCTTTTATGTTACACAAAATGTCATACATTCACCAGTCAACATTTGTTGAGCTCACTTAGGCAATGAAGATAGTTCTCTATTTTTTCTGAATATTCCAATGTTTGGTAAGTTTATATGACAACATCTACCAAGTTCACTTGGGAGACAAAGAAAAATTAGAATGTAATGAGTGTTGACCGAGATCACTCAATTATCAAAGAGTATTCGGAGAAGACATTTTCTACTAAGTTCACTAAGGAGATAAAGCTTAGTTGGCATGAAAATTAGTGTTAACCAATCTCACTTAGTTAATCTAGGAAAATCTATTTTGGTTAGTGTCTACCGAATAGGGTTGGCTAATAAAGCATTTTCTTTTCAAGTGGCATATTGAGTTAAATGGATTTACTTGATGGTTTTAGCTAACCAAGGAGATGAATATGAATTGTTTTAAGTTGTATTCAAGATGACTTAATAATGTATAAGATATAAATATAAGTTCAATTTGCGGGATTGAATGCGAACAAGTGTGGAAGATAAGAAGATGCTTAGAGGAAGTGAATTGGAAGGATAAGGAGAATATCCTTGTTGGGATTTAAATATTTATCTAATAAAGAAGGATAAATTATTCAAATCAGAATTGAGATATGAAATTAGAAAAGATAGTTGCATCAAAAATTAGGTCAAGTCATTGTTACTCTCTAACCATCGTAGCAGTGAATCAAATCTCTTAATAGAGTTAGCTTAACAGTTAATTATTAATCCTCTAACAAGGTTGAACTTCTACTTGAAGTGTCTTGAAGACCTCTAACAAGGCCACTCCTAACAAGATGGTTAAATCCTCTAATAGGGTCACACCGAATAGTGTGTTTTGTAAACTTTAATAGGGTTAGCTCCTAACAAGGCTCACTTCAAAAGAGTGAAAAATAATAACTAGTTGCAGTTGGTGGTTTTTCCCAAATTGGGTTTCCACGTTAAATCTTGGTGTCACTTGAGTTCATGTTATTTATTTTGTATGTATGCAGCTAAGTTAATTAAGGTTAATCACACTAAACATATTAAGACTTGAATATGGAGTTATTGCTAAGTTATAGTTGTTATTTTAGTGCTTATCAAGTTACAACATTTTGCTCGTGTTAACTGAGTGCTTGTGTGTTTGATAAGTTACAACAAAAAGTTTTATTAGAGTTTATGTTTTGAATTATATTAACATGTAAGGGATCTAGGATTTATTTTTTGGGTAACTAATTGACCCCTCCCCTCCCAGTTACTCCTCTTAAATTTCCAACATGAAATCCATCACCTATCTCTTTAGAAAGCATATTTGATTGATCAAATCAATGATGCAAATCAAGAGCTTATCAACTTAGGGACAAATAATGAAGAATTTTAGAATGACCTTAGCATAGAAAAACATACCAATGACATGATAATGAAATCTCAAGAAAACATGAATCAGTTGGACAAGAAAACTCAATTTAGACATAAAGGAAAAGTTGGATTAGGATACACAAAAGAAGGTGAATCATCTCAGCAAGGAGCTCAAAAGAAAAAAAGGCCTACATGTAATTATTGTGGAAAAATAGGGTATACATCAAATAAGTGTTGGAGCAATGGGAAGCCAAAATTCAATGGAAAATATTACAGTTGTAAAAAGAATGGACATAGAGCAAGTAAGTGCACAGAGAAAACCAAGTTTGAAGGAAAGTGTTTTAATTGCAACAAACAGCAGCATAAATCTTTAGAATGCAAAACTAAGAAATGGAAACCAACAAAAAAAATTATCAAAGCTATATTTGGTTGGGATTATAACACATGGCACAGATGTCACTATTGTGGTGAATATGGGCACACTGGAGAAAATTGTATGACAAATCACACGAGGAAGGGAAACCCTATGAGATATTTTGTATCCACAAAACTTGTACATCTAGCTAAAAACTACATGAATCGAGTTGAAGTTGAAGATGAAAAGAAAGCAAAGGCTAATGATATTAGAAGTTAAATGAGGTAGAAATGGGTAAAGAATTATACAAAGAATAGAAATCAAAGTAATGAAATTATTGACACCCAAGTCAATGAGTTGCGTGTCTCAACCATCTCAAAATAATTACCTATGGATATTAATAGAATTATGATTCAGAAGGAGATATCTCGTATCAATTCTAGATATAAGTAAGAAGATCTAAATAGGAATTTCAAATGCACTAGGATCACCAAGTTAAGATGAAAATTGAAGTTCTTACCGAGAAAAGATAGGTTGAAAGTTTGGGTCACAAGACATTATCGAGAAAGGTTGGGTTGCATGACCTAATCGAGTTTGGGTGTAGATGGTGAGTTGAAGACTTCATCAAGCTCAGGGTTCTTACCAAGTTGAAATATTTACCAAGCTTGATTTTACCAAGTCAAAGATATCTTTTGAGTGTTGAAGACTTAGCCAAGTTGGACAACCTATCACTAAGCTAACTTGCATGCAACACATTAATGGCAACTTGAAGAAAAATGTTTGTTAAAAGGAAGAAATTGAAGGTTGTCATTTCACCACAAATTTTTAGAGCAAAGAGTGAAGAGAATCTTTGAGCCCCAAAGTGATTTGAAGAAATTTTATCAAAGTTTATTCTTGCATTTGAAGCATTACCGAGCAATAAGGAATCCTCTATCAGAAAAGTGAAGAAAGGTCCAGAAATGTTGGTTTGATGTGTTGATTATAAAGCCCCAACATTCAAATTAAGTCTTACACTTATAGAAGAACTTGACCTAGTTGGACCTCAATCCTAAATCCCTCCAAAGGTACTCCTACTTCATGATATTTGGTCATTTTATCATTGTTCTATCCAAGAACTAGGAACCCTAGAGTTAAACAAATCATATAATGAGCTGTATGTGGATGAGAATTTAAGCTCGAGCATAAGAATTTGGAAATGAAAGGTTTGACACATATCCTGCACATGCCAAGGTACTTTCAAGGAAAGTGGATTAGGTTTATTCTTATTCAAGTTTACAATATGTACTTATGGATTTATCAACCCATTTAGATCACAAAGAAAATGATTCATAGAATCACAAGGTTACTTATGCTCAACAAGGCAAACATGAATAAAACCCTAGCTCAAGTCAAACTTACGAAGAAGATTCTTTCTGAGTGAGATGGAAAAGGCATGAAGTTAAATGGAGTCACTGACATGGAAATCAAATTTGGGATATATGTGATCACTCAAAAACTATATGGTTTGAATAGCTTGAACAACATTCTATGTGAAGCCATTGACCTAGCTTACAAAGTTGTGAAGAACAACCTACCTTTCAACCTTTCAAGATGCAACTCAATCAACGGAGAAAAAGAGTGGTAAGCATCTAAGTGTCAAAGAATAATCCATGTAAGTTTGGATCAATTTTTTCCTATTTATTCTTTTATGTTCAAAGTATTTTCCCTTCCAAAGGCACTATGGTGCAGAGGAAGGATATACCAATTATATATTAGATAAATAAGTTCACAAAAGAAATTTGAGAGAAATTTGAAATCATCATGGATGCATATTTTGAGACATTTAAGGAGAAAATGTAGAGTAGGTATAGAATTCCCAAAAAGATAGTTGAAGACTATGAGCAAGATGTTTGTTTCCTTGTGAATTGTAACAAAATACATATATAGGCAATAAGGCCAAGGATAGCATGGGTGAATCCTCTTGGATATGAGGTTAACGTTGATGACATAAGAGATATAATTGAAGCTCTTATAAATGAGCCAATGGGTCCCAATGCACCATAATTTGGTACCTATAAAGAATCCAAGGCCAGGATTTCTTTGGAAATCAAGCTCCATTAAGTTATGAATAGAGGATGAAATAAAGTGGGGAAAATTATTAAAGAAAACAAGTCATCTAGCTCCCCTCTTATGCTGATAGAAGGCAAGGGAGATGACATTCAAGGAGCATGCAAAGGAAGAGAAACTAGAAGAAGAAGAGAATTCTAAGAAGAAAGGGAAGGTTATAATAAAAAGGGCAAAAAAATACTCTCCTATACTATTCACTAGAAGAACTGTAAAGTCTAGGAAGAAGCTCAAATTGAAAGATGATGACGATGATGAAGAAGAAGAAGAGTAGGAAATCAAATTCAAAAGCTCTTCCCCCAAATTTGAGAAAAGAATAAAAGGACTACATGAGTGTGGAGGTATGTCTTATTTCATATTTTTGAAGTATGATACAAGGACCAAGGAAGAGTAGAAATAGATTGAGGATGCCCTAGTGGCAAAGATGGCTAAGTCGGAGTACTCTCCTGATGAATTGAAAATGAAAGTTCCTAATATATTTCTAAAGGTCATTTCACATAAATGGGATAATGAAATTAATATTTCCAAGGACATCTTTGAACAAACCTTGAGGCAAGTTATGCCAAGTCTTTCTAACAAGGAAGTGAAGGAATCATTGAAGAAGAATGAACAAAAGTCTACACCTAAGTTAAATGCATAACTAATTTTGGAAAATGACATAGAATCAATTGTAAAATCCACCATAACCAAATGGAAGAACATTTATGGACTGCATGATGCCAAGCCTATTGAAGAAGTTGTTTGGATAGATGACAAAGATGATGAGGAGAAAGATGACAAGGAGAAAGAAGATGATTGTTGTAGAAGCACCTAGGGTAAGGTTAAAGCCTAAGTCTAATTTTTGGTTTGTAGATGGTCTAACTAACCATGTGGATAATAAGGATTATTTATAAAGTTCCAATGTTTTTTTAGGAGCTTTTATTTGATAGGTTTTAGTGTAGGAATCTAATTTGGTCAATTGGGTCGTGATAAGAGGAAATTGCAAAAATTGCTTTAGGAGGAAAAGTGAGGTGAAATTACATGAAAAGGGGAAAAGAGGTGTGAAAATATGGAAATTAGATGTTCTAAGGTCATCCTAGGATTTTTGATAACATTCTTTTCAAGTTTGAAGAGTCTAGGAGTGAAATCACAAAAGTTATCAAAAAAGTTGCATTGATAACTTTGCAATTTTGCAAAATTGCTTGACAACTTTTTAGGTAGTTTTTGCAAAACTGAAAAATTGGGTAGTTATGGTTTTAACTAAAGTCTAGAATGAAATATTTATTCTATTTAAAACTTTTCCAACTCAACTTCTAGGGTTGGATAGTTGGGTGTATGGACAACACGTGTAGCATGATAGTTTTTGAGCATTTGAAGTGTACTTTGAAGTTTTGGTTGAAATTTTGGATTGATAAGGAATTGTCTTTGATAGAGTAGGATATTGTGTTCATTCCTTGAATCCATGTGCAATTTTTTTTCTTCAAGTTATAATTTGATATGGTTTTGAAATTTATTTGTTTTTAGCAATCCTATTGTTCAGTTTTGTGTTGCAAGAATGAAATGGGATATGGCTTGAGTGTCCTTAGTCTAATCACCATGGCTCTTAGAGACCAAGAAATAGTATTTGTACATACTATAAATATGGTTTGTGGAAAGAAAAATTATATTTATACAAGTGATCCCTAGGCAAGCAAACAAGCTTGGTAAGGTGCAAGGAAATCCTTGTAAAGAGATTTGGAATGAATAGATGATTGCCATGGTTCAATCTTGAGTTGGCAATGTATGAAGGAATTAAAACTAAAAGGAGGAGGTGGGGTATTTATTTCAGCACTTGTGGAGGAAGAAGCAGTAACATTTCTTTTAAAACCTTCAAAAGTAGGGTATTCTGAATATATACAGTATGAACAATGATGGAACCCTAGACACACAAAATCTTTAGTGGTGGGCCATAGGAAACAAAAGTATAGTATACACCAAGGGTCCTTGTTAAGGGTTTTAATGAGTTATAGTACTCTCTTTTTTTCTAGGAGGGCTAATAGGGGCTTTTAGGGCTATAAGGCCTAAGTAGTCAATTTGGTGATTTGGGTGAGTGAAATTTGAAAGAATGGTCTATAATGATGGGGAATGAATTAAGAACCTTAGTAGGAAGGATAAATTATTTTTTTGAGGCACTTGATGCATTTGTGTGAGTTTTGGAAATTTAGGCCAAAGGACATATATTAGGTGTATTGGGGGAATGGCATTGAAGTTTGAATTGGTGGATGAGTTTCTTGGAGAAAGGGGATTGTAGAGAGATCCTAGGCTATACCCTAGGAAGAGCTAGAAAGCTCTACTTGAAGAATATCCCCATCAAAGTGGTATCAAAGCCATAAGATTAGGCTTGTGGTGGCATGTTGTATTCCAATAAATCAAGTGGATCTTCCAAGATGGTTACTAATTCAGAGTTGGAAAAGGAAGTGGATGAGAAAAAGAAGCTCTTAGAAGAGAAGTCCAGGGTTATAGATGAGGCCTTAGAGGAGATGAAAGACAAGTTGAAAGAGATAGAGGATGAAACCATAGATAAGGAAGATGAAGTCTTTGGCAAGGGTAAAGAGAAGATGAGTTTAGAGGATGAGATACCCAAACTAGATCCTCCACTTGGTGAGTAGGAACCATTCCTTAAATCCCTCAAAGCATTTGGAGGGAAGATTCTAGAGAAATTTTCTTTATTCCATGGAAAAATGGATGTAGAGGTAGTCTTAGAATGGCTAGAGAGCATTGATAACTACTTTGAGTATGAAGGGACAAAAAAGGCCCAAAAGGTGAGGTTTGTAAAGTCTAGGTTGAAAGGTCAAGATTTGGCATGGCAAAAGTTTGTGCAGGAAGAAAGATAAAGTAAGGTGAAGAATCCTATAGCTAATTGGAAAGCAATGGTGTCAAAGATAAAAGAAACATATCTACCAGAGGATTATGAGATTTAGATCCATAAGCATAGGTAGAATCTCACACATAAAGATCTTGATGTGGCTACCTATATTGAGGAGTTTCAAAAGTTGGCACTAAGATCAAGGGTGCAAGAAGAAGAGACTATCAAGGTGGCTAGGTACCTAAATGGCCTTAAATGGTCGATACAATATGAGTTGAGTTTGTTCACCCTCACCACTCGTTAGAGTTATTTTCAAATGGCTAGGAAGGTGGATAAAAAAAAAGAATAAAGGGGACTGCATTTGTATTAATAGGGGCAAAGGTAAAGGCTTCAGAGGTGGCTCAAGGGGAAGCTCTATTGTTAGGAGTAATAAGCAAAGAAACTATGGAGACTCTAAGAGGAGTGAGTAGACAAATGAAACCATTCATATGAGAGGCTCTAGTAGAGGAAAACAGTAAAATAATGGTGGTAGAGGTAGGTATGGAAACAACAATAGAGGTTCACACTTTAGTAACATGAAGTTCTACAACTATGGTAAGTTAGGACACCTTGCTTATAGATGTCCAAAAAAGCCATCATCTTCTTATAGGAAAAAAAATTACATATGTCAAAGAAGAGGAAAATCAAAAGGTAGGAGAAGTGTACCTTGATTTTGAGAAAGGTGAAAGGCTCATGTTGAGGAGGGTATTGGTTAAGGAGCTAGTCAAGGATGAGCCAAAGCAAAGGAGAGCATTGTTTAGAACCACATGCAAAATATTGGAAAAAGTATGCAAGGTGATCATAGACTCAGGGTCTACTGATAATGTCTTATCTAAGGAGCTAGTACAAAAGCTTGGTTTGACTAAGATTCCACATTAGTGTCCTTACAGGGTGACTTGGTTGAATAAGGTGAAAAATATCCTAGTGAATCAACAATTGTGGGAAAACATCACCATTGGAAAATATCAGGATAAAATCTTATGTGATGTGCTTCCCATGGATGCTTCTCACCTATTGTTAGAAAGACCTTGGAAGTATGATAGGGAGGCAGTGCATCATGGGAAGGAGAACAAATATTCCTTCAAGAAGATTGGAGTCACTTATAGGATCTAGTCTATAGTGGAAGAAAACAAGGTGGAGAAGTCTATTGCTAAAGATTTACTCATGAGTGGAAAGGAATTCCTTAAGGACTTGAAAGAGGGTGAAGGAGTAGGTTATGCCATCATGCTAAAATCTACAGAGGAGAAGACATATTCATCTACACATATACTTGCAAAAGTGCAAGATCTATTTGATCAGTTTTAAGACATCATCTACGATGGAGCACCATGTTGCCCCACTTTTTTTTTATGCTATTGGAAAAAGTGAATTTTGTGTAGTAGATGAAGTGAAGTTTAGTCCTCAATTTTTTTGAGTCTAGGTCTAAATCCTTAAAGGCTAGGTGATCTCTATTGAATTTTCTCACTTTTCCTTCTCTTTCTTTATAGCCAGCTGGGTGTTTATTTTACCTCATGATTGGTCAGGTAAGTTAGTACCTAATTTGATAGAGATCAAATTTATTCACTGAATATCAAACACATTATGTATTTTCTCATGATATACCATCTATTGATAAACAAGTGTTATCAAGAATTTGAAAGTCAACTTCTCCTTGATGGGTTTCCAACCCATGAAAGAGATTTCCTGTAAAAGACCACTTGGAGGCATATATAGCTTCAAAGAATGCAAAGGGTGTCAAACTCCATAGAAATTTTTTGTTTGAATCCATGATGAATTTCTTAAACATGTTTTGAATCATCATCACTCAAACATTAAACCTTGACACAAAAATGGAAAATGTTTTCTCCACGTTGGGTTTCCAACCCATGAATTTTGTTTTTCACAAAGAAGATGAAGGTGAAAAATAGGATGTTAAATGTTATCCAAATAGATCCATACACCTAAATTAAACATCCTTAACAATAAGAATTGTAGTTGTCAAAGATCCAACCTATAAGGAGGTGTTAGTGAAAAAATGGAAATTTCCTTCTCCTCATTGGGTTTCCAACCCATGAAGGTGACTTTTATCTTATACAAGAAAGATCAAGCTAACAAATGCATTTGTTTCCCACACTAGATTAAGAATATGTCAAAATGATATTTGAATCAATTGAACCATTATGGAAAGATGATATATTTAGAATCTCACATAGCAGATTTTCATCAATAGAGTAACCCAATGGCAATTTTCTAAAGCTTAAAGGAAAATAGAAAAGTAAGTAATGGGCTTATAGAAAGTTATTGTTGAGCTCAATGAGACACTAAAAAGACCCCTTAATTTCCACTGAGCATTTGCATTTACTATCCAATGGGTATTTCCTTAAATTTCCTTAGTGGTTCAAATTCTGAAGAATAATGGATGAATTCAGACTCTCATATAAAAGAAAACAAGCTGTTGAAAGAGTCACCTCATTTGTTTGATTCCTCATTCTACCAATACACGTATATTTTTAAAGGCATGTAAATATCGCCTTCGTCATTTTATTCATCTTCTGGATTCAAAATCTTATTAATATACTTATGGCAACCAAGTTCACAAGTTTTGATGGTTTGACTAGGATAAAGTCCCAATTATAGGATTTCACAGAAAAATCTCTTCATTTCTATGACATGGTAGATTTCCAAAGGAGGGTCAAATATGAATGGATTCATCCTATCACGAAGAAGCTTTGAGGATGTGGTTTTGTCAAGGCCACTAGATTTCTAGTTGCAGTCCAAGCCCCAAAGCTTATTTATGAATGCATTCATCACTACAATCTAGAAACTAGGCAAATTGTTATGCCTAATGATATAATATTAATTTCAATTGATAGGAAAATAGTGGTAAACTACCTTTTTGTGCCAAAGTAGGAGGAGTTCTCTAACTTAACCTTTGGAGGAGCTATCTAAGAATTATTGGCAAAGAAGATAATTTGGAGAAAGGAGATCATGAGAACTTGGTTCTAGAAACCACAAAGTGATAAGAGAAAAGTTCCAAAAACTTTGTTCAAATCCAATCTTAAGCCAAAAATAATTGACATTTTGGTCCTTTTGCATAGGTTGAAAGGTGAGGTAAAACCTTAAATTTCATCGAGCAATAATTCTTTCTAGTTCAAGTTATATGCTCAGACACCTAGTGCATTGATTGGGTACAAGAGGTAAGTGAGATTCTATCCAATGCTCTCCAGGTGGCCAAGTTTTATACTGCATTCTACATGTTTTCCTTCTTGATTTACATGTTTGCTTCATTGCAATTATGGCCCAACCTTCCAAGATGAGATAATTTTCCTGATGATGTTAAGTCCTGTGAGTTTTACCAATGTCTCCAATTATAGAATAGTTATGTAGATTATGTTAAAGTGAATGACGCATTTACCATTAGGACTTGTAGGGAACTACAAGGATGCCTAGAGAGAAAATTTAGTCCTGAAGCCATGGCCACCATCAGTGAGTTTGGATGTTTATTCAGTTCTCATTATTTTCTTATTTATGTCTTGTAGTATTTGATCGGTTTTTATTGAAGCTACTAAGGTATCCAAGTGACATGATCATGTTGATCATGATTATACGACAAGATCTACAAGTGAACATCCCAAGTGGAAGACTCAAGAAGAAGGGATACAAATTCCCTATGAAGGTTGGAGCCTTCAGTTGTGACACCCAGTCCAATGCTATGAACATGATGAAGGTGTTCGAGAAGAAATATAAGCTACACATATATGAAGTCTTGAGGTCCATGTTTGACCCAAATGGGTATGCTAGAGACATTTTGCAAATAAAGACCATAATAAAGCATATCACCATGATCAAAGATTATTGGGTTGATTGCAAAGATGAGTTTGAGAGCCATGATCAAGCCTTTTCTAGATTGACAATTGACCAAGTAAAATTGTCTAAGGTGAAGATAGATGTAGATGGAATTGAAGATGACAGTCAAAATATGTATAGCAATACTTATTTGACCAAGATGAGAAACACTAACATAAGTTTGGAACCTTTTGAAGATGCTATCAAGGATTTAGATATGATGATGGCTAGAATCTACAAGAGAATCCTTTTTCTTCTATTTCAAAGACATTAACTCTAGTTAGGAGGAAAATGTTCATTGTGGATACACTCGGGACTGTGTCTAAGTTAATTGGAACTTAATCATGGTTCAAGAACACCCTAGATACAAAGAGGAAGAGGATAGAGGAGGGAGCCCCAAACAAAGAAACTTTGTCTCTAGGTGTCTATTTTGGGTTAATATTGAGTAAAGTTATGAAGTAGAAGACTCTTTTGATTCTCCATCGAGACCCTGATAGAAGATACCTAACCATGGAGATTGCTAAGCCAAATAAAGAAGGTAGGATCAAAGATCTAACTACAGATGACTTCACATTACAATCTCTAGATCTTGGAGAAGTTAGGCATGACACCAAAGTGGGCCAATGAAAATCAACAAATGAAGTAATAGAGGGACAAATTGAGGGTCTCAAGCTTGCAAAAGTAAGGATAAAGGTAGAGATCTGTGAACTTGATTGCACTGCTAACAAGTTTTAGGAGTGGCACCTAATAGTGATCCTATAGACATAAATATCTAGGCCATCATCTCCTAGTTGCAAAAAGACAACGTGCAAATTAGTAGAAAGTGGAGTGAAAAACTCAAGTCTAAATTACTTTCAATTATAGAGAAACTCAGTAATGCAGTGTTGAGGCTAGAAATGGAAAAATATAATATCTCGGCCAATAGGGCTACTCTATTGAGAAAAAGGGAAAAGAGTGAATATTTCATCTCCCTCTTGAATATGGTTATCCAAATAAAGACTAAAGAAGTGGTGGAAGAAAAGAATTTACCAAATAGAGATGAGCCCTTAGCTAAATGGCAATAGAGCTTGTAATTCAAAGTTGGAATGATTTTCATAGTAGAGGAAGGATAAAAAGAAATAGAGAGAAAGGTTAAGAAGGAATAGGAAAATAACTATGAGTTTCTAAGAGGCCTACACACTGACTCTTGAACCATTGGACAAGGGAAAGGAATAATAGAAGTTATTGTTATATAAAATAATTTCTCCAGCTATCTAGACACTCTGATAGAGAAGTCTACTACCCCCTAGGACAATGTGTCAGAGCTTCAAAAGCTTGGTGGATGTGTACACATGGCTATGGAGGAAATATAAGAGAGGTTTAATGCCATCAAAGAATTAGACAACAAGCACTCTAGGTGGCTCTTGAGATGCACCAATGTCCATGTTTATAGACATGAGGAGCTGATCCCAATCATTGTCAATGCTAAAGCCTATAAGGAGAAGTTGGAAAAAGGAAAGAAGGTAAAGTGATATTTATCTTGCCCCTTTGTATTTTGATTTTAACCAACAATTGGCTCCTTTCCATTTGTCATTTTGAGGAGATGAAGCCATTTAAGTTCCATTTTGTAACAGTCATCTCAGAATCCTATATGTACCAAATTGAAAGATTAGTAAAAGGTTGGCCAATTTTTGGTGTTAAATACTTCATGTTGCAGAGCCAAGTTGAAGGTGTTTTATATCAATCATTTATTGTTCCATTGTTTATGATAGTTTAAGATATCTCTTTTAGTTGAATTGAATTAAGGAATAAATAGAGTTTTGTTCCCTTGTTCAATGTAGCAAACTGAAGATAATGATAGTGTTGTTAAAGGTTAAAAGATATGTGTCCTACATTGTTCCTTAAATTAGTCCTGTGCATGTTAGAGTTATAAGTATTCTATTAAGTAGTGAATTCATAGATAGATTTCATTACTCTATCATCAAATTTTGTGAGTTCATAAGATGTATGAGTTCACAAATTAAGACTTGAATCCTTGCCTAAGTTAATTCCTAGTTAGGCCTAACTTGGTTTACCTCTCTTATTCTTTGGTCAAGAACAAACCCCATCTAGAATTAGGAGCAAAAAAATTCATTGAAAATCACAACAATAAGGGATTTGTACCTTTAAATTTAGATAGAAATTAGTTTTTTAGCTAGAATTTCCCTACTATCATAATTAGTTATTGGTTAGAAATATTGGGTATTCAAAGAGTTAATTAAAGTGAACAATATGTTTACTAATACACCACTAACCCTACCACCTAAGAGAGCCATAAGTCATCAAACTGAATTCATACTAGGAGCATCACTACCAAAAAAAATTGCATACAAGATGACTCTAGAGTAGACCAAGGAGATTGCAAGGCAAGTTCAAGATTTACTTGGTCATGGCTTAATTAGGAAGAGCATTAGTCCATGTGTCATACTAGTGGTCTTAGCACATAAAAAAGGAAGTAAGCAGACAATGTGTATTAATTATAGGGAAATTAATAGAATGACAATAAGGTACAAATTTCCCATTCCTAGGATAGAAGACTTGATGGACTGTCTAGGTGGAATTAGGTACTTCTCCAAATTTGATCTTAAAAGTGGATACCATCAGATAAGGATGAAAAAAGGGGATGAATGGAATTCTACATTGAAGACTACTAAGGGTCTCTATGAGTCATTGGTAATGCCATTTGTCCTTACCAATGTACCAAGTATCTTCATGAGAGTCATGAATGAAGTTTTGAAGGACTGTATAGGGGTATTTGTTGTGGTATACCTAGATTACATTATTATCTTTAGAAAGACCAAGGAGGAACATATGAAACACCTAGAGTTGATATTAAGGAAGCTCCAAGAGGAGAAGTTCATAGTCAACTTGGAAAAGAGTGAGTTCAAGAAAGAGGAATTGGTGTATTTGTTGTTTTTAGTATTCCAAGGGAGTCTTAAGATGGATAAGGACAAGGTAGAGGCAATCTTGAGTTAGCCTATACCTAGATCTTCTACTAAGGTCATGATTTTTCATGGATTGGCACAATTTTATAGGAAGTTTGTAAGAAGGTTTAGTGAAATAAGTGCACCTATGATGGATACAATTAAATGGGGCATAAAGACCAAATTTATGTGGACCAAGTCCAGAGATCAGAGTTTTTAGAGGTTGAAGAAGGAGGTAGCAATCCAACCTATCTTGGTTCTACCTAGTTTTGAGATACCATTTGTGGTCGAGTGTGATGTTAGCAATATAATAGTTGGGACAGTTCTAAGTTAGGAGGGAAGACTAGTAGAATTTTTCAATGAGAGGCTTAATGACATGGAGACAAGGTATTCAACATATGACCTAGATCTTTATGTATTTTTTGAAGCCCTCAAGAAGTGGAGGCCCTACTTATTACCTAAGGAGTTTGTTGTCTTCACATATAACTAGGCTTTGAGTTTGAATAAATTGCAAGAGAAGCTAAGTATGAGACACATCAAATGGATGGAGTTCTCATAGTCTTATACTTTCACTATTAAGTATAAGAAAGAGACAAACAATAAGGTGGCAGATACTTTGAGTAGGCGGTTGCTAACAGTGTAAGAAGTCAAGTTGCAGAGCATTGGCTTGAAAGTCTTTAAAGTTTTGTATGAGAAGGACACTGATTTTTTAGAGGCTTATAAGGTATGATTAATTTTTCTAAATATACCCTAAAAAATGGACTATTGTTGAAGGGTCAACAATTGTGCATCCCTAGGGGATACAAAAGGGAGAATATCATACAAGAGAAGCATAGGGGAGAATGAGTGGGCATTTTGGTCTGAACGAGACCTTGGACCTTGTAGAAAGGTTCTATTACTAGCCTAAAATATAGAGAGGTGTTAGGAGGTATGTGGAACAATGTAGTATATGTCAAAAGGCAAACAGAACATCATCAAATATGGGGCTCTAGCAACCTCTTCCCATTCCTAATAGGCCTTGGGAGTATATTGGCATGGAATCTATGGGAGGCTTACCAAGGACTAAGATAGGGATGGATAGTGTCTTTGTCATTGTAGATAGGTTCAACAAGATGAGCCACTTTATACCATGAAAGACTACACATGATGCAAGTAATCGTGCCAACCTATTATTCAAGGAGGTGGTTAGGATACATAGCATGCCAAGGAGTATAGTAGCTGACAAGGATGTTAAGGTTATGGAGCACTTTTGGAAGATCAAATAGAAGAGGCTTGGAACAAACCTAGCACATATCTCTACCTACCATATTCAAACTGATGGTCAGATAGAGGTGATAAACAAGGTATTGGGCAACCTATTATGGTGCCTCACCAAGGAATATGGACAAATTTGGGAGCAATTAATTCCCCAAGTTGAATTTTCATAAAATGATAGAAAGAATAGGAAAACAAGGTTAAGTCCTTTCCAAGTGGTGTATGCTACTCAACCAAGAAGTATAATGGAGTTGAGGGACCTACCTTCACATGACAAGATCAATGGGCAAGCTAATGACTTTGTTCAATCAATGAAGGAGGTACGTGATCAAGTCAAACAAAATTTGATGCAAGCCAATTAGAAGTTGAAGGAGAAGAAGGATGAAGAGAGGAGAGAGTTGTAGTTTCAAGTGGGAGTCTTGGTGATGGTGTATCTCAACAAGGCTACATTACAAAATGGAATCCCTAGCAAGTTGAAGATGAGGAGGATTGGGCTATGCAGGATGCTTGAGAAGTATGGACCCAATGCCTATAAGATGGATACACCAAAGCACATGTATCTTTCTCAAATTTTCAATGTGAAACACCTAGTACAATATAGAGGTCATAAGATGGATGACATAAAGTATTAGGGAGAGTTGAACAAGGATGTAGTAGACCTGAAGGTACCCAAAAAGAAGCAACCATAGGCTGACAAGATATTAGAATCCAGGGTGAAGAAGAGCACAAGGAACAAGGTCTATAAGGAGAACTTTCTAGAATTGATAGATTAACCTGAGGCTAAGGAAACTTGGATTGTTGAGGCTGACTTCAAGAAGTTAGGCATTAGCAAGGATTTTGTATCTCCAATGGTACCTTAAACTTCTTCATTCAGGTGGAGAATGGTGCAGGAGCACTTAGGGTAAGCTTAAAACCTAAGTATAATTTTTGGTTTATAGATGGTCTAATAAACCATGGGGATAATAAGGACTAGTTATAAAGTCCCAAGGTGTGTTTAGGAGGTTTGATTTGATAGGTTTTGTTTTAGGAATCTAATTTGGTCAATTAGGTCATGATAAGAGGAAATTGCAAAAATTGCTCTAGGAGGAAAAGTAAGGTAAAATTCCATGAAAATGGGTAAAGAGGTGTGTAAAAATGGCCCTCAGATGTTCTAAAGTCATCCTAGGAGGTTTGATAACATTCTTTTCAAATTTGAAGAGTCTAGGAGCAAAATTGCAAAAGTTGTCAAAAATGTTGCATTGACAACTTTGTAATTTTGCAAAATTGCTTAACAAATTTTTAGGAAGTTTTTGCAAAACCAAAAAATTGGGTAGTTATGGCTTGAAATATAGTCTATAATGAATAATGAACTCTATTTAAGACTTTTCCAACTCAGCTCCAACGTTGGACAGTTGAGTATATGGACAACACCTATAGTAGTACAATTTTTGAGCATTTGAAGCATAGTTTGAAATTTTTGCTGAAATTTTGGATTGAATAAGGAACTATTTTTGATGGAGTAGGATCTTGTGTTCACACCTTGAATCTTTGTACAATTTTTTTTTCTTTCAAGTTAGCCGTTGGTAGGGTTTTGAATTTTTATTTTTTTAGTGTTCTTGTTGTTCAGTTTTGTGTTGCAAGAATGAAATGGGTAAATATGGCTCTTGGAGACCAATAAATATCCTCTATACATAGTGTAAATATGGTTTTTGGAGGTTTTTGAAGGCTAAACTTTATTTTTAGAAGCGATCCCTAGGTAAGTAGACAAGCTTGGCAAGGTGCAAGTAAATGCTTGGAAAGAGATTTTGGAATGAATAGAGGATTGACATGGTTCAATCTTGAGTTGGAAATGTAGGAGAAGTGTATGAGGAAGTAAAAATAAAAGGAGGATATTGGGTATGGAGTATGGTGCTTATGGAGGAAGAAACACTAATGTTGCCTTTAAAACCCTCAAAAGTAGGGTATTCTAAATAAGTACAATACATAAATTGCTCGAACCCTAGGCTTGAAAAATATTCAAGGGTGGGTCATAGGAAAAAAGTGTCTATTATATTCCAAGTGGCCTTGTTAAGGATTCTTGTGAGTTATAGTACTTTCCTTGTTTCTAGGAGGGCTAATAGGCATATCTTAGGGCTACAAGGCCTAACTAGTCAATTTGGTGATTTGGGTGAGTGAAACTTGAAAGAATGGTGTAGAATGATGGCGAATGAGACAAGAACCTTAGTAGGGAGGATAAATCTTGTTTTTGAGGAACTTGATGCAGTTGTGTGAGTTTTTTTTATCTAGGCCAAAGGATCCATGCTAGGTGAATTGGGGGAATGACATTGAAGTTTGAATTGGTAGGTGAGTTTCTTGAAGAAAGGGGATTCTAGAGAGATCCTCTAAGTTAGGGTTAGGAGAGAAGAACCTATAGTGGGATAGGAGTATCCTGGGAAGAGCTAGAAAGCTCTAGTTGAAGAATCTACCCATCAATGATGAGGAGATATAAAATGTAAAAGGAAATGATGAAGAGGGTGAAGAGGATCAAGAAAAAGGTGGAGATCTTCCCAAAATTCATATTATTAAAGACTTAGATCCTAAGAAGATAGCATCAGAGGTAATGGCCTCCCTTCCACTCTCTCTAAGAAAAGCCTTAGTGCCATCTATTTAGTGCCTACCCTCGTTCACATCTTTTTGGACATATTGTTGCTATTATTATCGAACTATGTTAGATTAGTTTTATGTTGATGGATTAGTAGCATTGTTTTGAGACCATCAGACACTATGTTATGGATTCAGTTGATGTATGATGAGATTATTTAGACTCTACATTTCATGTATGCATGATGATTATTATATTGCTTTCAGTTATTGATGACAATTAGTTAGATGGTTTATTATCTCATGTGTTTTATTATGGATACTTACCCCATACTTGCATGTGTATGGTGTGCATGTTTGTTCTTATTGTATGGCATTTTTTATATGGTTAAGGAAGGGAGTTGTAGTCACTTGCTAGTCGGCATCTACATGATGCACTACTTCTTGCCATTGCCTATTTAGCTTAGTATTATATATATTGTATGTACATGCATGGTTTTTATGTAGGTTGCAAGTAACGGGTATCAACTTCCCTAAATTTCTAGGATGAGCGTACCCTATTACACTATCTCAGTGATAAGGCAAGGGAGATAGATTCTCAAGTCCAAATCCCAAACCCTTAAAACCATTGTCCTAGAGAGATAGGACAAGTATCTGGATATTTTAACCACCGAGTGTGTCGGATGACATAATTCATAATTTTTAACCCTTTAGATTGATTTTGTGTGCATTGTTCTATGATGGGTTTTCATATTTTATCTTGGAGGTCTATGGTGAATTTTTTACTAATTAAGTCTTAATAAATAGATTTAATTAATAAATTAATTATTCAAAGAAAATTAATATAATATCATGATCTTTGATATTTTGACTATAATTAAATGAGAATTAATTGAGAAAAAGAAATTAGAAATTAAAATTAATAATAATTATAAAGTAATAATAATGTAATAAATAAATAATAATAATAAAAGTTATAAAAATTAAAAATTAAAGTTATAAGCTTGCTTAGGAGTTAACATACCTTTTTATTTCTCATATGTCAACAACACAGGAGTTAGTGCACCAATTAAGCACATGGTGTCTACCACTTTATGACTCATCTAGAAGGTTGGAATAGACTCATGCTTAGTTGTCAACACCTTCTAGTTGTTTCTAGATGCTTCCTGAGAGTTCTTTATATTCAAGCACTCCTGGAAGCTTAGGGAGGGCATTTGGAGAGCGTTTGGAGAGCATTTTTGAGGGACTCGAGAACGTGGGAGAAGGAAGGAGCTTGCTCTGCAATTTCTGAGGAGAAGTGAATTAGCATTAGAATCTGAGTAGACTCTTGTGATTTTACCTATGTTATTTCTGCTTCTCACACTTCTTGTCTTCTTCATGTCTTCTGAATACTTTTTGAAGATTCTATGTGTGAATGTTCCAATTGTTTTATTCTTGTCATGGATATTTAAATTTCTTATGTGAGAAAACCCCACAAGCATAGATCTAAGAATTCTATGGACTAGGGTTAAAATTTATAGTCAAATCTATTAGAAGAATTAATGGATAAATTTAGAGAATAAATGTGTTATAGAAAAATTCTTAAAATTGGAAGCCTTTAAAAGATTGTATATATGATCTGTGCATGTTTTTATATTTTTTAAGATCTGCATACATATACATATACATATATATATATATATATATATACATATATATATATACATATATACATACATATATACATATATATATATATATACATATATATATATATGTATATGTATATATATGTATGTATATATGTATATGTATATATATGTATGTATATATGTATACATATATATATATATGTATATATATATATATATATGTTTATGCTGTAGTACAGAACTATGCATATATATATATATATACATACATATGTATATATATATATATATATATATATTTATATTTATATATTTAATTAAAAGATCGAATGATATATCGCAGTGAGAAACTTATAAAATCGCATCGTGATTTGTATTGATAACAGCATTTGAAAAACATTATTGAAAATGTTATAAAATAACATTGTAATCAATTTTTTTTTTTTTTTGGGGGTGGGGACGAGGGGGGGGGTTTACCCACCCCATTCCTTCCTTATGGATGCACCGGCAGCCATGCCTGCTATCGTAGGTACTACGACTTCCATCGCAGGCCTTGCGACAGTGGCAGGCCACACAACTTCCCTTTAAAGAGGGAGTCGATAGTTATAATGAATGTGCAGCGATTCAAATCGCTTTCAATCTTTTTTTTAAACAGTAATGATATGAATCGCAGGTTATATGGTTCGAATTCATAATTCGATTTTATGAGATAATTTGATATATTGTATATTATATTATATATATATATATATGAATATATAAATATATATATGTATATATATGTGTGTATATATAAATATATATGTATATATATTATATTAATAAAATTTTTAATATTCAAGTTATTTTAAAATTATTAAATAAATCATATAGTTTTAAATTAATTAAGTTACTTAATTAGAATTTAATCTAATTAAGGTTAATTGAAAGTTATAATATTTAAGTTATCAAATAGTAAGTTCTTCTCAAAATTGTAAATTGAGTTTTTTTGAAAAAATGATAATTCATTATCAAAATAAGAATAACATATAACTCTTAGAACATTTAGAAAATTGAATTCTAAGAGTTAGAGGGAAAATTTTTAATTCATCAAAATAATACATGGGTTAGGAAAAATGTACAAAATGTTCCTCCACTCAATATCTAAACTTGGAAATGAAAAACTGAGACATCCACTTTTAATTCAATGATGTAATTTTAGCAAAACCAAAACATGTGCTTGCATTGTGTTTTCTCTATGCTATTTGTTTTGGGTTTTGGATTGACTAGTATTGACCAGTTATAGGATGTCTACCAGAGGCTCGGGGGTTATGATTGTGATGTCATGATGATGTCTTAATTTTGATCTTTATAAACCCAACCATGATTATGTGATGGAATGCTCCATGAAATGTTTGTATTTACTGATTGTTATTGTTTTCCAATCTTCTTGTGTGAAGCTGAGATTCTTATGTATGAGACACTTGACCTAATCTTTTTTGAGTCATCGATCAATTATCCTTGGATTACTTTCTAGTTGCCATGATGTGACTAAAATGTTGATTTATGATGTCATGTTGTGACATGTTTGACTCAACCATTTTGGAGTCTCTGATTAGTATGATTTTGAGAAATATTTTGGTTATTGAGAACCAATGTTTATTATGATTATCAGGGATACCTTTAGTTGCCAATAGAGAACTGTTGTGGTCATGATTATCTATTATGCTTTTCAGTTGACTCATGGGGATTTGATGTATATATTGTGGATTATCTTTTGTGATTTTGAGATTTATGATTCCATGAGCTTAGGGTAGGTTATCTGCTTGTAGTGTCAGAAAGTGGCTTGCAATGGGGGTTGGGGCCCTAAGAGGCTACCAAGGTAACTCATTGTAAGTTGTTTTAATAAGTGAAAACATTCACACCTAATACTAACTAAATGAACCTAAAAAGATAATTGTTTTTTTCTTGCCCATGCCTCGAGTGCTAGTATAGACTAGGATGGGAGTAGAGAGAATGCTTGGTTGTGACCTTGCATTCCATAGTATGCCTTGTCAGTATGAGAGGATACCAGTCACCGCATAAGGATCAGTAGGGACCCGGGAGTCCTAAGCTAACTACCAGGGTAACTTCTACATGATTTATGTGATGACACTTGCCCACTTACAGAGTAGGTTTCCTACATGTCATTATGTGCCTCTACGATTAGATGTCAGTTTTGTGATTGGAACCTTTGAGTTAGTATACTTTTAGGATTCCTGGACTTATAGAGATTTATGCTATGTGATTTGGATAGCCTATTTGGGACTTGAGATTATCTCCTCAGCACGATGGGAGTGGACCACTTAAGTTCCACATAGTTGGGTGGTACTATTTTTCCACTCTTATCATTTGAGATCTATTTGGGACATCGTAGATAATGCATTCTTGGACTATGATGGTGGATATGTATCCTCTCATTGATGTTTAGCATATGTTAGATGGTGTTATCTTATGCTTATATTTGCATGTCAAATTACTTTCTGTATATGATGTAGTATGTATAGGTGTGACATTCCTACTATGTTAATACCAATGATCTCTTCGATGATTTGGAATGTTATGCACAGAGGGATGGCTAGGACCCACGATGGTCTAATGATGCTATTTACAGTTGGGAGGAACCGTGCATTTAGTTTATTATGTTTGATATTTTATGATGGATGACTATATCTTCTACAATGTTGTGTCATGTGTGATATGTGATTATATTTACCTTGTTGTATCATGGATTAGAATGGGATGATGTACCTCATTTCACATATGTATATTCTTTTAAGCCTTTTATACACTGTGACATGTATAGTGGATGATTGTGCATTTAGAAATGTAATATATAAACATTGGACTTATCATTATTATTTCATGAGGATGTGATGTTAGATTAACAGTTAATTTAGATGTGATTCAACATTAAGGGATCCATGAAGAATGTAACTAGTTATGTATGCTATGTTTACTTTCACTTGTACTTTTACTATTACTTCCGTTACTAGTTGTAAGTTGTAAATGGTTTTTACTTTCATGTATTTTTTTTTATTTTTTTAAATGCTACCAAACTTAGTGAAATTTTAGGTTAATTCTTTGGATCCCTTGGCGGGGCATTACAATCTAGCATAGAGAAGGCCACTACCGAGTCAGTTGAGGTAAACATTATCTTACCAAGCACCCAATTGATTGTTGGAGAAACTTAACAAAGTTAAATGATGAGTGTTTTTACCATCACTTGGTATAGCACGAAACAAGCTCTAATCATCTTAGCAATAGGTCAAACTGAGTCTGAGTAAGGTATTTCAAGTATTCCTATTGTTAGTTTTGTTTCTCCTACTATTGATACCATTTCTACTTTTGTTTATACTATTGGAAGTGTAATAATAGTTGAGATTAAGCCTCACCCAAGAACTGAAGTTTTGAGAAAAGGAAAGGAAATTGTTCCTTCTATTGTTCATATGGAAAAGGGTAAAGAGGTAGAAGCCTCTAATGAGGAAATTGATCTAGAAGAAGATATTGTTATACTAGATTGGGATCTTTCCAATCTAACCCCTGATCAAATGGATACCCTTTTTGAACTATAGAAGAAAAAGCTCAGAGAAAAGAAAAAGAAAAATCAAGTAGTTGAATATATTAAGGGAATATTTTTTGGTCCAATAAGTATTGAAGTTGATGATAAGCAACCAATTTTTGACTAGGTTGTTGAAATTGTACACAAGTTCAATGAGGAAGTAAGTGTTTAGGAAAAATTTCTATAGAGAGAAGAGAGAATATTTGAAGACAAATTTTTGGAGAAGGTGGCTCAAAAAATTTCTATTGATCAAGTAGAAATATCCACTATTCTTTCAAATTTTAAGAATTTTGTAAATAATGTTGTCTCTTTATTTGTCAAGTTGAGTGATACACCTAATTTCACTAAGGAGATAAAGGAAAATTTGTCTAAGATAGGTACTCATATGAAGGCAAGGTCATATTAGTTATCACTTGACCCTAGCACAAACTTTGCACATTCAATAAATACCAAATATATGATAGATTTGCAAGCTAAATTGTTAAGGTAGAAGTTAAGATAAGGGCCAAACATGCAAACATTCATAGTATGTTAGTTCCCCGCATGGATATAATAAAAATTATATATTGTGCATTCTAGAATATTAATACATGACAACAACATCTCAATTGTTGATCACATCATGGAACTTTCAACTGAAGTGTAGTTAACATTACATACTTCAAAAGTTTTGCAAGAGAATTGTAACAAATCCATGTCAATAATCTTGAAGGTACATAGTGATTTCCTTTCACATTTTGGAATTACCTTGTAATTATGCATTTTTGGCGTTTGTTTCAAAAAGGGGGAGATTAATATTATCATACACAAAGGGAAATAAGGAAATATATGTATAGTAAAGAAACAAAAATAAATTTGAAAGAAAAAAAATAGAGTTAGACTTTATTGAGAAATAGAAAAAAAATAATGGTCAAAACTAAGTTGCAAACCCAACCATGTTTATGGGGGGAGTTTTGAATTATATTTTGAGTATTTAGTATTTTGGTATGATAAGTGTTTTTATCACTAATCCCAAAGGGGGAGATTGTTGACCTTATTGTAAAATCATTTATTGGTTAGTGACTAAACACTTAATCATATTTTCTACATTGCTACTGAGATTTGCAGTATCTACCAAGCTTATCATATAGCTAGCACTATATACCAAGTATTTTACTCGCTAGCAAACCTCACATTTAGATAGAATACTTTTCTGAGCTTCACAATATTTTCCAAGCTTCATAGAGTGTACCAAGCTCATCAATGCAAACCATACAGGTAGTAGTGTTAACTGATCTTATTAGTATCTATCAAGATGGTAGTGTTAACGTAGAATGAAGTTAGTATTGACCAAGCTCTATAATATCAATTGAGTCCTTTAGTATCTACCGAGTTATTTAGTATTTGCTAAGTCACCAAGTACTAACTGAGTTCATACTACTCTTAAGTGATCAATGTGAATCGTGCATCAACATCAACCAAGTTCTAGAGCTTTTTGAGTATTGACAAGTATTGTTGAGTTTCAGAACATCACCCAAC
This sequence comes from Cupressus sempervirens, assembly GCA_028749045.1. Taxonomy (NCBI): domain Eukaryota; kingdom Viridiplantae; phylum Streptophyta; class Pinopsida; order Cupressales; family Cupressaceae; genus Cupressus; species Cupressus sempervirens. The sequence goes on along the minus strand of CM053785.1, from coordinate 784,386,379 downwards.
TGGTATACTAAACCCAAGTTCCAGTAGTTAGCTGACTTAGTGAAGATTATTGAATTTGGTCTTGTAGCTTACTTCAAAAGGTAATTAATTAGATTGGTATATATGTAATACATCTTCTCATATCCATATGAGAATTTGTATCAAGAAAGAAGAAGCATGGGTGTGAATTAGAAGAAGGCTATAGGAAGTATAAGGAAAATTAGAGTCTTATCTATCACATCAATGTGATCATTTTATTTCAAAGGTAGCTTACTTCAAAAGGTAGTTAATTAGATTGGTATATATGTAATACATCTTCTCATATCCATTTGAGAATTTGTATCAAGAAAGAAGAAGCATAGGTGTGAATTAGAAGAAGGCTATAGGAAGTGTAAGAAAAAGTAGAGTCTTATCTATCACATCAAGGTGATCATTTTATTTCAAAGGAACCCCATTTAGCAAAACAAGTCACAGATCATAGATCAACCACTAATTCATCCTAATAGGTGCACCTTTCAAATTTTTCTAACAAGGTGGACTTAACAGTCTTATGCTAAATATCTTAACCAAGTGCATACTTTAGTGTATGTTATAAATACTTTCACCAGGTGGACCTAATAGTCCTTATTGCAACTAACAAGGAAGATCACTAGAAGTGATCAATTGTAAGCCTTAAAAGGCCAACTTTATACTATAATCATAAATCTTGTGGGTATCATCCTCACCCCAAATTTACTTTCTATTTACAAGGTTTTTGGGTTACCAAATATTGTGTCATGTGTTATGAATGTTTTATTGCTTTCATCCTTTCATGCATGCAATTAGATCAGATTATATTATGAAGGTTTAATTGGAAAATTTCCTTGTATAAGTTGTATTGGTTCCTAATTCACTCCCCCCTCTTAGTCACCTAGTCTATACTAGATTTCCAAAAATTAGGATTATCACATGAACCATGATTTTAGAAGATACATGCCTCCTATATTGTGGGTCTAGCACCCTATGGGGCCTAGGTCTATCATATGGAAACCCTCTCTCTCTTCCCTAGAAGCTTTTTGATGTCAAAGTAATTTTATTTCAAGCCAATGCTAAACTCACAATACAACTTTCTCAAAAACTATACTCACTTTCCAATGATTGCAAGGTGGTTGGTCAAAGACTATATACCACTTATCCCAAAAAGATATATACATCCTAGAATTAACATACAAATGTGTATTAGTAAGTGGGTTGTTACTAGTGCTAGGATTGCTAAAAGAGTGCTAATGACATCTTTAAGTTTTCCCTTTAATTTCACCTCATTATATGACAACCCATCCACAAATGATATATGGCATATATCACTACATGAGCCCCATTCTTTAACATCTTTACATACCTGATTTATACCATTGGCCATAGTTTTTAGGCTTTTACAAGGATAAGAAGTTCTCGTCAATAGAAGACCTCAACCTATAAACTAATATAGAAATTTTGGCACCATTTGGGTAAAAAAAGTGATATAATTATCTTGTGTAACATTTACACAATCTACTAGAGGACATTGAGTGTATAAGAGTGGTGATGTCTCTTAATGAGAGTTATTTTGAGGATTTTACGATTGTGGATCATCATCTTGAGGGTTTTATTGATTCACTTGTGCAATATTTTATGGGTTTTCTTATTTTTCATGTACAATTTTTTACATTTTTATTTTGTTGGTTGTGAACAAATAAATCTTTGTTCTCTTCTTTTATTTTTGCATATCATTTTTAGTTCATCTGATATCAATTATCTTGTGTAACATGTACACAATCTACTAGAGGATATTGAGTGTATTAAGGGTGGTGATGGCTCTTCAAGAGAATTATTTTAAGGATTTTATGGTTGTGAATTGACATCTTGATAGTTTTATTATTTTTCTTGTGAAATATTTAATAGATTTTATAATTTCTCATGTACAATTTTTTAGCCCAATTTTATTTTCCTCATTTTGAACAAGTAAATCTTTGTTCTTTTCTTCATTTTTGCGGATTATTTTTAGTTCATCCAATATCAATTATCTTGTGTAACATGTATATGATCTACCGGAGGACACCAAGTGTATTAAGGGTGATAATGACTCTTCAAGAGAATTATTTTGAAGATTTTATGGGTGTGGATCAACATCTTGAGAGATTTCTTATTTCTCTTGTGTACTATTTTATAGGTTTCCTTATTTCTCATGTACAATTTTCTAGGGTTTTCTTGTGTTGATTGTGAATAAATAAATCTTTTTCTACTTATTTATCTTTGTGGATTATTTTTAGTTCATCCGATATCAAATTAATAATATATAACCTAATTCAATTAAAAACCCCTAGTTCAATTAAAATGTAAATGCAAAAAAAAAAATGTAAACAATGAATCTTACTTGTGTGATGGGATAGTATTTCTGAAAATTTCTTGAAACACTAAGGACATACAATAAAATACAAAACACACTTGGATTGTCAAAATAAATGTTTGTCATAAAATGAGTAAGTATGATGGACTTTTTAATAATCCTCAAAGCCTGCAAAGGTTTTGAGCAAATTTTGGATCTTTTAATGCTTTTTACTATGCTTAATTTTACTAAGGCAAGAATATTTTTGAAAGGAACCCGCTCGAGCTATGCAATTTTTTTTGCATGTAGCCAATCTTTTTACCAACAACTTGGTGCACTAACCCAGTTATTAATGACCAATTACAATGTATTGAACATAAATGATGGGAATGGCAATAAATGTAAGATTTTTTTTGGGCCACCTGCTCTTAATACAAAAGTATAATGAAGGCATCTATTCTCATGTTCTTAAGAAGGGCTCCACTACATTTATGTTATAATTATAGTTGATTCCATTACCACTTAATTTGCCAAATAAAATGTACTATAGTCATTAAATACTTTGGCCCAAAAAAAATTCTTTCCTTCCTAATATTTTAGGAAGGTTTTGTACTTTAATCATTAAAAATATTTTCAATGGCCAATAAAAAATATTCTACACTAATACATGCTCACTTGTATAGGTGCATTTAACCAATAGAAGTAAATAATTTCTTGTATCTCTTTTTTAATAGAAGAAAAGTTCCATTAGACTACCCACTTTTACATTTTTTTTCCTTCAATATTTTCAATCATGCAAGTAGTTCAAAACTCAATATATTCTATTTACATAAGAATAAGCATATTTTCATAGTGTCTATTTTATCATAATATCAAACCTTTATTAATTTTATGGATTGTCAAATGTACATTCTCCCACGTGCTCCCACTCACACCTTCATGTATTAACTCTATTCAATATGATACTTGGACATATTTTAAGAGGTCTAATGTTTCTTAATAAATACTTGAGTAAATATTAAACCATCAAATAATGTATTGAAATTATGTAATAGCATCAGTTAAATATAGGATCTTGAGCCAACAATCATTATTAATGCATGCAAATGTATTTTTGTTATTCTAATGTAAATGAAGATCTAAGTCACCTACATTGTATAATATAAGAGATTGTATGCAAGGAAGCATCAAGAAAAGATCTTAGCTACTATTTATGTTAGAATTGTCATTGATTTCTCATTATTCTAAGAACACGTGCAAAAATTAAAAATATGCTAAAATATTTCACATTTACTAATAGCACTTGATATGTACCCTTAGTACATTTGTAATAGTAGTGTAACATTATCAATACTCATAAAGACATTTGTGCATTTAAGTTTCAGTCAAAATAATTATTTAAAAAAGGCAAGAGATCATACATAAGGAAAGATCTAGGAAGGAGCCTGACTACTAACCATGTTCTAATAACCATTCATTTCTTGTTAACTCTACAAACACAAATACATGATAATTAAAATGGTAAAATATTTCACATGTAATAATAGTTGAACACATGTATCATCATAGTTAAATTTGTATAATACACTTTCATTGTAAATACTATTTTATAGATTCCCATTACAAACTATTTTAGATACTTAATTTCAATTTAATAAATTATATCATAAAATATAGAAAGAGATAAAAACTACATAAAGAAAAACTCCTCTTTAGAAAAGAGAAACAAACAAGATGAATGATTGAATTGCACCCCACAAATGCAACATAAGCCACATAAAAAAATATGAGATTTTATGCAAGAAAGCATCAAGGAAGGAACCTACTCATCATTTATGTTACAATTATCATTGATTTCTTGTTATTTTAAGAAAATATGCTACAATTTAAAATCTAAAATATTTCACATTTACTAATAGTACTCGATTTGTACTCTTAATTAAATTTTTAATAGTTGTGAAATATTTTTAATCCTCATAAAGATATGTGTGCATAAGTTTCAATAAAAATAATTGTTTAAAAAAGGAAAGAGGTCATACAAAGGAAATATCAAGGAAGGAGCCTAACTACTAACCAAAAACCATTCATTTCTTGTTCACTCTAAAAACGTGAATACATGATGATTAAAATGGTAAAATATTTCACATGTGTACTAACATTAGACCACATGTATCATCATAGTTAAACATGTATAATTTACTTTCATTGTAAATAATATTTTATAGATTCTCGATAAAAACTATTTTAGATTTGTACTTTCATTGTAACTAAAATTCTATTTTAAATTTTGGAAAAAAGAAGAAAAAACTACATAAATAAAAGCTTCTCTTTAGAAAAGAGAAACAAACAAGATGAAAGACTCAATCACACCCCACAAATGCAACATGATAAGCGACATAAAATAAATAAAGGAAAGAGATAACATAGTCCCTCGTAATGAAGAAGCTTGAGTATAAATGAAGCTTTAAGGTTACATCAAAATAAAAGATGGCTCAAGCACCACATCTCTCCTTAAAGCCAACCATGTATAATAATGAGATAGACACTTCATGTCTAATTGAATAAATGAGGAAGTTAGTCTCCAAATCAAAAAATGTCAAAGTTAAGCAGAAGTCTCCAAACTGATCAAAGAAGCCCTTTATTGGGAAAATAGAAAAATAGAAACAAAAAAGAAAAAGAAAGAAAATCTATCTTGTTATTCTCAAATAATAGATGCATATTTATATAATATCTTGACCCATGAACATTCCTAAATGAGAACTAATTAGATTTACAACAAACCACTTCATAATTGATAACACACACATTAACTTGATAGCTAACTAAAACTTAAGGACACCAAACTCAAACACATCTACAATTAGATATTGATTCAAACTAAAAGTTTTTGAATCACACTTGCACTTAACTTATATTTCCAACAACTATTTAATAATATTTTCCACATGTGCAACAATTATTTATTTACTACTATTGGAACATTGGCTCCAACACCCTTAACTTAATGATGATGATAAAAAAGCCTAATTTTTTTTCATAATGACATATTTTCCACTGACAAGCAGTAGAAAATTAGTTTAGATGAATATATTAGTTAGAAGAATTATAGGCATGAACTCAAATGCAACCATTAGTGTGAAAGTCCTCCTAATCAAAGGAGGCAAGTGCAAATGGGCACACAACACATGAAATAATCATAAATGGCACAATTATGGAGAGCACTACTTTCCCAATACAAATATGTTCTCCAATCATGGAAAAGAGAGAGAGAAGTCCTCCTCATTGTTCTCAGCAAAATAATAGGTCATGAAAATTTCAACATATCTTCATGGTGAATGATAGAACTTCTCTACTTCGCTAATGTGTATGAAGGTGTATAATTGGCTCGTGGAAAAATCTCGAAAAAGTTTCATATGAGGAGTTAAAAGCTGAAGTGAAGAAAGCTATAGAGGCCATTGCAAATGACCATAATGAGGGTGGCTTAAAATTTATGAAGTCTAGGAGAAAGGTAACCATGTTACATGGCTGACAAAAATGAGGGCCTCAAAATTTTAATTTTGCAAAGTGAGGAAGATCTCGAGGAAAATAGTAAGATAAAAATATTGGCCACCATATATGACTAGGTCAATGGTGGGATTTTTGATTTGCACAGTGGGTTGTCCAAGTGGTTGGAAATGCTAAAGCTCTAACTATGTTTACTTGACGATTCATTCATGTCCGTAGACTCTACAAATTGCATTTAGTATATAAAAATAATAATGGAATTTAACATGAATCTATTGGAAACTACAATTGGAATAATTGATGTCAAACCTTATTGGTGAGATAATTTTCTATCTGATTTGAGTGTCATATCTATTAGAGTGAAGAAGAGTATTTAAGAAATTTATTATTACAAAAGAACCTATAGGAAAGGTTGAGTTATGACAAGATAAAGTGATTGTTTAATCATATTAAAAAGCTCTAAAGTAGCGATCAAAGATAGACCAAATGCATAGGCTTAACCGAGCAACAGAGAAGAAGATTAAAGAACTTGTAATACATGTTGAGTGATGCTAGAGTCAACCGAGCCATAGTAAATGCCAAGTAGAAATAGTGTTGATTGAGCATCAGTATTTACTGAGTGACAATATATGTGTCAAAAAAGAAATTTAGTAGCGACCGAGTAATCTAGTGATGGTTGAACATCAAAACACAGAGTTGGTCAAGGAACAACATTTTAGCATTTTGTGAGAAATCATAATTTCCAACTGATGGAGTTGATTTCTTGGGATATGTAAAGCATGTTAAAGATAAGGATGGATGGCCTCAAACAATTAAATCAAGGGAAACCATTTTTGTCCATTTCTATGCAAGGATTGAAGGAGAAGTTTGGAGAAGTTTTTAGAATAGAAAATAAGAGATGAAATGTTGGAAGGATTCGATGAATATTATCTAACCCTATGATCTATGGTGATGTTTAAGGGGGAAAAGGTCATAATTACCTATTTAAGAAGTTACAAGGGCTAACTTAATGGGTTTGGAATAGTTGTTGATGTTATTGATTGGAAAACTTAAGCAAAAGACTGAGAAGAGTTGAGAAGAGTGATTGCTTGAAGGGTTAGTGTCATCCGATTTCCACAATCCATTAGTTTTATCAAATTTTTTCCAGAATTTGATTGTGTCTGAATTTTTTAGCATCAATGTTTTGGATCACACACAATGATTCATCATCAAGATGAAGAGCAAGAGAATAGAAAAAATAAATAGTAGACTAGAGGAGACACAAACAATAAAAAAAAAAAAAAAATATTAAGAGCATTGAGCTAAATATAAATAAAATGAAGATAAATGGATAAATGTAAAGATAATAAAAATGAACTAAGAATACGAATCTATAAAAGAATAAAAAGTCAACCACATAATAATAATAATATAAGTATGTAAATGTATAAATCAATAGGAATATGAAGAAAATAAAAATCAATAAAAATTACAGTGGACTAAATATAAATAAATAACTAGATATAAAATATTAATAAAAATTATCTAAAAAAGAAGAAAAAATGTCAAACATGCACCACGAATATAATGATGAGCAACGAAATGGTAGAATAACGAAAGAAGTGGACCAACATTCCTAGTCTTGTGGTCCACTTCTTTCGTTATTCTATCGTTTCCTTGTTTGTTATTATATTCTTGTATGTATGTTTGACATTTTTCTTCTTTTTTAGATCATTTTTATTAATGTTTTATATCTACTTATTTATTTATATTTAGTCCATTTTTATTTTTATTGATTTTTATTCTCTTCATATTCTTATTAATTTATACATTTACATAGTTATATTATTATTATTATGTGGTTGACTTTTTATTCTTTTATAGATTCACATTCTTAGTTCATTTTTATTATCTTTACATTTAGCTAGTTATCTTCATTTTATTTATATTTAGCTCAATGCTCTTAATGCTTTTTTAATTGATTTTTTATTGTATCTTCCTATTTCTATATATACAATTAATCTGTACATTTATATAGTTACATTATTGGTGTTATTATCATTTTGCTTATAATACATTCATATATATCTATATATATATATATATATATATATATATATATTGTAACACTACCACTTAACAAAAGCCAAAAGATAATAAACCAAGAAAAAGAACAAAGAATGCAATATTTTTTTTATTAAATCAAATTATTACAAGTACAAATACAATGATTGAGTCACTCTCAATCCAAAATACTCAAGATGAAATATGATATCATCCATTTATATTTCCATTATGATGCTAATACATATTGAGTTCAGTACAATAATGAAATACAACATTCTTCTTAATCTCCAATGTCCAACATATGGACCTTCCAAGTAATTAAAAACTGATTCTAGAAATAATCTCAACAGTCATCCTTAGCTACTTGCTAATCAACTTGAAGCACCTAAAAACACACAGAAATTGCAACACAACACAAAAAGGGGGCTCAGTACACACTGAGTTGAAAAGCGTAATCCAACTGCATACACGTTAGAACAAACGTATACATAACCATAAAGCAGATATCTGATTCACTTTAACATAGTCCAGTTCCATAATTAATATGCAAGAAGTAAACATTTACTTAACAATGCAAAATTAAACGCCCACTAAGAATAACCCGTAAATGAATCATATATATACTAAGGTGTCATCATTATGGCACTAAGATTCTGCATCCATGTATGGTATGCTCATAGACAACACATAACGAGATTCTCTATTATACTTGTCAATAACAGAATAGAGATCTATCTTGTACTCCATACTTAACCTTATAGGTTTAAGTCATAGGTAAGGCCAATTATCTTTTATATGTAATTTAACCCACCCAATTCATTTTAAAGTTATCACTAAATTAATTAACTGAATAGGATAAACCAAATTCAGCCACCCCGATATACGTTCATCATAGCTACTCTTAAAATACACATCAAACATATATTCTAAGAATGTTCATGCAACAAATATAATTCAGTATTCAACATGATACTACATCCTTTAATCCATTTGAACACATCTTAATCTGCCTATTTTTAAGGTAAATTTAGACTACTATAACAACAGGAACAAATACTATAATAATAAGAACTCATAAAAACAATTAAACTGACACATTAATTTAATGATATTTACTGATCTTAGTACTATACTATTTAATCCTTCTATCATAACAATCTATATTTATCCTTTGAAATAGCAAGATAGTAAGATCAAAGTACATATGATGCTTCGTTTTAAAACATATATCATAACCGATTCTTTATTTGAAATCAACATTCCAATTTAATCATAAACTACAAACATTTTCGAATCCAAATAAATAACAGATTTCATCTATAGAACAAAAGAATGCTATTTCATTTCAAACATCTTAAAATGCAATGAAATACTTCAAAAAAATTTTTAACACCACTAATAGTTTTCCCATAATTAGATTCAATCAATGTTTGAACAGAGGATTAATTACAATGTTTTCATTCGTGTTCAACTATACATCTAAATCACTATGATTACAGTTCTACCCACAATAAGTTTCCTCATTATGGAAATATTCCCTGTTTAAGCTACAACAACATTATTTAACTTCACAAATCAATTAAAATATGACTGTTCATACAAAATCCATGAATTCGCAAATTCCTACTAACTAATTACCAAAATGTCGATGCCAAATATATGTTTTTAAGTTTCATGACATCTATATGACAAAATGCCAATACCGCAGTTTCATACAACTGTTCAATACCTTAGCTATGTTTGACACAACACAACTACACATGGTCTCAAATACACCACTTGATACATTAACTATATACATTATTTAACCACAACAAAACAATACCTTAGCATATATGATAGTATACAAACTGTTTAACTTAAAAACTGAACCTAAGCTTATGAATTTGTTTCATCTACTGACTAGGCCCTAAAAAGAATGTCGTCTTTATAACATAAAAACTAATAACCATACTCACAGGGGTATATCCATACAGAACTCAGCTTGTTAACCATGACCAAAATACTATTACATAATGCCAAAATATACAGCAAAACCTAAATTGAAAACCACATGTTCAAAATAAATCTACATTCTCAAACCGAACACAGTATTCTATTTCTCATTAAAAAAAAAATCAACCAAAACCCAAATATATTCTAAATTACCAAGAAAAATCCACAAATCCACACTCGAGCATGGGAATCGACAACACTCAACAACCCGTGTCGAGCCCTGCCCACTTCTAGACTCGAGGGTTGAGATACAACATAGTTTTATACATCATTTAACAATTTTTATTTCATACCAAAGAAAACAACAGTAAGAAAGAGTAGGGATAGAGAATGCCCCTACGTGTAATACACCAAATGGAGAATGCTCAACACAAGCTCTACACTACAGCTCGATGTTGAAGCCCCAAATACAAAAATCCAAACCACGCTTCCCAAATCAAACACCGACCAACAAAACCAGAGGGAAATGTATCAAATTGACTTGCTGTGAGAAACTCCACAATACTCAGCCTCATAAGCATGCATTTACATACAACAAACTCCTCCATGATACTGATTCCATAGTAACAAGGGTCACAGGTGTTCATCAAATAGAGCAATGCAGCCAAGTTTTCGATCCTACCTTAATAGGAAACCCAACTCGCAAAATGAAATGATCGACTAAACCCTTAGTGCCATAATACCTCATAAAAATGCATTAAATTCAACTGGAGGATCGAGTACAATGACAGTCCAAATCCACCGCCATATTATGGTTTTCAAAACCATTAACATATTACCATTAACATAGGATTCAAAACCCACTAGGGTTTTAGAAAATGAATCCTCATTACATATAATATATGAAAACACAATGACCTCATAAGTAATTACAGCTGTGGATATATCTTATCATTTGCAAAGTTCAATTAAGTATTTCACACTTAAATTTATATAAATATGTGTGATTATTTCACCCTATATTCATATGAATTTTGTGTATCAATCTTCAAGATATCTACTTAATATAAATAAATATATGTATATGAATTAATATTCACACACACACACGCACACACATATACATATATATACAT